>JAEIFT010000055.1:600000-1114658 GCA_018904225.1 Lordiphosa mommai | reverse complement strand
TGTATTTCAAAATTACTTATAGTACTATATAGAGCTGAATAGTTAAAACTAACTATAGTTGAAAAGACAATAAGTTCCAAACATTGAGACAAAGTTTATTAGTTAATTTAAGGACTAGTTTTATTTGTTTGGTTCAAATACTATACTACAACACTTTTTTTCAGCAATTCAGAGATTACCTGGATTATAAAAAGAAAAGAAGTAATCTTTTTTTTGTTGACTAACTTTATAGAACGGATTATTACAGCCTAAAATATTTAAAGAGAGTTTTCTGTGCCATTCTTTGAGAAGATTCACCTTTTGATAACGAGTTGCTCCTTATCGTTAAAACGGGAAGGGATTGATGGGTGGGGATGTCTTAACACAAATGGGTTGAAATGGGAGGAAATAATGTCTCATTCCGGATAACTCCATAACGATTGTTTATGGATGATTCAGCCTCAGTCTGGTGTCATTTTAATATTGGGGCCCCCGGAAATATGTTGATACTTGTAAAGCTAGACTAACGGACCATGGGCCATCGTCCCCAAATTTTGACCAAAACCAACAAGTTTCAAATTTTGAATGTATTTTAAACACATAAAAAAAAACTTTTTTTTAAAGTTCGGGTCTTTGAAAAGAAATTATTTTTGATTTATTATATGTACATAAGTTTTGCTTTTTTTCAGCTTTATTTTAATCCCAAAGATGAAGTTTATTTTCCAAATTCCCCCTTTGTTGTTTGCCTTTTTTTTCTATGACATTTTAGCCACTATTCAATTCTTTGATAGAAAACATTGTTCTTACACTCCTCTTTTATACTTTGAACTTATCAGGTAAGTTAGCGCATTTCTGATTACAACACATTTTCCTTCCATTTGCATTGTTTAGTACTAAACGTAGTACGCCTTTTGCAGTGTAAAGATACTTTACTTCAGTGATTGATACCTTACACCTTCAACCATACAATTAATGTGTAGAACTGTGTTGTGTTAGTTCATTCTTTTGTTTTCTATCTTGTCTAGAGCTAATAATAGCAAACAATTACATATTGTTTTTATCGACAAGAATTGTGCCTTATCTATATGCCTTTTGTTTATAAATGATCCATAACAGGAATTGCCAGGGGACTGATGACTGATGATTGTATGGCTAATCTGAATGGAATGTCTAAGTGGCTTTTTGGAGAATCTATAATTTAGTTAGCCTTCATAAATCCCCACCAATAAATATTTGTTTATTTTCAGATTAAACAAAATCTGTTAGAAATTTACTAAACATAATTAACATAAAACAAATAAAAGCTAATAAATACATTTTGTTCATAAATATATGGCAAGTTCCACCAGTATAGCAGGTTGGTGGTGGAAGATGCATTTTGCCGATAAACAACTTCTCAACCAGCAGAATCATCGGGAAATATTCATGGAGGAAGTAATAACAAGAAGAATTCATGATGAAGCAGCGAACGATCGATGTTCATGGCAGATTATCGCCACTGTTTTGGTTGCAAACGGCTTCGTTTACAGCTCGGCTTGTTGGTGCGCTGGTTCACGTTGGCGGTCTGCCCCTTCAAGCAGCAGCGACGTGACTGCAACGTGTTCGACCAATGTTGGCAGACAAAATCGAAGTCCAGAACCTTCGGTAGCCACCGTTGATACAGGCGGCTTGGTTTGGACTCTTAACGGCACAATATAGTACTTACTCCGTGCATAATGTTAAGTCGGCGGCCCAATGGAACCTCACAGATAGTTAGCGACAATTGTAAAAAAATTAATTTAAAAATATTTTTATCAATAAAGTACAAGGAATTCCCCAAAAATTTTTACTACTTTACTTGAAACAAAAGTGGAAAGTAATTCATCTTTATTTGGAATTATTTTTGGTGTATTATATGGATGAGTGTAAAGTTAATTATTCACACGCGTGGTTTTGGGATCTTAAAAAGATGATGTGTTTAAATTTTGGGAGTGATACCCAGATATTATTATTATATGTTTATTCATCAGATATGAGTATCTGAAGACATTCATTTTTCATTTCTTTCATTTTATGGGGAGTAATTTAACTCCATTTTCATTCAGAATTCACATTATCAAGGTGATTCTTGATTGATTAACAATTGATTTAAAAGATCGATCTGTCTTTCAACCTTATTTGATATAGAACCCAGAAAAATCAGTGGCGATGACATTCGAGTGTGTTGAATCATCCTCAACATTTTCTGGCCGCGATCTGAAGGCTTTTTTCCATGGCGGGTGATCGAGTGGATCACTGTCGCGTTGTCCGTCCAGTTCAAGCAAGATAATTTAATATGGGAATCGGAAGGTTGAGTTCGGTTTATTTCATGTTCCTCGAAAAAATATCACGACGTCCTCGTGTAACGTCTTTTTAATTTGTTGTTTATGAACGATGTTGGGTGTGGCAAACTTCAAACGATAAGCTGATCACCTCTTCAAAAATGGTTGGCGCATTGTAACGATATTCGATTTTTTTGGGTTCTGCAGTTGCTAAAAATTTTAAAAGTTTTAGCACCTGAAAAATGTGTAATTTATAATGTGTGGGAAATTGAATCAAGATCAAAATTGAACTACTTTTTGGTTAAGTATTGTAAAGATGGACAGATTTAATGTTGCATAATAACCAGATACAAGAGTGATATTGATGATCAAATAGTAATGTTTATAATTTATAAGGAAAATTACCATGCCATGCCGGTTCTGGAGTTCATTAGATAAGTCCCATGATAATGAAAGAAAATGGGCCAATTTAACCAAATAATTCTGATAACGATTTGCGATTACTGTAAAGACTGTTGAACGATATTGATCACAGACTTTAAGGGATTCTGCGACTTTAGAACTTTTTATTAAACAAGTAAGAAAGTCGGTCAAATAAAACGTAGACTCTGTACCCGTCAAAGTTTGTATGTATCAGACAACTTTTAAAAATAACGAAGGCAGAAGGCCAAGACGCTCGCGCTTCTTTCTTTATAATTAATTACTGATATTTTTATTTTATTATAATGTATTGTAATTAATTTTATAAAATAAAAATAATAAAAAATAGCGCCTAAGCAGCTTTACTAGAATAACAAGACCGTTGTTTAAAATTTTAATTTTCTTATAGCCTATGTTGTTCATCTGATCGGTATGGGGCTCTATAATCAATGATGATTAAAACATATATGTAGAAGGTTACGATCAATGTATTTTTTTAAAATTTTGGAGATATAAAGAAAGAAGCAGGAGCGTTCAAAAATCCCAAATAAACTTGATCTGGCTGCAGATATAAAGGAGTTTTATATAAATTACCTCTGAATCCTCTACCATCTCTGTGATTCTGCGTTACATACAGTCAGACAGACATGGCTATATCGACTCGGCTGATCAATGTTAGTTATACTTTATAGGGTCGGAGATGCTTTTGGCTGTTACTTACATTTGTACAATCTCAATATACGCTTTGTACCTTTTCCTTTTAGAGAATAAAAATACTCTCACAATAATTAATTTTAATTTACCTATTAATAGTCGGTCACACTTAAAATTTCACCCCAATAGATGGTGGGCCGACCCATCAATCAAATATCTCTCCCCAATCATACTATTTTGTTCGATTCCTATTCTGCAACTGTGATTGGCAAATGTACCAATCGCAATTGGCAATCACTGCATTCAGCAGGTAAAATTGGCAATCATAAAATCCAATCGCAAAGCGAAATTATCTGATTTATGATAATAAATTAAAATTAAAGAAAAATCGAAGTAGCGATGCCAAAGATCACCCATTGTAGATCACCATACCACGGACAAAGCCGTGATTTAATTGCAGGCAAACAAGACATTAAAATCTTGAAAATTTATAATTGACTTAAACCTATTTTTCGTTCCAGAGGTTCGGTTTCTTACCGCATAGAGCAAAATGTTTTAGTTGGAACCTTGGGACATGGCTTAAAATATGTTCATTAAGGTCGGTACATAAAATTTACCATATTTCCTTCAAATTTGTTCAAATTTCATTTTATTCTTTAATCCGATAAACAGAAACATCAATCAACCAGAGATTGAGAAATAAGATTGACAATTTGTGTTAAAACTATTTCTGTGAAAAATAAAAGAAATATTTCCGCCTCTTAATACACCTGCAACTTCTACAAAAACCGGTATGGCTAACGACCAGGAGTGCACCGCCTCTAACTATAGTAACCTGAAGGAGTGTTTTATCAGTTTTGGCAAAAATTTAACTTGTATCACGTGCTGGTGGAATTTACATTCTCATAGTTGGATATAGTTTTTTTATAACCAGTATTGGAAAGGAGGGCATAATATGTGGATCCCTAAATTATGGGAAAAGTACTCTACTATTTGTTTTCATTAAAAATTTGTATCACTCATTTAACCACTCGACTGTGCCATATACTACAATACATAGATAAAAACATCTTTAATTTTTTTTATAGGTAATAATAACATGATCAATTTTGAAAATCCATTTTGAACCGAACTCACTTTTTCTAGAAAGTGCAGGTCAGGTTAGAACGTCTTTTATTTATTAATTGGTTCCACAACGGTTCTGACCACAATTCTGGGGACCACTTTTAAGAAGTTTTTTGGGGAAACGTTTTTCAGCTTGATGAAAACATACTAAGCATGAGTTTGCTTCATGGTGTAAATCCCAGACTTAGTTACTTGAAGTTCATAATAAGTAACATAAATCCTTGTTCTTAACTTTTAATCCAAAAATATCTTGGGGCAGCGGTTAATAACAAGACTATGTTACGTAATTTTAACAGGATGTTTAGAAAATCGCGTACAATTTGAATATGGATTTTCTTTTTCCTTTTTCTTCCTTTTTTTTTTTTTTTCATTGATTCGGCTTACAGAATCTAATTCTTTTTTCATTCAAAATCGATTCGAGGGCGATTGAGATTTCTGCTTATATTTCTAAACTGATTATTCGATTTCATAGTTTGTAATATAGAGTACTAAACTGGATTATGCTTATTCAAACTTTCAAATAATAATTTTTAAAATACGAAATTCTAAATGAGATTTAAATTTAGTATATCAAAGTAACTATTTTGAAAACTTACGCTACTTATTCCAGCAATTCATGAAATTTTTAAAACATTTTGATTAGTTCATTTTATTATACATTTTCAGCTACAAATCTAGCATTGAAAAATACTGCACATTTACGTATATCAATTAGTATAAATTGTCATCTGTCGTCTCCACTGTGCACCTCCTCGAAGCGTTGCCATATTTTGTTGCATTTAGCATGTTGCACAATTTCACGCTTCGGATTTCGTAAATCGTCGTTTAACGGCAGGCGGGTGCGGTATAGCGGTAGGGGGTAGTGCATATCAGGTAAAAAGAGTGCGCCGCGCGCTTATCACATATTTTCTGTTTACTTCTTCGATTTCTAAATGGAAAAATTGTCGAAATAGCAGCCGCCAGATAAGCCTCATTTCCTTCTCCTACACCTTAGCCAGCTGGTGCTGGCCTGTCAGCTTAAACCGGGAGCGTTTCAGTAGCAGGCACAGCAGGCGGTGTGGGCGGCTTATAGACATTGTCGTCGTCTTCATCATCATCATCGTCATCATCATTAGCATCGTCCACATCAACCACATTGATATTGTCGTCCAGTGGCGTTGCTGAGGTCTGCAGAAAATGCACTTTAGTCGAGCTAGTGGAATTATTATTCTCCCCAGCAGCTGATGATGTAGGTGATGGTGATGGTGGCACCCAATCACACTATTCGGTGAATAAGCCGCTCGAACACGCAACAGATCGCCCACATAGATGGCCGTGATCACGGCATAGACAACGCCCAGGACGGCGCCGGCCAAAACGTCGGACCAATGGTGCCAATAGTCGGCCACTCGGCTTAAAGAAACATAGCAGGCGGCCATCAGCAAGAGGAATTGGAGTATATGACGCAAAACTCTGGTACTACCTCTACCCTGCCACACGCTATGCACATAGAAGGCCAGCAGGCACATGGAATAGAAACTCAGACTACTGTGGGCACTGGGAAAGCTGACATGTAGTTCACGTATTTGTCTAGCCGAAATATTTCGATTACTGCAATAGAATTGCTCTACATACAGTTCTGCATTCTGGGCATCCGAACAGCTGCTGCCGTCGTGTAAGCGGGGCAAACAGGCGTTGTAGAAGTGTGGACGTAGTCTGCCCACCACATGTTTGGCCAATTCGGTGGTCAAATAAGTGGCGATGAAACCAAAACTGAAGGTGGCCTGCGAACGGCAAAGATTCCTAAGATATATGCGCATACGAAAGTGTTTGCAGATGCGCATAGTTTCCACAATGCTGATGAAGAGCATGGGCAGTAAGAGCATCATAAGCAGAAGCATGGGTACGGTAATGGTGCAGTCGTGATAGGGATAGCGTAGGGTTAGATCCGAGCAGAAGAATCCACGTTTGAAGGTGAAGGTACGCATGGTGGACGGTGGTTTAAAAATGATTCGGCGCAAGTTTGACACTTAAAATGTTTTTCTCAAACTCGGAGTCGTCTTAAATTTCACTTTGAAGGTTTTTTTGTGGATTAGTAATTTATTTAGATACTTTGGAGTTATTTTTAATAGTTCAGCAAGCGTGTTTGGATTTCGGAGTAATTTCGGAGTTTAGTTTTAGATTTAATTCACTCAAATTTTATTTATTCATCCGCTTAGGAGTTGTTTTGAAGCCTTTTTAAATGAAGAACTAACGGTTATAAAGATGATTCGGGGTAACTTTGCCACTTAAAAAGTTGTTCTCAAATTCGGAGTGGTCTTAAAGTTCACTTTAAAGGTTTTCTTTGTGGATTAGTTATTTGTTTAGTTACTTTGGAGGTGATTTTAAAAGTTCAGCAAACGTGTTGGGATTTCGGAGTAATTTCGGAGTTCAGTGTAAGATTTAATTCACTCAAATTTTATTTATTCATCCGCTTAAGAGTTATTTAGAAGTCAATTTAAATAAAGGTTTAACTGTTTTCAAATTCGGAGTTGTCTTAAAGTTCACAATTGGTGGATTAAAAATTGATTTAGTTTGTAGTTGGTTTTATTATTTTCGTAAGAGAGTTTGAATTTCGGAGTAAATTCTGGATTAGTTTAAAATAGTTATTTTATTTGCATTTAGTGCAATTGGATCTATTATTTTATATAAATTTAGTATTTAAATTAAAGGATTTTTTTCAGTTTTTTAGAGGTGCCAGGGATTCGAAGTAAATTTGTAGAGATTTATTTACTTTAGCAGCTTAATCCATATAGATTTTAAAACTTGTATAATTTATTGGCTTGAACGTTTTTATGAATTTCTAGAGATTTATTTAGCAGCTTTATCCATATAAATTTATAAAATTTGAACAATTTATTGGCTTGAAAGTTTCTATGTAGTTTCTTGGACTTCTTGTATGGTTATTCTTCTTTAACTGTTGGTGCCTTAAAAATTCAGAGTAAATTTTCAGCAATTTATGTAGTTTCTTGGACTTTTTGTATAGTTCGGAGTAAAAAATTCAGAGTAAATTTTTAGTAATTTTTTTCTATATATATTGGCACTTATTTAGAAATTTTGTGATTTACAAAAATTTTGAACGACTTTCTTTTGTTTTTTGATATAACTTGGAGTTTAACTCAAAATTAGGAGAAAGTCTTTAAAGCATAATTTCATTAAAATTTTTGGATTTTTGAAACTTTTGTTGTCTGCACAGTATTTTATTAGTTTCTTCAAGTTCTTTCAAGGTTGTTTTCAATGATGTTTTTGAATTTCGGATAAATATCTAGTGAATTTTTTTATCTATTTATATTTATAAGATTTTTTATTAATGGTCTTTATTTTTAATTTCACTTAAATTTTGAGGGTTTTTGAATTCGGAGTAAATTTGTATTACTTTTGTTGTAAAGAGGGTTCGGTGATTTTAAGGGATTTTATAAGTCTGTTTTTGGTTTAGAGTTAATCATTAGTATTATTTAAATTATTTATCAGCTTCGGAGTATGTTAAGGATTTTTTATTACTGATTTTTCAGTTTCAGAGTAGATTTATAAAAATTATTTTAACATTAATTTACGACAATTATGAGCTTATCATACGAACCGTCGAATTTACAATGATTATTTTGATATATGTTTGCTCTAATTTAATAAATTTTTAATTTTAGGAGTTAATTCGAAACTTTTTAGGGTTTATTATAAGCGGTATTACACAAAGCAGCTGCATTTCTTGGTTCTCGGTATAAGATTTCAGTGCTTATATCGTATATTTTTGGTTCAATGTTGTATTTTTATTGTGCTGCGAATTTCGGAGTAAATACGGTGCTTCACAAGGCAGATTTACTAAGTTTTTCCTGTAAGTTTGCTTATTTTTTTGATTTTAGGCAAATTCAGAGCTTTTTATTTTGTTCTTAGAGTTGATTTAATAGCTTTAAAGATGTTTTAAGTTTTCGGAGTAAGTTATATTCATTTTGACACAATTATTGAACATATATTGAATTTTTAAACAATTTTCTAGTTAATTTAGAGTATGTTTTGCGGTTTAAACGAATTATTTGTAGATTAAATTCTTATATTTTTCAAGTTTCGGAGTGTTTTATTGCATAGTTTATTTGAGAAAGTGTATGCGTTGGGTGCCTGTTTTATAAGTTACTTTTCAGAGTACTTAAAATGTTGGAACAATTAAGCAGATTTGCTTTTTGGTTAGTTTCGGAGTAGGTTCGGAATGTAGTAAGAGCTCATTTAATTCATATATTTCTTTCGGAGTTGTATTTCTCCTTGTTTTATTTTTGGAGTCAATTTTTTTGTTAATTAAAATATTTATTCCTTTCGGAGTAAATTTTTTTTTAAATATTTCTTTCTTTCGGAGTAAACTTGTATTTAAATATTTATTTTTAAATCTTTGAAAACGGTAAAAATTTATTTTAATATGCTTTCGGAGTCAGTTTAAAGTTTATTTTAGCAGTTATTTAAGTATTCATTTCTTTGGGAGTAAATATGATTCAATATTTATTAGTTTCGGAGTCACATTAAACTTGACTTTTTTTAATTTTCGAAGTTAATTTAAGGTTTATAACGTTAATCATATATATTATTAGTTTCGGAGTCACATTAAATTAGACTTTTGTTAATTTTCGGAGTTAATTTAAAGTTTATAACATAAATTATATATTTTTTGATTCCTTTAGAAGTAAATTGGTTAGCGTATTAATTGTTGGGTTCCTTATGTGTTTTTTGTTTACACTTTCGTCGTATTAGAGATTTGTGGGAGGTTTATTCATAGCACATGGGCTTATATCAGCAACTAATTAAGTATTTATCCCTTTAGGAGTAAACTTATTTTTAGCCTTACTGATTGCTTTATTATGTACTTTTTTGTCATAAATCAGTTTCGACATTTTGTGTTTGATTTAAAAATATTTCGTTATACCCCTTAATCGAAACACTTGCGCATTTCATGGATTATTTTTATTAACAATTCTTATCGCTTTGGTTCATGTCTGATCTTTTGTCACTTGATTTATTTTAGAATTGAATCGGAATAAATTTTGTTGCCTATTTTCAATAGCACAGACACAGTTCTCCGGCAGGTAATCAAATTTGTTTCTTTGTATGTTCATTCACTTTTTCGGCTGTCACACAAATTGCGCATTTATCATGGCGAATTTTTGCTTTCTAAAAAAAAAAAACTACTCCAACTACTCGCACACGAATTTTCCAAGAGTCGAGTTCAAAGGCAATTTTTCTTTTGTTTGTGTACCAACACGTGCGAAAGTCAAAAATTAAATAAATTAACTTTATTTCCGTAGGCCAACTTAGTTGTCAGTTGTCTGTCTCCTTCAAGCGAGCCAAACGAACCGCTTTGGTCGCACTCCGATCGATGTCTATGAGGCGATATGCGGCAACGCTGACGTTTTTTGTTTTGAGTGGTGGACTCGGCGACGATCGCGTCGTCGTCCCCAGAAGAAAAACCCACCACAACGTGTGGAGCAGAAGGTTTTTCAATGTTGTGTATATATTATTTTGCATTGATATTGAATTTCTTCTTATCACTCGGTTGACGATGTCGCTGTTTGTCGGCCGCACAGTCTATGGCAAAAGCATGCGTACGCTCGCTCTGCTTGTCCAGGTTGCGCTAATGAGGAAATTGTTGGAATTGTTTCAAGGTTTACTTTGCTCAGTTTGTTTAGGTTGTGTTTATTTGCCTGGGACTTGGGCATTTGCGCATAATGAAAGAGTTGCATTTACTTGAAGATGAAGCTGGAGATGGAGGAGTGGCTTCTGTTGTTGCCCATTGGAGTAGGTCATAGTCAACGTGACTTAAGTTTGTGTATTGCTGAATGCCTTGCGCTTGGGCTACGGTTCGGTTCGCTGCGTGCTTTTATGGCATTTTGTTGATGTAGGTCGTTGCACGGGTGCCTCATGAGTAAGCGCAAACTGAGATTGAAACGGAGGCTGTGTGGTAATGGAGACGACGACGACGACGACGTCGCCGACTGCCTATGCAGTGCATAAGTTGCAGCAAGTTTATGGCCACTTTGTATTTACACTACGAATCGAAGGCTTCTTTATGGCAAATAACCATTCAACTGCTCAATTTACATAGGAATTGCCGGGGGGCATGCAACTATTTTGCTGTTAATTTATGCTAATGAAGGATATTACTCCGAATTGGACAGAGAATAATGTCAATTGTATGGTTAAATGGGGATTTCGAATGAATTGCAGGCAACAAAAGGAAACAAAATCATGTAATGGCATTAAACTGGTAATAGGGGGTGGAAAAGTTAGTATTAAAGTGGAATTATGTAAATGTACAACTTTCTCGTGGAGCACGAATTCGGAGAAAGTATTTAGTTCCATTTCTACAATTTTAATATTAAATATTTTATATTCAAATCCTTCCAGTCTTGGCAAATCCTTAACAAATGGTTATGTTAGGTTTTAATTAAAAAAAAAGAATTGCTCTAAAGGAAAGGCGCAGCAACAACATGCATGATATATTTTTTTCTTCTCATTTGCCTGTCGGCACTTTTGCTTGACTTTTGTTTGCCGACACGCGTAACGGTTAATGCGTTTTATTGCTTATTTGCGAAAAGTTGTAAAAAATAAAGGCTAGCTCAACAGCATGTGGAAAGTTTTTAACACCAAAACGAATTCGTTTTCTTAATACAAAAATTTACTCTTAAATGAGACTGTTGATGGCTTTGGCCATCATAACCAGATAATGTTTAATCATAGCCTGATAGACCCTCAAGCTAAGCAAGGGGTGGAGAGAAAAGAAAAGTCTGCTGAAAATTGAAATTGTAATTAAGTGTATAAAAAGACGCCACAAATTCACACCCCACAATCGAATGTTCAAGTAATTATCAGACGGCTATAATTATACAAATGATTTCGAAAGTCCGTGATAAAAATGGAAATTGTTTTCGATATTGGAAATTTATTATTTACATATTTATTGTTAATTACATTTTTGACATTAACTTTAACTTTACGGCCTGGTCTTAGATGAATTACAAATTTAATTCGACACAATACTAGGCAAATGTATTTAGCTTTCAAAGCTATTTGAATTACAGTGAACAAAATTTTTATTTCAACTAAGAACAGACCTTTAAGCTAAAAATTACATTCGAACTTTTCTATTACAAACTTCAGTACAACGAAGTTTTTTTTTAAACCAAAATCATTTCCCCATTTAAAACATTTAAGGGGGTCTTCTACCTTTGAACAGGATATTTTGATCAGAATCGATGTAATTCTGGCCAGTACTTCAATCATAAAATTATATTTTTTTTTTTTGAAAATTTGGCAGTCATTTCAAAAACTTTTTTTGATTTTCAACGATTTTTTATTGTAGTTTAGTGTAAAAAAAAAATAGTAAAAAAATGCTTTTCCTCTTGATTGCGGTACGAGCCAGAATTACATCAATTCTGAGACGAATGCAACATGGCTGATCAAAATTATTAAGTACCGGAACTATTGTTAAAAATTAAGAACTGCTTCTAGTGCCTTGCTTATAAAGCTGCAGCTTTATTACATGTTATAATTCAATCCAGGGGTTTTTTGTAAATAATTTCTTCTCATGTACATTGTCAGCAAGAAGAAATGTTCAAACCCAACTTCCAAAGAAACCCTAATCTAAGTAGAAAAAAATAATAATCTTGTAATTCTTAATTCTGAAAATGATACGATGTCACAAATTGGTAATTATAAGCGAAGAAAATAAAATGATTTGCAAATAATTGAATAGTTCGAAGGTTTGTGTCCAAGTCTGTGTTTCATGAAACTCTCTTCGATTTCGTTTTGAATCATCTTTAAAACTCTATGCGCATTTTCATATTGAAGTTTGATATGTAAAGTTCAATGTCAACTAGTCCGACAACAGAAGTTATCGATAAATAAGTAACCCAAAAATCAAGCCTGCATCATATAAATTCTAAACAGGCAAAGCTAGGTCATGAAGTTTTGACAGCCACAACTACCACTTTTCACATCTTCCCTTCAAATCAAAATTTCATGGAGTAAACTTTGTCGAGAAAATGCGGACTAAGACAATGGATCAATTCTTGATTTAATATTTAATAATAAAAATAATATTTAAGTTTTGATTGACTGATAGTACAATCCTTCGACTCAATTGCTTATAACACCGCTCTTTATCCATAGATAAATAGATTTTAGATTTTCTTCATAAATACCATATTTTATTATTAGGTTAACTTCGTCAGTGAAAAAAAAACAAAAAAACAATTTTTTTAATTTTAATTTTTAGCCATGGCTGTAACCCGGAACTCCTTCTTTTCTTTTACTGTGAACCGAACCTTGAACCGAACTTTTTTCTGGAAAAATTAGTTAAAAGTTAGTTAGTGTTGTTCCAAAACAACATTTTCGGTTCGGTTCAACAAAAGCAATAAATTATAGTTAAGTTTAAAAGTGGCCTTGTGTGGCTCAGTCGGTACCAAATTATAGTTATATGGGCTTAAAATAGACTAAATTTTCAAAGACATACTACTTAAACATTTAAATTGAAAGTAAATGAAGTTATACTTGAACGGTAATTTAAAATTACACAAATTTTAAACACCGAGAAAAAAATTAATTCTAAAAGTAAGAAAATCATGAACATCCGTTGACGAAAGTCTACATGCACGTTTGTTCTCAAATCATCAACATTGGGGTACGATTTTTCATGAACACTTTGTTCTCACTGTGGATTTTTTGAGCTTGTTTTGTGAACATTTTGTGCTTGTTTTATGAACTGAAACGCACAAGCGGATTTTCATCTCAGCGCCCTGTACCATCGCACACTTTTGTTGCGGCATGTCTAAGATGCTACTTATATTTGTTGTACGATGGTTGAGTTCAGTTTATATTTCATGAACGGAAAAATAGAACAAAATCATAAACATTTGGTCATGATTTTAGAACGTCATATTTTTCTCTGTGTATTATTAGGAAATTTATATTGCTTTTCTATTGAAATTAGGTAAAACTTGTGCCAAATCAAGGTTTGAACCGAATCCTTAGCACATTGAACCTTAAATTTCTAAACATTAACCAGTACACTCGGAGAAAAAGCGAGCAGATCGTGCTTGATATCAAGCAGATTTCGTGTCGGAAGTTCGGCAAGACAGAATCTTCTTGGATCCAAAAGAAAATACTGAAATCAAGCATGAATTTTATCTGATCTATTTGATCTATTATTTGATCTGCTCGGTTTTAAATTAAGTCGGCTTCATATCAAGCATGATTTATTCTAGAATTCAAGAATAGATCTTCTTGAAAGTAAGCATTTTAGAACAAAGTTGCTAGAGTTGCAAAGTTTTTTCGTTCGCTCTCCGCAATGCGAACTCCTCACCTCCCTTGCTACCAAACTCAAAATCGAGCGCACAAGTCTTTTCAATTTCAAGCAGATTTCTTCTTGAAAATTCAAGACGAAAAAAAAAACTAAATTGAAGCCGATTTCAGTTTTGCCTAATCGTGCTCGATTTCTCTGGGTGTAGTAAATTTTGGTTCGGACCTCCGCAAAAATAATTTGGGTTTGCAGCCTTGTTTTCAACCTTTTACTAAAACAATTGGAAAATTATGTTTTACTAGACTTTTGAAAATTTCATACCCTTTTAAGTTATACCTTGCTTCACTCTATCTAAAGTTTTAAACTCGAGATATGGCTTAAAAGATAGCATAAAAACAGACGAAGAGACAGATTTATTCTCTATGGGGTCAAAGATGTTTCCTCTTAAGCGATACAAACATAAGACGAATTTTATTAGTGGTATTAAAGTAGGAAACATACATTTTCTTAATAACCAGCTATGTTTGAAAAACATGAATATAAGAAACGGCCCTAAGGATGTGTAAGAATATTGTAATATAATTATGAAGGCAATCGTTTAGTTTTTTTTCAGAAGAACTTAGATATATATTTAAGAATAAATGTAAATAGGTGTGACAGATCATAAATTAAGATTAAATGTTTTCACATAGTTTTTATGAAACACAATTCTTAAGACTGAAAACCGTTGGATCCCGTAATAAAAATGAATTTAAATATATTGCATTAGGAATTGCACCTATTATTCTGGAGGGAATAAATACCAAATTTCAAGTCAAAAAGTCTTTTGGAAATAGTCTTTTAGTAATCTTTTACTGGGATTGGGGCGCAATTAAATTCCCTCTTTTTTTTTGCTCCGGATTGGGATGGGATAGAAATGTGTTCGGTACGAATATTCTGTTTCGCGCCCATATATGTTTTAAATCAAGCCGCGAATAGATTTTAGGGTTGAAATTAAATTTTGATCTTATTTTAAATGTAATATATAGTAATTACCACCTCCTGATTTTTGGTTTTATCTTTATAAAAGGCGTATTAAATACATATTACTCAAATATTTAGTTGTAAGTATACAAAAAATGTTCCTTTAAGTAAAAAAAAAATATTATCACAAAGTTTTCATTTAGAAAATCAAATACCTGCGGTCTTCTCTCTGACCCACACTCGCTGTAAGTCAAAGCCTGACCACATTTTGTATACATTGCATACGCCCCACTTGCTGCTCGTAAATAATACAAAAAACCACTGTACACCCAAAGCCATATCAATGAACTGCCGCCGCACGCGCCACAAAATACAAACAAGTATTTGCATGATCACCAGCTGCATATAAGGTTTCTGGTTTTGGGGGATCTTCCATTGAAAATTAAATTAAAATTTACTTAAATACGAAAGCCCTGCGATTATCATTCATTAGTTACACAATTACCCACAGGGTATCGGGTGCAAGTAAATAAGCAAATGCCATTCAGACGTCTGGGGGCCCCTCCCTGTCTGTAAAGTAAATAACAACAACAAAAGTTAAGAAATATCACTGACTTGGCAGGTGCTCAGGTTTACTTCCTGTCTGTAGTCCCAAAATATGCTGATTAATGTCTGGGCTACTGATCCGATCCGGATCTCTCAAATATGTCAGATAAGCAAAAAGGTGTGAGGCATGATAACAACACCCTAAAAGCTACTGTCCCCTCCTCGTTTTGCAACGCATTTTACTCCGATAACACAATATTTATCCATGAGCAAGAGGGAATTTTGCAAGTGAACCAACTTGGCAATGGAATTCCTCAATTCTGAGGGTGGACGGCAACAAATAATTTGTTTACGCTGCGACAATATAATTTGCAATTTTGCGGCTTGTTTATGTGTGTTTACATTTGCATTTCTATGCACTTTTTGTGTGTGTGTGTGTGTGTTATTTGCCAGAGTAGTTCATTTAAACACAAAGTGGCGGCTGGTGCTGGTGATAGACAGGTGCTTGACACAGGAAGTTATTCGCGATAGGCATGCAATTTAATTGAAAAGTAATTTTAAGTATTAAAGAAAATTGATTGAACTCAAGATGAGTTTTATTTTAAATTTCTTCAAGTAAATTTTTTTTAATTAGCTAAAAATCAAATTGAGTTGGTTTTGTTACGTTTTCAAGAAGAAAGCATACTTAACTGCAAACAAAATGTAGAATGGTCGCTTTAATGTAGTGCACCATCGTACTCGCTTGTTGCCACACGTCTATATACTTATATTTTAAGGTACGGTAGTTGAATTCTGATTATTTAAAGAATTTTTAGAACATTTTGCTTTTGGATTAAAATATCTTGAGAGCATAATTTATTTAATAAACATTTCCACAATTAGTCATTTAAATAATTATATTTATAGTGAATAATAATTAAGAATGATGAATGACTATTTATGATAACTTGTGGCATATCGAAAGTGACTAATAGTTACAAATTAATAAATATGTTTAAAAAAAAAATACTGACACTGACATTTTCTTAATATCTTATCCTACCTTTGACCACTACCAGCTAATGTAAATAAAAATAGCAAACAAAATGTTAATCAACATTTAACATATCGCACATACAAATTCAATTAACATAATGACTAAATTATCATACAAAAAAAAAGTCAAAAATGTTTGCAAATTTTACAAGTTAACGAGCCGCAGCCGACATCGTTGTCATTACTGTTGGCCATTTCAATTAGCCAAGCTATAAAAATGACATAAAAAAAACTCGTTTCAACTTCTCTCAGCTGATTGAGCCAAAGCTTAGAATTGACTTCGGAAAGCTTTAAGCTACTCCAACGTCACTGCATTCCCAAGCAGCTTAAGAATGTTCCGCTGACGTCAAAGCTTCCCATGTACTCTACAGGTGCGGATTCACCCATACCGATCCGATCCTCCAGCAATTAGGTTAATCTTCTTGTATGAATCACATTGAGTGAAAATCCCCCCCACATACCAAGCAATTAGCTTAACACTTCACTGGTCATCGTCATCGTCAGTTTGGTCCACTGCTGGTATGCGGTTCCACTTCCATACCCACTGATAAAAAAAAATTATGCACACGCATCCCAAAACAAAAGTAAAAAGTGATGTTCGAACGAAAGAAAGATGAGAACTTCAAACAGGTCTGTCTCTATCTCTGCATTATCTGTGGCTAAATACATTTTCTCTTGCTTTCTGAGCCATAAGTGAAACCAGTTTCTCAATACATATGTAAACATTGAGGTCTGTCGGGTGGGTGTACTTCATCTGCTGGGTTGGTGGTGTCCGCGGTCTGTTTAAAGCGCTCGGTGATTATTTTTATCACTTTTGGATATTGTATTATTGCTAAGCTTATATGCGAAGAGATACTTTATGAGTGTGCCGTGTGGAAGAGTTTGCATTTCTGGTTAATGCACTGAGAGAAATCTTATCTAAAAAAAATAAAAAATAAAAACATTTTCATCCATTTTTGTATTTTGAAAATTCTTTTGAATTCTAAGCAAATATATTTGTTAAAAACTATGTTACATTTTCTTATATAACATTTGTATAAAACGCTAATAACATTAGCTAACAAATTTGAAAAAAAAAAACAAAAAAAACAAAACAGATCATTAACCAAGTCCAACATCAAGTCCCAAAATCTAGTCCCAAAACCCAGTCCCAAAATCTAGACTCAAAATTCAGTCCCAAAATTAAATCCTAAAATTAGGTTCAAGTCCGATTAAAAAAATCTCAATAACATTTTTAAAGAATTTGTACATTTAGCCTGAATTTAGCCTGAATCCTCCTAGTGTGACCATATGATCACGCAAAAACGCACACAAATGCTTTTTTATGACATCCATTGCTTGAAAATAACAATCTCGATAATTAAATGCAATGTATCGAATGAAACAATTGGACATAATTATTAATTTGGGCATATTCTGGTTAGGAAAACGTTTTTTCTGTATTTTTTTTAGTTTAGAAATTTTATCATTTGTTCTAAATTTTAGGGTTGCTGTATTCGATTTTTTTCTTCGGGTTAAAAAAATTAGCCGTATGGTTTAGCTTCTAATTTCAGAAGTATTTAAGAAAATCTGTTTCCAATATACAAAATATTACTGCAATGCTCTGAATTGTATACTCAATTTAGCTCATCCTCTTATCTTTTAGGCTCTGGTGTAGAGGTATGGCATTTGACTCTGATGCCAAAAAAAATATCCGGGTTTATATATAAATACAATTTCTGCCTATATACATATGTAAAATTTTACCTATATGCAATACTTAAAATGCAATTTAATAAATCGCAAAAAATAAAATCATATAATGGCGACTTCGTCAGCGCGCAATTAAATAAATAATTTTAAAAAAAGAAAAAAAGAAGTACACAAAAATGTAATTTTCCATTTATAAATAAATTTTTATAATAATTGTAAAATGTATTATTATTCAGAGTCGGTTTGAACCGGTTCAAAAGTGCTTCAGAGACACAACTTAAATAATATTTAGGCTATAAACTGGATATATAATGTGAAAATTCTTAATATTGAGCTAAGCAGGGTTCTGGGTATGAGTTCGTTATACAAAAATTTTCGTTGTACTGAATCTCTTAAAAAAGAAGTTCGACTTTGTATGTAGGGTATAACCAACCAACCAAATCCGAACAATTAGTGCTACGATTTTTTCAAGTCTCCATTTTTTAATATTGCTTAGCATTCACCATAAAAAAACGAGAGCGTATCTATCCGCCATTTCAATATACCCGTTACTCAGGGTAAGGTTTATTTAAGAATATTTTATTAGATCACAACTTGCCCAAATCGTTCATCTGATCGGGAAATGATGTATTGAGGATAGATAAGTAATGATAATTAAAATAGATGTCTAGAATGTTCGAACAATCTTTTTTCAAAATTGTGGGAGATATGGGGTATTTTTCAAATTGCGGGGACGGGAACTTTTCTATCGTTCATCTGATCAAGAAATTATGTATGGCGGATCGATAGGTAATGATGATTAAAATATATGTCTAGAAGGTTTTAACAATGTATTTTCAAAATTGTGGGAAATATGAGATATTTTCAAATTGCGGGGGTGGCAACTCTACTATCGTTCAACTGATCGGGAAATGATGTATGGCGGATAGATAAGTAATGATAATTAAAATATATGTCTAGAAGGTCCGAACAATGTATTTTCATAATTATGGGAGATATGAGGTTTTTTTCATATTGAGGGGGCGGGAGGGGGCGTGGCAAAAATTTGAAACAAACTTGATCTGCGTGCAGACAAAACAAGTCTGCCCTGAAAAAATGGTAGCTCTAGCTCTTAAAGTCTCTGAGATCTAGGTGTTCATACAGACAGACGGACGGACGGACGGACAGACGGTCATGTCTATATCGACTCGGCTGTTGATGCTGATCAAGAATATATATACTTTATGGGGTCGGAGATGCTTCCTTCTGCCTGTTACATACATTTGCACGAACTTAGTATACCCTTTTTACTCTACGAGTAACGGGTATAAAAACAAGAAAGGGCGCTGCAGACAGCGAAATACCCTACACTAGATATACACTAGATTTTTCCTGATTTTATAAGCATTTGACACACACACACACACGTAGCTGAAAATCATTTTTCTTCCAAAGCTCCCTTGTCTTTCAACCGATACTTTTGCACTTCATGATATCCTTTTTACACATTTTAATGGGTACAGGGTATAAAATATTACTGCCCTTGAAATGTTTTTCGATATTTTGTTTTTATGGGTTAAAAACATTTAATTATTGAATATGAAGTACTAAAAAGTACTATGGAGTAGGTTCAATATATTGTATGAAAACCAGGGATTAATCCCGAAACGAATATCGGTTCCGGTACCGGTTCCGGTACCAGTTCCGGTATGTACCGAAATGAGAATTTGGGTTAAAGGTTATATTTTGGTTTTCAGCTTATTTCGGTTTTCGCTTCCGATACGGTACCCAGATTTTCGTTTCGGTATACCGGTACGTACCGGTACTAGTATAATTTTTTGTAATATTCAAAAATTTAAATTATTTCAAGATATCAAAAAAATGAATACATATAATAGAACTAAAAAATTTAGTTCTAAGCATATCCCAGAAAAAAATAAAAACGTTTTTTATATATATATACGGATTACTAGTATTTTTTATTTTTGGTCGAACAATTTCACTAAACGCTTACACGTGTGTCAGCGCTTCCAGTCAGTCCCTACACTCAGAAAAATATTCCTTGAATTCAGGAATTCTATATTCTTAAGTCGCCCAGACAAACTCGTCTTAGGGCCATTTTTCACAAAGCTGACAAATATTTTTTAATAATGGTTTGAAGTATTCCGATTTAAGATCTGCCGTATCTCCGCTCAAAGTAGTAAAATACTCAAATATCAGGTATATCAGATCAAATACACAAAAACAGTTGGAAACACCTGAAAAATCTGCCTCAGTTTTTCCTTATATTATATTTTTCGAAATATTTAAACAGATATTGGATTTAAATCCAGAAACTTCATTTCTAAAATTTATATTATCATTATTTTAACACTTATATATTTAAGCGAGAGTTAGACTAAGAAATCCTTTACATTTAGAGGGCTTATATTTACCAAAGAAAAGTTTTTCCGCTTTTTCGAAGTTTTTTTCTATATCTTATATATCTTAAAAAGAGAATTTGTTTCTGGTTGTTCTTAAGACTTTTTCCGTCGTGTATATATTGTTATTTAACCAGTTAAAATATTTATTTCAAATAATCATAAATCAATCAAATAAATAATAAGAAACCGAAACAGTACCGGTACAAGCGTTTCGGTATGGTTCCGGTTTTTTCGGTTCCTATTATAACGGTAAACGGTTTTCGGTTCACCAAAAAATTTTAATATCGGTTCCGTTTTCTATTCCGGTACGTGTCTTGAAATGGTTTATTTCAATTAAATGTTCCGGTTCCGGTTACGGTATTATTTCCTGATGAATACCATAGCAGATCAACCTGTATACTTCAATATTTTTAATACTTTGATGCTATCCTTTGCAAATAGATTGTCTTTCAACAAGACAATGCCCCCAAGCAAAACAGCAAAATTGCAAAGGAATGATTGGGAAAAAAATCTGTGAAAGCTTTGGAGTGGCCTGCGCAGTCACCAGATCTCAATCGCATCGAAAATCTGTGGGCTGATGTCAAAAGGCAGTTCCCACTGTTAAGCCGACCAGCACCAGATTACTAATTCAGGAGTCTTGCAGCAATATTCCCCTAAAATGGGGCCGGGATTTGGTTGAATCGATGCCAAGACGCAACTCAATGTAAAATTTATAGTATAATCTTAGCTGTAATAGACAATCATTTTAAACAAATGATTTAAGTGATTTTTGATATTTTGAGTGCATATTTGAAAAAAGTTGTTATTCAGGCCTGTTCTCGTTTCCGAATTCGATCAATAGGAATTGGTAAAGGTTCTTATTTTCAATAAACTATTTGAGAATTTGGTTAGTTAATTTTGCCAGCAAGACAGTCGAATAAAGATAAATGTAAATATGAAGTTATTCGCCCAATAATACAATCGGTTCTTGGACACGGAAACATTTACCAATTTCGATTCCGCAAGCCGGAATCTGGCTAAAATTAAATAAAAATTCGATTTTGGGCATATAGTTTAAAAGTGTATAACTTTTCTGTTTTGTAAAATTGGCTGGTACAGCCCTCCAAATGGGGCCAAGCCGAGCTTCTCTCAATCTGTTCTTTACTGATTTACCAAAAAACACACAATAGCTTGTTTGACGCCTAATTAATGTATTACTTAGATCAAAGTAGAAAATTATCAATTTTTTTAATTTTTGTCAAATTATCACAAATTCTAGATTAAAATTTTGTAAATAAAAAATATATGTTATATTTCGGAGATTTAATCTTAATATCTCGGAAGCAATTCCCTTTAAGTATAAAGTGTCCTTGAATTACATGTGGGTCTATTTATTAGCAGTGTTTTGGTATATTACATTTTCTAATCATCTTCTAATCATTTATTTTTCGGAAGATATCCGTACTAGTTATCCCCACTTTAATTTAATTTATTACACTGTGATAGTTTTTTCAAAAAATAAAAAAGACATGCCCGAACTCGACGGTTTCCCCCTATTTCGGGTCCTAGGAATTGAACTGCATCATTACTTTTTTGAGTTGTAATGATGGTTTTATACGAAAATTTTTTTTTAAAGTTTTTAACGAAGTTACCATTTTTTTGTAAATTCCAATGATATGATAGATTATTCTTGAAAAATCTAAATAAATAGTTTTAAATGTCCTCTAATTTACTACATCTACAGTTTTTCAATATCATTTCACATTCAAAAGTTATAGATTAAAATCTAAAAAAAAATAAAACTTTTTTTACATAATTTTTATTACCAAAATTACATTAAATTAGGAAATAATTAATTAGAAATCAAGTTATTGTTGGAGAACAAAAGGGAAGACATTAAAAAATGATTTCATTGCGATTTTACTTAATATTTGAAAATTTTAAATAATTAGTTGCACAAAATTTTATTGTAAAAAAGATTCCAATTATTTTAGTTTTTGGACCATAACTTTTGAAAGCGCAATGATAACGAAAATCTGCAGATGTAGTAAATTAGAGCACATTTAAATCAATTTATACAGATTTCACAAGAATCAGATATAATTTTTTTAGAATTTAGAAAAAAATTTAACTTGATGAAAAACTTAAAAAAAAAAAAATTGTATGAAGCCATCGTTATAACTCATAAAACTAAAGATGCAGTTCGATTCCCAGGGCCCAAAATAGTGGAAAACCGCTAAAGTTGACCATGTCTTTTTTTTCGACTTGCACAGTGTTATTAGTTCTAATTGTTTACAATAGTTTTTGCCAAACACAGCCATTGTTTCACCCTTCATTTCACAAACAAAAACATAAGATTCTTCCGTCACTAAATTAAGGTAACCTTAACCCAATGCTTGAGCTACTCTCAACAGTTAAAGCCAAGTGTTTTTTTTTAGTATTTTTTTGCCTAGTGTAATTAAATTTATTGCTGGCAAAGTATTCAATTGTAATTAATAAATATATATATAAACAACGGCGCAACAGCAACAAATGTTTATGGCATGTTGACGTTGCCAAAGCAACAACAATAATAATAAAATAATAACAGCCACAGCTGATGTGGAGTAACGCGCAAGGTGGGTTGGGGAGCTACTGGCTCTGACTGACAGACCGCAAAAGAGTGTCGGCGGGGAGTGAGAACAGCAGCTGAGAGAGACAACGCGCGTTACGACGCACTCAAAAAATAAAAAATAAGAAAAAAATCACGACTCAGAAAAGATATTCATGCCCCATCGTTGGGTTCAGTCAGTTAAGCGCGGATTGGCCGACGGTAGAGACGTTCGAAATATTGTGAGTTCTTCTTGCTTGCAATCATGTCCAAGTACACGAAATTGGCACGCGGCCTGTGCGATCTGTTGTTATGGGCGGCACTGACGGTGGCCAGTTTTTTGCTGCACAAATTCGTGCGTCCCTTCAAGCGTGGTTTTTTCTGCGGTGATGAGTCACTGGGTTATCCATTGAAAGAAAACACCATTGGCACGGCATTGCTCATAGGTGTGATTTTGGGAGTACCCTCATCGGTGATCGTGGTGGTGGAGTTATTCAAACAGTTGCCGGGCGGAGCAAGAGATGCGGCTGCTAAGCGGGAGGGAGGCTGCCGAATCGTACATCGTTTGGGTCAATTGTATAAACAAGTGGGCTGCTATCTTTTTGGCCTGGCCATGGTGACATTTACCACCGTGTTGTCCAAGCTGTGCATAGGACGTTTGCGTCCTCACTTCTATGCGGTATGTCAACCCATGCTAAGCGATGGCACCACCTGTCTGGATGCACAAAATCAGGGACGCTATATCGATAGTTATACCTGCAGTAATGCCAATGTCACGGATTTTCAATACCAACAACTGAATCAATCATTTCCCAGTGGACATGCCAGCATGATGATGTATGCCATGCTGTATCTGGCCATCTATTTGCAGGCCGCACTGAGTACTCGTGTGTCCAAGCTATTGAAGCATCTATTGCAGTTTCTCTTTGTCATGTTTGGCTGGTATGTGTCACTCTCACGCATCACGGACTATTGGCATCATTGGAGCGATGTGCTGTCTGGTGTGGTGCTAGGCGTACTCTTTGCCTGGTTGACTAGTGTCTATGTGGCTGATCTGTTTGCTTTTAAACGTTGGAATAGAGCCGGATATTCGGCCAACACTTTGAAGAAACCACAAATATCGCCCAAGAATTCTACCAAATCGCAAACAAATGGAGCTGCAGTTGCGGCCACAGCAGCCGTGCCACCTGCCCTGCCTGCCTATACCTTTGGCACATTGCCCTATCTGGCCGCTCATCCCGCTCAAGCGCAATACGCTCAGACATATCACAATTATGGCTATGTACCCTGATCTTTAACATGGAAGCGTGGCAGGAGAGTAAGAGACAGAAGGTGCTTTCCCCTAAATTAAGTGAAAACCTCATCAAACAACAAATATTTTTTATCTGTTTTGTTTACTGTATTCTAGCGAAATAAATGTTAAAAATTTTAACGATATAATCGGAAATATATTTTCTGGCTGTTTCAATTTATAGAAAGTTGATGGAGTAGAAAGTGTTTAAAAAGCTCAACGGAATTGATCATGTAAATATATGGAATAAATTGATAGTTGTAGCATAAAACTTGATACCCCATTTAAACCACTTGCGAGTTTATAGGAAATTTTCATGGTTATCCAGCTTACCTGTAAAGAAATAAGAGAGGGAAAACGAAAAGTGTTAGTGGATATCATAAATTTCATTTGCAATTTAAATGTGATAAAAAATTTATAATCATGTGCTACTGTTTTTAATTAATTAGTGTTGGATCAAAGAGAGAGAAGAACATGAGAAACTTTGTTTAGTTGTTTACTTCGCTCAATTCGTTGCTCAGCTTTTATTTTTTGTTCAGTTGCTCAATCACAAGTACAGTTTATATACTCTTTTAGGTTATATTCGTCTTGGCTAGAAATTCGACTTAGAAATAATGTTTGAATCCGAAAAACATTTCCATTATTCCCAGATTAAATAGAAAGGAATTCTGTAAGGATTCTAAAACTTTAGTTGAGCTTCATGAGACTTGTATTTTGTACATCCAATTTCATAATTTTCAGTATCTTAACCTAAGCTCAGAAAAAACGGTACACCTAAAAAAAATTGTCAATGAATTTTCAAATTTGACTTTATTCGAAAATTGCTGTTTTTAGAAAAATTTTCTAATTTTGAGAAATTTTTGTTGGAATTTGGAAAAGGTTGGTAAGTGGCCATTTTTCTAGTAATTTGGGTGGTTTTTTTTAAGTTACAGAGCAAAAAAGGCCTATATTTTTAAAGCAAAAAAAAACATTCATATTTCTAATGCAATATTTCAAAATCAGGGTAATTCAATTTTTTTTGAATTATTTAGAAATTAATTTTCTTCTTTTGAAAATAATTTATTCTGCTTAAAAAACTAATAATTTTAAACTTTTGGGAATTTAAATTTTTTCTTGTAAGAAAAAGTTTTCTTTACTAATATTTTTTGACATTGCCTAGTACACAAATCCAAAAAAAAATTAATTTTTCCACGATACTTCATAGAAATATGAACACTTTAATACAGTTCATAACATCAAAGCAAAGCCAAAGTGTTTCGATTTTTATGAAGAATTGTGACAAAATGAATTTTTTGTTGTTCTCCGTACTAGGCTTTAGGCTAAAAATTATAGCCAAATTTCAATTTTTCTGGGTGATTTTGGTCCTAGTTACTTGAGTGTACAAAATCTAATCAAAAATGAACAAGTATGTGAGCAACTGAACAAAATCAAATGGGGAAAAACTGAACACAAAAACGAAAAAAAAAACAAATGAGAGAACAACTGAACAAAATAGAAAAAGTGTGTGAGTAACTGAACAACTGAACTAAAAAAGGTGAGAGAGACAGAGCACTGAACAATAAAGGAGCTATAACACAATAACATTAACACTTGTTCAGCTTAGTAACCAATTCATGTTTGTTTACTCACAAATGATTAGTTCTTCATTAACTACATTAAAACTACACTCATAAAAACAATCAAGACGATCGAGCTTGATATAAGTTCGGTAAGATGGAATTATTATTACTATTTTAAAATATTGACACACAATTACAAATTATGTCCAATTGAAATGCTATCGCATCTTAGGCCTTTGGCTAAGGTAGAATATTTTTGGATTTAAGAAGAAAATACTGAAATCAAGCCTAGATGGCAAGCCTACAAATTCAAAGTCGAGATCAATTGTCTTCTTGGCTTTAAGCCCATTCCCTGCTTCAAAAAATCAAGCAGCAAAAAGTAAGAAAGCTGTAGTTGCCTGACTCCGAAATACACTCTACCCTTGATTACACAAGGCAAACAAAATTTGAATTTTCGCAGTTTATTGAAGGGTGGTGGTGATTCTAATTGATCTTCGTGTGCTAAATACGAATCTGCTCCATCATTTCAGGATTTTTGGGAGTTTCAAGTCTATATTTGGTAAAAATGCATAGTTTGACCTTTTCAAGTTATGTTTTGTGGGCAACCAATACATTTGTTTTGACTCTCCCTGATATTATATTAAAGTACTGTTGCTTAGCTTTAAAATCAATGATCCCAGATAATTGTCCGATTAGGAAAACCTTTGTTTGAAAAAATCCATTACCATTTTGAATACATGTGCTAGAATTTACATAATTTCGGATTTAATTTTGCTGTCTAAAACCAGTAAATCTTGTAGTAATTTTATATTATTCTTGTGGGCAAGTGAACTTCGGTCAGTGCGAAAACTTTTATTTAAAATGGTATATCTTCGTTAGAAAAAATAGTAGAATTGATTGAGATAATTCTTTTAAAGATAAAGAATATCAGCCATGTTCTGAATTCCACTTCCACAAAAGTTTTGTGATTTCAAACCGGTTTTTGCACCAAATTTGGTCTCCAAATCACAAAACTTTTGTGGAAGTGGAATTGAGAACATGGCTGTATATCTTTACGATAATTTCAATTAGTGTCAAAACATACGTATTATTAGCCCTCAAAATATCCCCTAAAATGCTAAAAAAAAAAAAAGAAGCATTTTGTCCACCTTAGGCTCAAATTACCAAAAATCCTGAAGTGATGGTTATTTTTGTCAACCAAATTTTTGTTAAGCTCATGAAAATCATGTTGCCTAGTGTTATTAGTGTTTGGCGTTTGGCATACAATATTTCATTGCACAGACGGATATATAGACTCTGTTATAAATGCTGATCGAGAACATTTATATTTAGTAGGATCGCAAAAGTTTCTTTCTGTCTGTTACATACATGATACCCTTTTTACACATTTTTATGGGTACAGGTAAATTGAACACGATTTCAGTATTATTGCTAGATTTTGCTGGTTGTATAATTAATGAATCTTACATGCAGCATTCTTTCATTAAATTTTTGTAAAAATTGTTATTAAAAGCTCGTCAAGAAACGTGATTTTGCTGAATTTTCTTTGAGTAATGTTTACTTAATAGTATATACAATAGCAATGCAATAAATATTGTATAAACTTTGACATAGACAAACTGTAATAATATATTATGATAAACAATGTTTAATCAAAGCTTAAACAAAAGAAAAATGTAATGCTCATGAGTCGTGGACCTATAAATATACGGATCAGTTTCCAGAAGCACTGCAAATAGGGCTGAAATTGTCTTAAATAATCAATAAATTATTATTAATTATTTCATGAGTTATAAGATCGGGATACTTCTGCAAAATATGATTTAATTGTATACAACATCCATTTTAAAGGCAACTACATTTTCACACATATATTTACATAAATATAACAATTTATCACTGAATAAATTGATAATTTTAAAATTTAGTTGGGATTATCTTATAAAAGTGAGCTTTTTATATAGCCAGAGATTAAAACGAAATCGAACATGTGGCTCGAGGTCAAATAAGTTCAGTTTACACATAATTCTCTGATCTAAATTCTTAATTATTCACTGTATAGTTTGACTGAGCCTTGTTGAACTATTAATAAATAATTAAATAAAAAAACTATATAGTTTCCAAAAGCAACCGCTTGTAACTTCATTAGTCTTTATCCAACGAACTTCAGATCAGCAGAAGGCTGATTGGTCAAGATTGTCATAACTGGCATTACCAGCATTAGGGCAAAGTATTAATGAGAACGTCTGTTGGTAGAATATTTAAGGTGTAATAACTTAATTCTCAAGAAAATGCACTTAAGTCTTGAAAAACATTTTACTATTAATTTTGATGGGGAAAAAGTGGTTTAAGTGGATTAAGTCGTACCTGCACAGGTGACGCCCATATTGTAAATCAAATTCATGAAAGGATATTATTCGATCGAAGAAAGAAATGGGTGTGGGGGTGTGGCAACTAAACTGGGCATTTTACATAAAAAAGCTATACGCGCAATGGGTGCCGCTATTGCTGCCACTCGACCTTAAGCGCAATGGTGTGACCACTACATAGATGTGTTTGAAGGTGTTGAATAGAGATTTCAGATTTACTGGACTGTTACGTAACCGTGGACGAAACATGAATCAAGCAAAACACACCAGAGGCAATCAAATCGGAAGAACGTACACCAAAGAAGCAGAGATGGAAAACGAACCGGTGAGAGAAGAGATTAATAGCGTAAAAGCACCTACATCAAAGGAAGATATTTTAAAAATTAAGTTTATTAAATAAATATAATAAATCTTTTATCGGTTAAGGGACGGTTACAGATTAGATATTTCAAAGTATCCTCGGTATCTGGTTCTGTAAATTTATTTTGTCCTTTTAATATTTCTCTCACGAGTCCAAAGTCATAGATGGAATTAAGTGAGTTTTCTATTGCTTGTTTGGCATATTATTCTGTATATTTTGAAATTAGTCGAGTTTCTTCACATTTATCAAGTTCATAATTTTCTTATACGTCATCCAGCTTTTGTATAGAGATGAGTGGGTTCTCTTCTTGTTCTTGAAACTTGGCAGCAGTCTATAAACAGAATAAAAAAAACCTCCCTTATAAGCGAGCCTCGAATTGATCAGCCGTCTGTCTGCCTAAGTATCGGCCACATACACTGCGTGCATTTTGGTTCTGTTATTCTTTCCGAAGCGACGCAATTGCGTGCGCGACACGTTGGCGTCAATAATTTTGGAAGGTATGGGAGCAAGGGTTTGCTCAACGCTGATTTAAAGCATGACCCTTTACCATCTTGTTAGTTTTATCCTGGTGGTTGTGATCTTAAAAGATTAACAGGGGGTATTGAATTAATTTATTCAAAATACAAAAGACATCCCAAACGGAAAGAATCCACCTTCACCTTTAAGCCCTAAAAAGTAAAAACCATTAAAATTATAATAAATCATATTAAACATTTATTATTTCTTAAACTAATTACATCTACGTTCACACACTTATACTAATAACCATATGTGGCCCTATTATAATACCCAGCATAGCCATAGATCTGTTCATTCCTGGGCCACTGACGACGTTTCACTCTCACCTCCCTAAACAAATGTGCCACAAATACCGCCATAAAAGTGGCCAACACATAGCCCAAAAATCCACCAGCTGCCACATCGGATAAATGATTTTGATAAGTGGATATCCGTTCCCAGCAAACCATTAAAGCTAATCCCCCACAAGCCAATTGTAGTATACTCCTTAGTAGCCTCAACCAAGGAGCAAATAGCCTGGCCTGTGCATAGTAGATCAAAAAGAACATGGCATAGCTGGTGGTGGTAACAAAACCACTGGGAAATGAGTGACGCAGGACGGCAAGTAAGTCCGCTGAGGCAGAGAACTCGGTGCAGCTAAAGTACTCTATGTAGTTGGTATAGTTGGATGGCAAAAGTGTATCACAATTCTGCTCATTATCCTCGCCCCAAGTGGGTTGACAGACATCCATAAAATGTGGCCTCAAACGTCCTGTCGTATGTTTGGTCAATCGAATGACCATTAGGGCCAAACCCAAACCAAATAGATATATACCAATGATCTTATAGCATTCACTTATAAAACTGGGTATACGGGCACCCACAAACACAAATCTTTGTTTCAATTCCTTCGACGGAGGTACAAAAGCGGCTCTCAGCATTTCCACGACCAATATAAAAGCAGCTGGCAATACTATCACCGCTATGGTCAGGTGTATCTTAGTCAACCAGGGTGAATTATACGGATAATGTAGACTCCCATCGCTGCAGTGGAAACCTCTTTGAATGGTTAGCAACTGCTGGGGCAGTACCACCAAAGCCGCACAGTAAACCGCCAGCAGCAGCAGGAAGTCTATGATGAGACGCGAGAGTAGACGCGTGTTCGGATTGCCGCACATTTTTCGACTAAGAAGATGAAAGGGTCTCCAGTCCGAACTTCATTTCCACTTTGCAAGCCGTTTTACAAATCTATGAAAACTTGTTTTGTCATGGCATTCTCAGCTATGGCACAAGTATGCTAATTTTTTTACATTTAATGTATTCCAAAAAATTTCTAAATGTGGCTAAAAATGTAAATCTATTTTATTGTGGTCTGGCCGGGTCGGGTCTAGTCTAGGAACTACTAATCGAAACAAAAGCAAAAGTAACTGTAAATATTTGCAACCTATTTAAAGCGGAATTAAATTGGAATTTTGCTATGTTATTTGTGCATTCTTTAAGGCCAAAGAACTTTGAATTTAAGCTTGTTATTATATTAAACATTATTTGATATGAATAACTTAAAGCTGTAAAAGAATTGTCACAAAGAAATATGTAAAAATCATTTAACTTTTAGAAGTTAAACGAACTTAATGATAAACCATTTTAGCCAGTTTTAAACGAAATTGACAAAGTTTGATTGAAATCGAAACTGTTTACTGATTTTTGCAATAAAACAGAATTTTGCACATATCCAACTTTTATTCCAAAGAAATGAGCTATGCACTAATGTCAAAGCAGACTTGACCGCTTTTTGCTAAAAGTAAAGTAATCAAGGAGATTGAGAGAAGCTTGGCTTGGTCCAACAACCAGATTTACATTTACAAAGCAAATAAATTTTGGTTAATTACTTTTGCGTCACCTTGAACCATCGATTATTTATGAGTTTAATGAGTTTTAACAGAAAAGTATATTGGTTTGCTTTGGTTACCGATTTGTTTTGAAAAGCTTAAGAAAAGGTTCGACTGGACTATGAAAAAAGTAAACCATCAAAAGTTGAGTATTATTTCTGTATAGATCTTATAACAATTAAATAAGACAAAATTTTAAGAATATAGTATGGAATAATCTTATCCTTTGCATCTGAAGTTCATACAATTTCAATTCAATTTTTTTCTATAACTAAATCCTTCAAAGAATTTTTATAAAAAATTTTTAAGTTATCCTTGCATCTGAATTTCAAGTGTTTTCTTATGTATTTAAAAAAGTTTAAGTATACAATTAACTAATACAAACCTATTGGTATACTAGCAAAATACCCGGCGCACTTATAAGATATCAAAAGCGATCGAAAGTAAATAGAATAAAAAAAATTTTAAATCTTCCGTTCTGGGGGCTGTATTTTCCCAATTTAAAAAAAAATTCTTTTAATCTCACCCGTAGAGCTTAAAAGCTTAATTTCGCATACATCGGCTCAAAAACAACGTTGTACTCTTAGTCCCTGACTTCATCCGTTCCTTGGGGTTAATTTTCCAAATTCAATTCCAAATTTAATCCGACCTTTGGAATAGGTTGATCGAAATTAGAAAATAATCTTCCATTTATTTTGCCAAAAGCCTTCAAAACCGCATTTCATGTATGCTTTTATATCAGTTTAAAAATAAGGTTATATTGACAACAACCCTTTGCCCTGGAACCCCATTTCCGACTTTGGAAGCTAATTTTCCCAAATTGAAGCTCATTGAAACTTACAAACTGAATTTTATAAAACGTTTGGCCATTACACCCATAACACATTCCATTTTCGATCTGGGGGTGGATTTTTTAAAATGCATCGGTTCAAGAACAACGATGTATTCTAAGTCCTTGATCGCATTTTCGATTTTCGGGAAAACTTTTCTAAATTTAAAATTGTTTTTTTTTTCGCGCCCTCATTTTCTGACCTTTGTGATAGGTTTTCCCAAGTAAGAAAATGATTTACCATTTGTTTGGCCCAAAAACCATACAAACCGAAATTCATATATATCAGCTGAAAAATAAGGATTTACTGTTAACAACCTTTAGTCAGGGAACCCCATTTTCGACCTTGTAAGCCAATCTTTCCATATTGGAAAATTTTTTTCCTCAAAAAACTTACAAATAGAATGTCAGGTAACGTTAGGCCTTGAACCGCACCGCCCTTCATTTTTCGAACTTGGGGAGGATTTTTCAGAATTAGAGAAATTAAAAGTAATATTTGATCTTGAAACCCAACCCCCACCTTGGGGTTATATTATTCAAAATGGGAAAACCATCTGTCCAATTAATTTTCTTATGTTCAGACACTGAGATTTAAGTCAATCGAATGAAATAAAAAGTTTTCCCCAATAGTTTCGCATAGCATTCAAAATTGGTTTAAAAAAATATTCTTTATAAGTTTGTTTTAGTTAGTACTTATAAATTTGCTTTTGAAACTAATAATAATTTAATTATTTATAAATAAGAAATGGAATAACAAAATCTCCCAAGTTGGAAATTTAGCAAATATGGCAGCTTAGGGCTTAAAAAATCAGATCAGCAGCATAAGGCAATCAGATAAGTGTCCAAATTAGTCTTTAAAGAGAATTGTTTTAATTTATGACAATTTGAAAAGTTAATTTTTCGTTTAGAAACGAGTACGTTACGCGAATTTATGTTAAACAATGTTTAGCTCAGATGACATAAATTTTATTTTCGGCACAATACCTCATAAAATGCTCATGCTTTTCAAAGCTCAACAAAAGGGTTTTTAATCATACTTATGAACTATTTATATACTATTTTATAAACTATTTTTTATCAGACTTAAGCATAGGCCTTTAACTGTGTTTCTTGAAGAACTAATTAATTTTATTAAGGTGGGGTAAACTGATTTAACACAAAATGTGTATAGATATAATAAAAAATGCTACGTAACCTTAATATTCATGAAAATGTTTAAATCTAAAATTTAAGCAAAACTGGTTATATTATTTCATTCATAAAAGGTAAAATGTGTAAATTAAAACTAGAAATATTTAACATGAATACAAAATAAAATAATTTTGCAACTCACTTTTAACATATTTAATATGTAACAGCCTTAACAGTTTAGCCAAGTTTGCAACCTTTTGATGATCACTAGCAAGCTTACAGTCCACACATGAAAAGCCAACTGACCACAGTCCACAAGCGCCGATAGCTTGCTCTCCCCCACAAACAATAAGACTAAGCAACGTGCTTTATGAGCCAATAATAAGGTGGGGCGACCTGGGAGAGTGCACTGTTTTTCAGATTAAACCTCAACCTAACAACGCTAATAGCTCTTCATATGTTACACAAACCACTTTTGATTAGAGATTAGAGAAATCGAGACTGAACTTTAACGCTTCAGAGTAAAGTTGGGTAATAACTCTTATATTGTTCTTATATTGTTTTTGTTTTGATTTTATACTTCGTTTTATAATGGAATTGTTTCATTCAGGTATCAAAATTTAAGTGGAATTGAATTAATCCTGAATAATAAAGACTTACTTTATTTATTTATACAAGTTGGTACTGGCTTATTGAATATAAGACATAATATAAGAACAATATTTTTCCTATAAAAAAGCTTATTACCCAACTCTAACTGCAGAGAAGAGGGGACTGAGCAATCGAGTTGTGGTTAAGAATTGTGGCGAAAGGTTGCGTCCACGCAATTCGCGCGTTTGCTGTCGATAAAAATTAGGTGTGGTTTTCTAAACCAGCAGTTCGTTTTGTAGATTTTTGTTGTACCTACAAATTGGTCAGTGCATTGCGCCAAATAATTGCCTTATATTATTTTTAGCTTATAAAAAAGGTCAAGCCAATATTGTTGCTAATACCAATTTAAAGCAGGGCTCGGCAATATGAGCAGAGAAGTTGTCACTGGCCACTGAGAGAATAATCGTACACATATACAGAAAATGGGCCGTAAGCTTGGCGCATGAAGCAATCAGTATAAGAAATCAAATTAAAGCAGCCTCCCAATTTTAAGTGATATAGCGATATCATGGCTGAGCACAAAAATCTTGATTTTGCAAGTGAGTCGGAAGGCTACTGTAAGGATCACCAATACAAACAAAGTTTTCTGTCCGCTCTTTTTGTCCAGGCCAGGTTAATATGAACTAGACTGTGCTTTTCAAACCTAAATTTTTTCCTTTGATTTTAATACTCGGCCGCTGCTGACTTAGCAGAAAATACAGAGCTTTAAAGCTCAATTCATTGACAACTATTCTCTCTCTGACTAGCATATTCTATAGCAGCGGCTAAGTCTCTGCTCAGAGTGCCGTCCCCTAATGTAAAGTAAACAACATAAATGGAGAAGGAAATCAGATATTGCCACCTTTCTTCTAAATTGAATGCCAATAAAATATTAACATATTAAAATAGCTTTTGCATTTTTGTTTTCAATAAATTTTACTTACAGCCTGACACATACATACAAAATTTGTGTGCTGCCTTCTTCAATCTCTTGCCTCACCTTGTCATTGCATCAACCAACTTGCAAGCCGACCGCATGCTCTCTCTCTCACTCTCTGTCTGAACCTCTGCCTGGTTAATGATCAACTTGATGGCGATTTGTTTACAAAGTCATCAACACACACACAGTCACAGACAGCCAGCCAGCCGTAGCCCAAAGCCATAGATCATTTGTTTTTATGTTTGTCAGTTGGCAACATCAAGCGGCGCTTTAAAGTTGACACAACGGATCAAAAAAAAAACAAAATAAAAACGAGCGCAAAAAAGTGGTGCAAAATATTTTTTGTTTACTTTCAACAAGTACGTGATAAGAAAAAAGTGCAATAATCAAATTACTTTAGTGCAAATAAATTTGTTTTCTCAATTTGTTTCAAAAATATATATTTTTGCCATCTAATTGGCTTATTTGATGTCAAGCGCTTTATAAATAAAAAAAACTAAATGCAAGTGGAGCGACAAAAAAGGTCAAAGTGCATTTTAAAATGCCAATGGTTAACTCGATGGAAAACAAGCGCCAGTTTACAAATGTGAAAAGAGAAAATTACATACACAAATACAAAAATACACACACACAGATACACGCCGCCTTAATTCAATCAAATGTCGCTTATTCATTCAATTAAAGGTCGCGCCATTTGACTGCGTTGTCCCCGGCATATGAATACGAATGAATATGAATATGAATACGAAGTTGTAGTTGTAGTTAGCGGGGGAAAACTTCACTGGAAACTCCCTTCCCATTTAAGTGTCGCCAAAGAGTTCATCATTTAGAGCACAATGCTGGCCTTTCTTTGGTTGCACTTTTTGCTGTCTCTCTCTCTGCTAAGATAATGCTAAAATCTTATTATTAAGTGCGTGCATTGACGCGCCTATTTGATGCATCATTGCCCTAACATAATAGGCCAGCACTCAATGCGTTTGCACTGACTACCGACTACCGACTGGATGGATGAGTAAATTGTGACTCATTGTTGATTGACCTAACAAATTATTAATGCTTATCACAGACGTCTGCTCTGACGGGGGAGTGGACGTAGACGCACCCCCAAGAGTTGAATTTCGAAACAAATACCTCAAATCTTATTTAAACAATTTCTACACAAAAAAAATAGCTCAACTGACATGAATTTGCACAAAAATTTCTTTTCAAATGACGAACCTGACTGAACCAAAGCTTTTTGTATTATCTACGACACTTTCAATTTATCTTATCAAAATGATCTTGAGCTTTTTTTTATACAAGTGCAATATACTTCTATAGGGCACTACAAAAAAAAAAGTTGAAGAGGAAAATTCAACAGACAAATCAATCCCAGAACATTAGTATAGGAAAGGAAGGTTAAGAAATTGGAACTGGTGTGAAAACTATAAATAGTAAATAAATATTAAAATCAAAATCAAAGTAAAAGTTAAATGGTAATAATTCTGCCAGCACTGCATTCAAATAAAAAGCAAGAGTGCCCGGCTAAAGCTTGCATACTGGCAAATGTTTTGGCACATTTCTTTCTATACACTTCAAATAGCTCTGGAAATAGGTGCGTGTTGCATAAAATTAGCAAAACCTCAATTATTCTGTTGAATTTGTTTGCAAATGGTGCACAGAAAAAAGAATGGCGAGGTACATTCGAGTTTTAGTACATTGATTTGATTACGACCCTTGGATTGAAGTTTCAAGTATGAAAGACTTGAAACAATCCCAGACTTCTTGTGTCAATCCGAAAAGTACTTTTCCAAGTTCTGATCCAACTTAAAAATCAAGTCCAAGTATTTCGAAATTGGTAAATTCGTACTCAATTCAATCTTTTCATACTTGGTTTTTTAGAAAATCAGGGATCAACATACTTCTGACATCGTTTAGGATTGATTTTTCATCAAAATATCTCGTAATTGTTTTTCTGTGTAGGATATTGAAAAGCTGGCTTAACTGAGCTCTTGATTAAAATTAGATGTGTCGGGCACATCACTACAGTCCTGAGGAGAGAAGACTTCTGCTTAAACTCCGAGAACAGGGAAAAAATTACAGTGCATTGCCACATCAATTGGACGATCTTGGTACTTCGGTACAAATGCTTTTAACCAGAAAAAAAGCACTGAAAAATATTTAGAATTTCTGAATCATTAATCTCATTGTTAATCACATGACCTAAAATTAGTTACGCTGCGTTCACACTGTTTGACGCATGAAACATGACAATCTAGTAGTCGCAGTTTTCATTGTGAATAGCTTGTCATTTGGCATTAATGCAATACAACATGAAGGCTTACCAGATAAGAGCCTAAGAGATACACAGACTGGGGTCTGATTAAATTGACATTTGAAATATCATATTAAATAGAAGAGGAAAAGTAGGCTACGTAAATCAACAAGAAATATATCATTAATCAGGTATCAAGCTGTTCTGGTGAATGCGCCCACTGTTTCAAGATAACCATATCTTTCATTAGACTCCTTGCCGATGTGGCTACATCACATATCATCTTGGCCCTTTTATATCAAAAATTTGCTAAACAACAACTTAAGAATTACCAGTTGCTGCATTTATGGGATCTACTCTACAGAGACAGGTGCATGATATTCGAATTATCGAACTTACATTCGTTGGCATTGAAAATGTCTAAGTTTCGAATTACAACTTTTACGTATCAATTTTTGTAAAAATCAAGTTTATTTTAAGGTACAATAGACGAACTTGAAATTTGGTATGTAGGTTGGTTATAAGGAGTTAGACATTTTACTTATTCAAGCCCGGTTCCGAGCAAAATCGAACATATACAGAAGTGAATCATAACCATATCTCAGAAATTATTTGGGCTATGTTCTTAAAATGTAGTATTTGGGTTAATTAATTTACTGGTTCCAGACCGGTTCCGAACCAGATGGAACAGGTATTAAAGTGGCTCAGAAACTTACCTCAAAAAATATGTGAGTTTTGTATTTGGAGTTTGGTGTCTATTTTAATAAAATGGGGTTAAATATTTTACTGGTTTAAGACCGATTCCGAACCAATGTAAAATAATGGTTGAGAGCGTTATCTCAAAAATTATTTCAGCTATAAAAATTTGTTATATATGTTAATAATACGGAGTAAGACATTTTTTAAAAGTAAACTCGAAATTTAGTGTTTAGATTGGTAATATGGAGTTAAATATTTGTCCGTATCAAAACCAGTTCCGAGCCAGTCTATATTGATTCAAAAGTGGTTCAGAGAAATATTTCAAAATTTATTAAAGCTTTAAACTTGCAATTAGGTTTATGATTGGTAATATATAGTGAAATATTTGCCCGTATCGAAATCAGTTCCGAACCAGTCTGAACTAGAGATGCCGAATATTTCAAAAATATTAAAAAGGAATCCATTTGATATTCATATTTTGTTGAAAAAATAATCGATATTATCGATATTTAAAAAAATATTTTGTTTCTTTCATTTGACGAGTATTAAAAACCAAATTCGGTCTGCGATCAAAATCTACAGATCCAGAGCTCCCAATCACTTAAAAATATAGATCCAATGTTTTTTAATAATTTTAACAAAAATGTGTATTTACATATGTAAGATCTTAAAGTGAAAGATGTTTAAAAGAAAACAAATCACTAACAGATTCTCAATTTGTTTGGTTAATAAATGACTTTATGCAAATAATTGATTTAATTATTGACATCAATGGTAAGTTGACGAAAACATTTTTGGTAGGTGGAGGATCTACCGGTACGACCGGTGAATAATTCCGATGCCAAATGTGAGGAGAACTTTATGCAGAAAATCCGAAGGGATGATTCGTATAAATGTAGCGTCTCTTTCATTCCGCAATCCAGAACATATTAATCTAGTGCATTCCAGATCTATCGCACGTATGGAATGTCCTTTAAAAAGTGATGCGCAGTTGCAGAACCAATGCGACTTATTACTCCTGGAATACTTGGATCTGGGACAAGTCTGCTCGAAAAGTAGTTCATGGAATTTATATTCTACATTACATGGCTCCAGTTTAAGAGTCACAATCTCTTTATCGTATCATTTAAAGACTTTTTCGAATGAGTGAAACAGATCGACTCTGAAAAATTTTAATAAATTTTGTTATAGTTCCAAATTTCGAATTATGGGTAACTAAATATCATATAAATGCTTTTATTATTTTCCATCCCAAAAAATTATGTATAACGGAGAACAAAATTTGGGAAAGTCTTTTCTTTTCTGTTTTTTTTTTCTAGTATTCTAATAAAAATTATTGAAAAGCTATAGATCCCTGATCATTTTTGACATTATGTAGAATGAAGCCTTTTTTTTAATTTTTTTAATGTATTTGTTTCAATTGCTAACCGTGCTTTCATGCAGACCTTAAAAATATCGCCGAAAATATCCCCAAAAAATATTTCTTATGCGATATATCGCGTGAGTAAAATATCCCATATCAACAAAAATATCGATATAGCAATATTATTACCGGCAACCCTACTCTGTTCGGGTTCAAAGTTGGATCTCAGAACTTATTTAAATTCGGTGTGGAGGTTGGTAGTTCCCTGTTCAAAATCGGTACCTAACCAGATTGATGGGTTGAAAAGTGGTTTAAAGCCATATCTTTGAAAATTTTGAGCCCTTGAATTTTTAACTAGTTTTACCACTTTAAATTTGGAAAGGAAAATACAAATATTTACAGACTTATATTTATTTATTTGGTTGGGCAAAGATTGCAAATTATCGCCAACAATATGCTCGTTAATGGGTGGATTCTCCGATTTGGGGTAGATTTTCATTTTAAAATCTTAAAAATAATGGAGCAGGACGCAAATCCCGGAAAATCCAAAATTTATAAAGAGAATAGGTCTTTAGGAAGACTGAGTTGCAAATTTAGTTCGGAATCCGGTTGGGACGGGATTGTATTGAATCTTTGCAGTCCGTATCAAAATGGATCGGGAAAGATGTGGATTCTTTCTTTCCCGTGCCCATGAATAATATTAATGTTCTTCATTAATAGTTTGTAAAATGGAGTATCTTTTATCATTTGCCCGTAGAAATAATCATAATAAACTTTGTAAATATTTTGATCATTAACTTACGCCACACCAATCCTCCATGGAAATGAAAGATACTCTTAGACCATAAAACTCCGAATTAGTTTTACTGTTATCCATAACATCCCATTACATGAATTTTAATTCAAGCTTTACTAATGAAAATTGATGATATTTTTAACAATTTTCTCACTCTTCAATTTTTGTTTTCAGTGTCTCGGGGCAAACAGACTAAATTGGCCTCTTGTCTAATCTAGATGAATGCAGTAGACAGTAAAGGAAATCCAAATCTTCATACTAAACCACAACAACGTAAAATAAGGCAATAAACTAAAATTTAACTGACGCAGAAAAGCTGCGGCAACAGAGAGAGAGAGAGACATGAAAGAGAGCTTCTAAAAACAATATCGCCCATCAAATGAACGTTAATTTAAAAGAACGTTACCCAAACGAAGCCGGTTCAGTCAGTCATTGACAACGAACCCGAAACGAACGAGCAAGCGAAACGAGTGAACGGGTATACAAAAAAAAAAAGACGAAACGAAATATAAACTTAATTACATTTGGGTATATTAACTAATTAACTCACAAACAAAAATGCGCGACGAAGACCAACGCACAGCCGCAGCCGCCGAACCCTTGGAGTCTGCCCCTACAGCTGGGCAGCGTTCCGAAGATCGTCGGCTAACTCAACGTTTACTCATCGAGCTGCTCATAATTGTGGTATTAACCATTCCGATCTGCATTTATGAATTTGCTGTGGAACCCGCACGTCGTGGTTTCTTTTGTGATGATGAGAGCATACGATATCCCTTTAGGGACAATACCGTGACGCCTGTCATGTTGGGCCTGCTAGTGGGTCTGTTACCCTTGGTGATCTTTGTAATAGTGGAGTATGTGCGTCACATGAGATCAGGTGAACTGGCTACCACGGTACAGTTGTTCAATTGGCGTGTGTCCAGTTGGTTTAAGAAGCTGGGCCAGCAGTTTACTTACTTTGGATTTGGCATGCTGTTGACCTTTGATGCCACCGAAGTGGGTAAATATACCATAGGACGTTTGCGACCACATTTCATGGCCGTTTGTCAACCTCAACTAACGGACGGTACTCTTTGCTCCGATCCGGCTAATTTGCATCGCTATGTGGAGAACTATGAGTGTGCGGGCGAGGGTTATGCCATTGCCGATGTGAGACAATCACGTTTGAGTTTTCCCAGTGGACACTCCAGCTTGGCCTTCTATGCCATGATCTATCTGGCCTTGTATTTGCAAAGAAAACTAACCTGGCGCAGCTCGAAATTGTGTCGTCATTTTGCACAGTTTGTGCTGATCATGTTGGCCTGGTATACGGCTTTGACCCGGGTAATGGATAACTGGCATCATTGGTCAGATGTGCTGGTGGGTTCGCTAATAGGCGTATTGGGTGCTCTGATTACGGCATGTTATATAGCCAAGTTTTTTAAGCCAACGCTGGAGGATGTCATTTTGGGTGGAGGCCTACGAAGAGAGAATACTTCGGCCACGCTGCAGGAGGAGGTTTGCTCCAGTACACCGCCACCCTATTGTGTGAATGGCAGTTTTAATGATGAGCAGTATTGTACCAAAGTTTAAGTTTAGTTAAGGTTCACCGATCGTCAAGTGCAAAATATTGTTTATAAAATCAAGAACATTCCAAAGCTCAGAACTAGATTAGTTCTAGACAAATAAAAACAACAATGATATAAATTTGTTTGTATAAGTGTTTACTGTACTTTAAATTAATTTAGTTTTATATCAAATCATCTTGTTGGATTAGACGTAGTGAAGAAAAAGGGATATTTTTAAAAAGTTGGGATTTAATTTTTGAAATGTACCTTTTTAGTCACTTCGTTTAATTCATTTCATAATTGTATTAAGTTAGTATTTTCCCACCTTCATTTGTATAGTTTTGCATAGTATTTTGTATGTTTGTCTAAGTCTTTTCCTAATATTTTTCATTATTTGTAAATTTCATCAAAATAAAAGATAATTCTAATGTTACATAAAAGTATTACGTAGGTGGCTATTTATATTTTTAGCCTAGGTCGAAGCTAACTTCGCTACTGACGCTGAAACCCGTTCCATTATTTCAAAAGTCAAGCAAAATTGGTTTGTGCATAACTTCCGTGTTTTTTAACCGATCAAATTGAACATTTTTTTTTATTTAGAGGCAATAATATTGATGATTGTAGAGTTTTAGAACGCTAACATATAATACCCATATTTTGAACGATCGTTGCTAAGACAAGTTTGTCCGACGGACGGTCTCATGATATATTCTTATTGGGTAGGAAATTAATATTTCTATTTATAGCTAATTTTCTGGGAAAATTTATCATACTGAATTTGCTGACTCAACCCAAAACTGAGACTGCTGTCGCATGATGTAATTACCCAATTTAATTTTTGTACCAGTCCTAGAACCGCAGAATCCGATTTTGTATGAAACAGAAATATTTGTGCACACAAGAAAAGTTGTGGTACCAACAGAAAGATATTTATATCATATAAGAAAGTCGGCACCTTTTCTCCGAAACGGAGATTTTCAAATGAAGAGCGTACAACGCACAGGCCGCACTTTGGGGGCTGATGACAATCGAATCAAGGAGTGATTCCTGAAACTGATTTGCTTTCGATTTTCTTGCTTTGGTTCGTGGATCAGTTGTCAACAGTGTGGCCAGGGCCTGTAAAGAGTCCATATTTTTGCAGGTTTCATGGTCACACTGCACCTTTTGTATGGAACGAAAACCTGTTACATGGAAACAAATACAAATCAAAATAGAATTTTTTATCAAAGAATTTCATAACTTTTTAAAAATATGTAAATTTCGCTTAAATCAATGCTAGCTGAGTGATTTACCAAGTTGACCAATAGATGACGCCTTTTCTTTGATCATTTGGCCTGATCAAAACAGAAGACAATTGTTGTATGGAAACATTTCGATATAATGTATCAGATTTTGATCAAACTCAGCAAAATTGCATTAAAGCGTATTTTTCCACCCAAAAACAGGAGCTACAAAACTTGAGTTTGACGGATACGAGCGTCGGTTGTATGCAGCTTTACGAATAGCTGCGGAAACAAAAAGAAGCAAAAGACAAAAAGAACAACAAAAAAATAGAAAAAATAGGAAATAAGAATTGAAGGAAACGAAAAAATAAAAAAAAAAACATAAAAAAAAAAACAAAGATGAGGGAAAGAACGCAAGAACGAGTGGGGGGTATGTTAAAAATTAAAGAAGCAAAGGTAAGAAACCATTTTGATTTAATTTTTTCAAAAATCTGCTTATTTTGCAATTGAGAAGCTGCTGAATCCTAGACGACAGAGGGAACGAGAATCGGGAGGGACTGGTAGATTCTGGAAAAATCGCTATTCTTTGGAAAAAATCTTGAGACTGTTTGGATTACGATAAAATAAATTAAAAAATTGAGGGTAGTAAACTCCGAGACGGTCGATATCTTGGGAAGACCAGGGGTCAGGCGTATTAAGTACGGTTGAGGATGCTTGGCCGACGGAGGGCGGCACCGCGGTTACAAAAATATTTTAGTATTAACAAATATGTTATTGTATTATTTTTAGAAAATTATGTTTTTTTTTTATGTTAAGATTTAGTGAAGATATTAGTCGATTTAAAAACTACTGCTTAAATGCAAGTGTTTTCAAATCGCCATATAATTACAACTATTTTTCGACCTAATCTAAATACCGCTGATAAGATTGTCACTGCTCATATAAACTTAAACAATTTTTGTATGACATGGATTCCACTTAGATATTTTGATTGTTTATTTAAGGCTTTCTGCTTTTTTATATCCAGCAATTTATGTGTATTTTTCATTTGGAGAGAAATTTCAGGATGACACAAAAATCAATGCACAATATACAAAATTCAGACAGATCGGACACCTATATCATATACCTGCCATACGATTAAGTTGTTTAATTGCTTTTGACTATGTGCGAGATCGAAGCTAGATCCTGCGTTGGTGCAAACGGAATTCTGTTAACTTTGCTAAGAAGTTAAATCAATTCAGCAAGAGCCGCAGATCAATTGCAGCATATTTTGGATGAATTCACTCCAAATTACATTTTTAAAACCGATAAAACTGGATTATACTACAAAGCGCCTCAAGATCATAATAACTAAATATTATTAAATTAAAAATGCTTAATAATTACGGAGCATTTACTCATCACCATTCAATTTAATTATATGCAATATGTGCCTGATATGGAAATTAGATATATTTATAAATGATAAAAATGTTTTTTTTATCAAAACAAATTTTGAGTTTTCTAGCTGGCAATGAAGCATTTTATTCTTATAAATAATTGCATAATTTTAGTGAAAGCTTGTAAACCCCTAAATGGTTAATATTGTGTGATAAGGCTAATGCTAGTACCAAAATGGCCATAGTCCGCAAACCAAGTCATCTTTCGTAAAACTGAATACGCATTTCCGTTTTTTTTTTTAAATCTGAAAAATGTACTTTATTTCGGGGTATATTTGCTGCCATACTGACGATTTGTTAAGCCTACGTGTACATTATAAGTGTCCATTCTTATTAAAATCGACTGTGCGCTTTTGAAGATATTCCAGAATTAAGGTTTTAGCACTTCTGCCGAAACCTTAATTAACTGTACGATTAAAGAGCATTTGTGATATTGTGTTGCCACTGATCCTGTCCGTATATTCTAAATTTTGTAGAATTTTAAAGTGAACTGTTTTAAAACAAGTTAAAATTGCTATTAAAAAGGTCCCCTAAAAACGCGAACCGAGGCTGTAAATGAAAAACTGGGTATGGGGTTATGCTTACAGAAGTCCAAAGTTTCCAAAATTTGGGATAATTTTTAGAGTTGTACTGTTACAATCACTATGTAAGTGAAATTAAAGAACAGAATAACTGAATTATTTATATGAAAATATTTAATTACAAACGATAGATAACTGCTTATATGCATATATTTTATTGCATTATAGCATTTGCATATAAGCCATAATTCACTGTATTTCACTTTGTTAGCATTTAGAGCAATTTAAGTAGCGATATTCCTTTCAGTAATGACTTTGACCCCCTTTTCAAAATTATTGTTTTTTTCTGTTCTTATTTACTCGTCACACAATTTCACCTTTTGTTGACTTGTTTCCAATGTCATTGTCGATATCGAAAGTGTTTAATTGTTTTAATTTGTAATTTTTTTGTTATATTTTTCGCTCAGCTGGTGTTGAACATCATGTTCTACATCGATGGCTTGGCGATAGTCAGTCGACTATGTTGAAAATGAGTCATAAACAAATTGAAGTGGCAGCTCCAGCTGGTTGAATATTTTTGTGCTGCGTCAGAGTTAAAAAGCAACCTTTTTTTTTGAAGATGATCGTGAGAAAAATTTTCTTAAACAATAAAATTCGGGGAAAATTGTTTGATTTAATCAAATTTGATTTAGTTGGAATTTAAGAGAACTAAGTTTGGTTTACTCTTAAAGCTTTTAAGAGCATGATCAGCTAAGTGAGCTTTTTTCTGAGCTTTTTTTTATATTTTAAGTAGGTAAACAAACTCGCGTGCGTATTTCAGGGCTGAATGTGTCGTCGTCGGGCCAGCACGTGCCTGGCATAAGCCAGGGCGCTTATCGCCCATAAAATGAACTTCATATTATGCCAAGTATGTGCGAATACTATACATTGTCATTGACGCATAAATATTTACCCCCTTATTTTTTTTTTTAGCTATACAATAACAATAACTATAAAATGGCACTATTATTTATTAATAACACAAATTAAGCTTCCACTCAAGCTGAGATTTCTGCCAGCTAAATTGACTTGATGCGATTGTCGATTCACTTTGTGTGTGTTCAGTGACGCGTGAAACGTTGAACCGATCGGTACGACATGAGCAGCTTTAAGTTCCCGCTTCAGGCACCCGTACGCCTGCTGGTGGATGTGATCCTTTTGGCAGCACTTCTTTATTTGACCGAGAATTTTAGCAGCTTCTGGTGGCCCACCACGAAACGCGGTTTCTTTTGTGACGATGAAAGTTTAATGTATCCTTATCACAAGGATACTGTGAGTTCAACACTTTTGCATTGGCTGGGATTGTATGGACCTCTTGTGTTGGTACTCATACTGGACATATTTCACTGCTATGGCAGGGGAAATTTCGTATGGAAAAATTATTATCCCGTTTACAACACTTTACGTTGGTATTTATATGGCTATGCGGTGCACGATCTGATCAAGAATATAGGCAAACAAACAATTGGCAGACTTAGGCCACATTTCTTTAATATCTGTGCTCCAATACTGGCCGATGGTGGCAACTGCTCTAATGCGGAAAGAGTTTATCATACGGTCTACAGTTGTCAGCCGGAGCTTACGGGTGCCACCGAGGCCATGTTAAAGGACGTACACATCTCGTTTCCCAGTGGACATTCGATAATGGCCTTCTATGGTTTAGTTTTTCTGGCCCTGCACTTACGACAAAAACGTAGCTGTCCCCTGAGAGGAAGTCTTTTGGTACCCGTCCTGCAGCTAATATGCCTGGGTGTGGCCTGGTTTGTGGCACTCAGCCGTGTCATGGATTACAAACACCATTGGTCGGATGTTGCGGCCGGGTCGCTGTTGGGTGCCAGTGTTGCTGTTGTGGTTGTACGGGCAGCGAAACTGGAGGAGGCAAAAATAATGGGACAAAGCGTGAAGGCGCTGGGGAATGTAAATGAGAAAAAGGAGGAGGAGGGAGGAGTTGGTGGTGGAATGAAGAATGAACAGCTGCCGCATGATTTGTGTCTAGTTACGTGTCGCAGTTCTTAGTAATTAGTTCGTTTAGATTTTAGAGTTGAATCTTTATCTATTAGATTGAAATGGTGTTGTTGGGCGGCAGTCTAGCCTAGATTTTTCAATTGAAAACAGATCAATTGAACAATCAGTAATAAGTAAAAGTCTATCAGCTCATAGTAACTGGAAATTACTAGAGTTTACCAATTCCTAAGCTCATCAAATAAATTATTTAAACATTTTTATTTCCCCCTGACCTGGTTGAAAAACTGCTTAAGACCTGCTTAGTTTTAAGTTATCGAATGACAAATATCTATGTCAGCCTTGATATTAATTTAAGTGTTTAAACTGATGAACTGGAAGAAGCCACAAGTAATTTAAGGTTGCTTATTAAATTATTTGTATAGTTTCTTCTTCTGGGCTAACTCTTATCACATTCATTTCATATTTGTTAAGCATGACAAGCATTTTATTTACTTAGCCTTTAAGCTATCGTATTTAACAATAAAAGTAAATTTGGCCATTAAGTTGTTTAGCTGATTATTTTGAAAGGGGGATTTTTTATTTTTTTTTTATTCAGAGACTCTCCCCAAAAATAGATTTCCTGAGAAATATGCATGAGTATTTAGGTAAACATTATGTGATCAAATATTTTGGACTCAAACAGACTGTTTAGCTCTGCCAAAAAAAACTGATATAAATACAATTAAAAAAGACTTAGCATACATTTATCAAATAGGAATATAAAAACAACAATATTTTAATGGGAATCATTTATTTTAAAACTAAAAAGCCAAGCTAATTTGGGTTGAGCCCAAGTATAAATACATCTGCAATAGCTCGCTCCGACAGATTGATAGCATATACATATGGGGCGTTCTTTCTCAAACGTCCCAGTCAAAAAATGAAAATTTTTGGATTGGCTTCATACTTTGGTGAATTGTTATCCTATATGAAGGTTATAAATTCACAAAATATTAACTCATTAAAAAAAAAATTGTAGAAATTAGGGGGGGGGGGGGTGGAAGTTTTGACATTTTAAGTGACATTGGTATTTTTAAAATCGTATAACTATGACAAAACTTTATCGATTCATTTCACAATTTCAAATCGATAAAGTTTTGTCAATAATAATATTTGTAATTGCTAAGTTTTAGTACTCTTACATTAAAAACAAAAAAGTTTTTCTTATTAAAACCCATTTTTTAGCGATCGGTTCTATGCCAGCTATAAGAAATAGTCATCCGATGAGGACCAAATTCTGCTAAACTGTTTGAAATAATTCAATATTTATAATTGCTGAGTTTCAGAATTCTAACCTTAAAAACAAATAAGTTGATCCTATTAAACCCCTTTTTATAAAATAAATAATCTTAATTGCTGAGTTTAAGAACTATAACATTGAAAACAAAAAAGTTTTACTCATTAAAACCCATTTTTAAGCGATCAGTTCTATTTTAGCTATAAGATCTAGTCATACGATTTGGTCCACGTTTTTTAAAGATATACAGTATTCATAGTTAGAGAGTTTAAGACCGCTGTTATGGAAAACAAAAAAGTTTTTTTTACCGAAACCCATTTTTTAACCGGTTTGTCGTATGGCAGCTATAAGATATAGTCACCCGATTAAGACCAAATTTTGCTGATCTGTTTGAAATCATAAAATATTCATTATTGGTGAAATGCTTCCTTCTGCCTGTTACATACATTTGCACGAACTTAGTATACCCTTTTTACTCTACGAGTAACGGGTATAAAAACCTTATCAGCCATGTTCTGAATTCCACTTCCACAAAAGTTTTGTGATTTGGATACCAAATTTGGTCCAAAAACCGGTTGGAAATCACATAACTTTTGTGGAAGTGGAATTCAGAACAGGGCTGTATATCTCCCACAAATTTGAAGTTAGATTGTTCGAACATTCTAGACTAATATCTTAAACGTCATATCTTATCGATCCACCGTACTGGCTAGATCGGCCAGAACCAAAACATCGCTGTAAGTGAAAGTGTGCAGGAGAACTCGAGGCAGTCAACTCCTCGCCGTGCACAAGAACTCAGGCCTTTCAACTTGGCGAATTTTGCATCGTAACTTGGACATTGACATAGAAAGGAAGTGCATCCAGTTTTTAGGGAATGGATAGTCACTTTCCCTGCAGGGTTGTTGCTTTGCTTATGGCGCCCGTGCAGGCGTTGGGGCCACTCTGCTTAAGAGTACTTTAAATCCCAATATGTATGTATGGACAACGCTACACGCAGAAGACAATCTGGGTGATCTGTGCAATGGCCCAAGCAAATGGCACTTACCTTGAAATCAAGACGAAATCAGAAAATTCCTTGAACGGATAATGTTGTCCAGAAAAACATCCAATCCTGATAGTTTTCATTTGTTTTGGGCACATAAACAAAAAAACAAAAAACACACACGAACTTGAATCTGGGCGCATATTAACACACACACACACACAACAACAACAAGCCACACCTCCGTCGCGATGCTGCCGCCAGGATCGGTCTGCCCCTCCCCCTCGTATCAATACTTTGCCTTCGAACCGCCGGATGGCCACTGGGTACCGCAACATTCCCGCATTTAGTAAACACTTTGACATACATTTCATTTAGTTTTGTTATAATTTTAAGCCAACGCAACGCCGAAAATGACCACGAATTGACGAATTGGCGGAAAGAAACGGTAAATCTTGGCAACTGCAAAGTTTGCATTTGCACACCAATTACAACACAAACGAGAGCGTAAGTTAAAGTCGGCCCTGCTCGACTTCAATATACCCGTTACTCAGGATATCAACATGTCCAAATTGTGGGAGATATGAGTTTTTTTCCAATTTGCGGGGGAGGCAACTCTACTATAGCTCATCTGATCAGGAAATGATGTATGGCTGATCGATAGGTAATAATTATTAAAATATATGTCTAGAGGGTTCAAACAATCTATTTTCAAAATTGTGGGAGATATGAGGTATTTTTTAAATTGCGGGGGCGTGAACTTTTCTATCGTTCATCTGATCAGGAAACGATGTATGGCGGATCGATAGGTAGTTATGATTAAAATATATGTCTAGAGGGTTCGAATAATCTATCCTCAAAATTCTGGGAGATATGAGGTATTTCCAAATTGCGTGGGTGGCAACATTACTACCGTACATCTGATCGGGAATTGATGTACAGTGGATCGATAGGTAATGAGGATTAAAACATATGTCTAAAAGGTTTGAACAGTCTATTTTCAAAATTGTGGGAGATATGAGGTTTTTTTCAAATTGCGGGGGTGGCAACTTTTCTATCGTTCATCTGATCAGGAATTGATGTATGGCTGATCGATAGGTAATAATTATTGAAATATATGTCTAGAAGGTTCAAACAATCTATTTTCAAAATTGTGGAAGATATAAGGTATTTTACAAATTGCGGGGGCGGCAACTCTACTATCGTTGATCTGATCGTAAAATGATGTATGACGGATCGATAGGTAATGATGATTAAGATATATGTCTAGAAGGTTTGAACAGTCTATTTTCAAAATTGTGGGTGGTATAAGGTTTTTTTCAAATTGAGGGGGGGGCGTGGCAAAAATTTGAAACAAACTTGATCTGCCTGCAGACAATACAAGTCTACACTGAAAATTTGGTAGCTCTAGCTCTGATAGTCTCTGAGATCTAGGTGTTCATACGGACGGACGGACAGACGGACAGACGGACGGACGGACAGACGGACAGATCTATATCGACTCGGCTATTGATGCTGATCAAGAATATATATACTTTATGGGGTCGGAAATGCTTCCTTCTGCCTGTTACATACATTTGCACGAACTTAGTATACCCTTTTTACTCTACGAGTAACGGGTATAAAAACCACTTGTTAAAAAAAACTTGTCCTCGACAAACAAACACTTAAGCACACATTCAACTTTGATTTGTTTATATTTTAAGGTTTATGTATAAACTTTTAACACCCGCGAAACAAAACTAAAAAAAGCAATTGCGAAAGTCACGACGCGTTAGCACATTAATACTAGCGGAAGCTATCGATAGTTTATGATTGCTTATCGATCGGAAGGCGTTAGCCAAAACATTAGTCTCCCTGGCGCCAAGTTTTAAAATTGCTGTTGAGTTTAAAATTTATTTGCTTAGACTTAAAGGGCATAACAAATAAAATATAAAAAAACAATAATTGGGAAATGGCAAATACAAAAAATATTGAAAGTATTGCATATTAAAGCTAGTTGGCGAGAAAGATGGTTTTAAACAATGCATTTTCAAAATTGTGGGAGATATGAGGTATTTTCCAAATTGCGGGCGTTCATCTGATTGAAAAATGATGTACGGCGGATCGATAGGTAATGATGATTAAAATATATGTCTTGAAGGTTCGAACAATCTATTTTCAAAATTGTGGAAGATATTAGGTATTTTCATATTGCGGGGGCGGGAGGGGGCGTGGCAAAAATTTGAAACAAACTTGATCTGCGTGCAGAAGATACAAGTCTACAGTGAAAAAATGGCAAGAGCTAGCTCTTATAGTCTCTGAGATCTAGGTGTTCATACAACGGTCGGACGGACGGACTTGTCTATATCGACTCGGCTATTGATGCTGATCAAGAATATATATACTTTATGGGGTCGGTGATGCTTCCTTCTGCCTGTTACATACATTTGCACGAACTTAGTATACCCTTTTTACTCTTCGAGTAACGGGTATAAAAATACGGTACGTCCTAAAGCATTTTAATTTTTTTGTTGTTGTTTAGTGTTTTCAGTTAAATGCAAACTTTGCTTGACCGACTTTCTTACTTGTTTTAGCTGATGCCTTACAGAGAACTGTAAGCGGGTTTTCTATGGAATGCGACTTCAGACAGGCTTGCTTAAATGTCAATAACTTGGCCGTTTAACCCCAAATTTAAAAGATCGAAAGCTTTTTTGACGCCAAATTGTGGTATATTTTAATGATATTATTTTTTTTATTTTTTTCGAGTTAGACTTAATAATAAAAAAGCAAACAAATTCGAAATTTGAGTGACTTTGCTGTAAGTCAAAAAGTAAAGAGAAGCAAAAAAAATAGACAAGATTTTTTTCAGCTGAATATACGATTTAGGTGGAGTAGGTAGTGTACGTATACATATGTGCGCCAACTGTGCGGTATGCCTGTATCTAAAACACCAAATAAAAATGTTAAGTTTTTCTGCTGTATTACATCAATTTCCCCCAAGTCCCTTCTTGTCACGATTTAGAGCCAATTTTATTAATTTCAGCTCTTATGAGAAATATGTATATTCCAGACCAAACAATAAATTCAAATGAAGCGGGAAATTCCCTGGAATACGACCTAATCTTGACACGTTTCGGGGAATTTTAAATCTTTTCTATCCCCCCGATCGCGCAGTTCATTTCGGGTCAGTTTAACTGATAACAACAAGAGCATTTTCATAAAAATCATTACGGGTATTTTACCCAACCCGTTTTATCTACTCTGCGATTGAATTTAACAAATTTTCTATCACACATCGAGCTGATCAAGTATATGTTTACATTTTGGTCTTAAATTTCGCTTTGAATGCGATATATGTGAATGACTTTTATGCTAAAGTAAATGAACGTAATCAATAACTGTTATAATATGAATTTTATTTTTAAAAAACCTAAATTATTTGTTATGAGAACAGTAATAAAATAAAAATAAAATATTTAAAATTTTCTGAGTTTTTCATGGTATTTTCTCAGTTTTACTAACAAAATATGTAAAATAATGACTTTTTCAATAAAACTTGTAACTGTTACGGTCCCTGATTGGATTTGAAGGCCTATTGAAATATATATTATGCACGGCTTATAGGAGCTTGAAAAAGCTCTATAGTCTACTACTATGCAGAGTAGTAAATATCTTTATTCCCCATATAGTTCGACAAATGTGACTGCTTTCGTATATAATCACTCGAAAGTGGATTTGTGTGGCACTACACATACATCATTTTAAATGACCTTGTAATATAAAATACCAAAGGTTGAAAATTTATTTCCTTAACACCAATTTAACATGCTACGCTCTGACAATAGAGTATAACCAACTGATTTAGCTGACTTTACTTACGTGTACTTAAATATGTTTGGTATATATAATGCCTCAACAAGCGAATCGCCACAAACTAAAAAAATGAAATTCGCAACTGCATTTGTATTCGCAACATTGCTGGCTGCTGCTTTGGCCGGTAAGGGCGGCAAAGGTGACGAACCCGGCGGCGGAAAGTAGACTTGAATTTTTGATTTAAATATAATAAAAAGAACATTTAAAGAAAATCAGCAAAATTGAATGCAACATATTGTTTTGTTTCTTTTCTGCAGTATTTTTTTTTTATCCTGGATTTTGCTGTGGTCGAGCAAATCGTTGGCAAAGTTAGAAATCCACAATAGATATAATTAAAATTCATATATGTGCTTGCCGACCATTCTAAGGGAGCCGGTTCGAGACCTCTTCATGCAGATTTCTAATTCCTTTTGTATAGAGGTTCCATTAATTTAGTAGAGTCTGAGAGTTTGCCCTGACAATTGAGGAATGTGAAAGGTTTTAGTAGTTCAATTTTTAAATGCCGATGCCAAGACATTTTTAATTTTGTAGAAAAAGCAGAAACTCAATTTGCAAGAGTATTAATACTTAGGAATTTTTTGCTAAACCATTGCAAAGGGGATTATAATATTGTCTTAATGCTTGCCACCCATTGCAAAAAGCATCTGAGACTCCATAATATATAACTCATATTCTTAATCAGTCATGTCCTCCTTCATCGTTTTTTTTCCTCAGTTTTGATGCATATTTTCATTATTATATGTACATCTTTTTTCATTCAATAAACTGTTTCTTATTATGATTTATAAGCTAATCTTTTACAGTTCATACAGTTTATTTCTGTCTAAATCAATTAAATTATATTTTAATTGATACAATTATACATCTGTCAGTTTCATTAACTTAAAATAGATACAACAAACGCCTTTAACCTTTATGCTGGCCCAAAATAGTGTCTATTTTTGTTGCTCTCTTACCCCAAATTGATTTCACTTACCAACCGCAGTAAATTTAGCGAACTAAAACCTCCACCAAAGCTCACTCGGTTGTCAAGGGCAAACAATTAGCGACTCTTTTTAGTTTCATTAGCAGCAAATTTACGAAACGACTTAACCTTAGTCAACAAGCCAAACACCCTCCCCCCCTCACCGAAAAAAAGACCCACAAAAAAGAGATATAAATAAATTTGCGCAACAAAAAGGCATAAATTGGCAAAGGACTGATGATGATGATGGGCAACAACACCTGAACTCGAGTCTCATTCTTGGGGAGAGAATGTAGTGTGATACCAGAAGTATGGTAGTACCCTCATCAGGTTAGATTGTTTTTTTGTTTTTGGTGGCCCTCCCTTAATTGGCTCATTTATTTTGATGGCAAAGAAAATGCTGGAAAATTGTGGTTGAATTTGTTTTTTTTTTTTTGTATTTATTCTAGCTCTACCTTGATTTTGCCTCTTTGGTTTTATTATGATTAATTATGGCTCACACACACACACACATATAGAAACTGACCCAAAGCTCCACTTTCTTGCCAAGTTTTGCAACTGTGTCGAGATTCGAATGATAAATTTCCATGCAATTTATTTTAATCTGCTGCGACAGTTTCTGCCACTGTCTCAACCCTCCGCCCCCCTCGCCATGGCTCAGCTAGTTTCCATGCGTTAATTAAATGGAAAATATTTGCCAGACAATAACAAAATAGTCAAGTTGTGTGTGTGTGTGGGTATAAAGTTTTAGCTGCAACCCAACACAGTGACCTAAATTTTGCATTAGCAAAACTTTTGTTTTTGTTTGATAAGGGGCTAAAGGAGGCGCGCGAAGAGTAAAGCCAGGACCCAGCTGTATGCATCTAGGAGTTTGCAATGCAGTTCTTTGTGGTCTAAATGAAGTTGATTTAGAGCGACAACAACTAAAGGTTGTCTAGAAAAACGTTACAAGTCAAGTTTAAGTTGTACGAGGTTAAGCAAAAGGCAGTAGGTCAGCTGATCTGCTTAGGTACTGGGTATTTTGCAGTCGGGGGTTTTTTTTTGGTATTGAATAAAAATAATCCGACGATGTTTTCAATACCTTTGAAGTTTTTTAAAGACGCTACAATTGACAAAAAAAAAAGATTTCCTCACTAGAAATAGTTTTTGAACCGATCGTTCCTATGGCAGCTATATGCTATAGTCATCCGATTTTGATATATATTTCCAGAATTGTGTGGAAGCATAGAAAACTAATAAATACCTCGATTGGTAACGCTATTAAGGAAAATAAAAAAGTTTTTCTCACTAGAACTAATTTTTGGACTGATCGTTCCTATGGCAGCTATATGCTATAGTTATCCGATTTTGACAAATTTTTTCCAGAATTGTGTGGAAGCATATAAAACTAATATATGCCTCGACTAGTAACGCTACAATGGAAAATACTAAAATTTTCCTCACTACAACTAGTTTTTGAACCGATCGTTCCTATGGCTGCTATATGCTTTAGTCTTCCGATTTGGATAATTTTTTTTCAGAATTGTGTGGAAGCATATAAAACTAATATATACCACGATTGGTAACGCTACGAAGGAATATAAAAAAGTTTTTCCTCACTAGAACTAGTTTTTAAACCGATCGTTCCTATGGCAGCTATATGCTATAGTCATCCGATTTTGATAAATTTTTCCAGAATTGTGTGAAAGCATATAAAACTAATATATACCACGATTGGTAACGCTATGAAGGAATATAAACAAGTTTTCCTTCTAGAACTAGTTTTTGGACCGATCGTTCCTGTGGCAGCTATATGCTATAGTCATTCGATTTCGATAAATTATTCCAGAATTACGTGGAAGCATATAAAACTAATAAATACAACGATTGGTAATACTACGATAGAAAATAAAAAAGTTTTTCTCACTAGAACTAGTTTTTGGACTGATCGTTCCTATGGCAGCTTTATGCTAGTGTCGTTTGATGTTGATAAATTTTTCCAGAATTGTGTGAAAGCATATAAAACTAATATATACCACGATTGGTAACGCAATGAAGGAAAATAAAAAAGTTTTTCTCACTAGAACTAATTTTTGGACTGATCGTTCCTATGGCAGCTATATGCTATAGTTATCCGATTTTGACAAATTTTTTCCAGAATTGTGTGGAAGCATATAAAACTAATATTTACCACGACTGGTAACGCTACGATGGAAAATAAAAAAATTTTACTCACTAGAACTAGTTTTTGAACCGATCGTTCTAATGGCAGCTATATGCTTTAGACCGGATTTACACGATGAAGCAAACGTCATGCAGTTTTTCGAAAAGCTCTAGCTTGTTGGAAAGAGGTGTAGAGGGACAAGCCACCCCACCACACCTCTTTCCTACAAACAAAAGCTTTTTAAGAAACTTCATGAAGTTTGCTTCATCGTGTAAATGCGGACTAAGTCTTCCGATTTGGATAATTTTTTCTAGAATTGTGTGTAAGCATATATAACTAATATATACAATAATTGGTAACGCTACAATGAAAAATTAAATAGTTTTTCTCACTAGAACTAGTTTTTGGACCGATCGTTCCTATGGCAACTATATGCTATAGTCAACCGATTTTGATAAATTTTTACAGAATTGTGTAAAAGCTTATAAAACTAATATATACCTCGATTGGTAACGCTATGAAAGAAAATAAAAAAGTTTTTCACTAGAACTAGTTTTAGGACCGATCGTTCCTATGGCAGCTATATGCTGTAGTCATCCGATTTTGATAAATTTTTCTTGAATTGTATGGAAGCATATAAAACTAATATATACCTCGATTGGCAAAATAAAAAGTTTTCCTCACTAAAATTAGTTTTTGAACCGATCGTTCCTATGGCAGCTATATGCTATAGTCATCCGATTTTGATACATTTTTCCAGAATTGTGTGGAAGCATCTAAACTAATATATACCTCGATTGGTAACGCTATGAAATAAAATAAGAAAGTTTTCCCACTAGAACTAGTCTTTGGACCGATCGTTCCAATGGCAGCTATATGATATAGCCATCGGATCCGGCCGATTCCGACAAATGTCCCGTCTATATGTATTTAAAGACTTTTTGCAAAGATTGGTCAAGATAGCTTTGAATGAGGGAGAAGATAGCATAGAAACAGACGGACGGACATGGCTATATCGACTCAGCTCGTCATGTTGATCAAGAATGTATATACTTTATGGGGTCGGAGATGCATCCTTAAATTGTGACAATTTTAATATACCCTCTGCAAGGGTATAAAAACATTTAAATATAAACCAACTCATAGCCAGGACCTTTGGCAATACTCTTCGACTTGTCTGTGTTGGAGTCTCCACTGTCTGTCTTCTGCTCTGCTCTGGTCTGTCCAGACAACGACGACAATAACAGCCATTAAGTCTGACCAACACGTAACCGGGCAATAAACAAGCGTGACAAATGATGCTGCTAAATGAAAGTTGATTGCCAGTTGACGGCCACACCTGCTGAACGGCCAGGGAGCAGGACCAGGCCAACAATCAAAATTGTCAGAGCCATCGAAAAGGAACAAAAAAAAAAGGAGGAGGAGCAGAAAAAAAATCACAGCACGCAACGGAAGTTAGCCTGGCTGCCGCTTCGGTTATTAATAATGATGGCGGCGGCAGCGGCGACAAAACGCAAAATGGCCGCCAGTCTGACGCGTCCTGCCTGCCTGCTCCTGTCGATGTCACGTGTCGAGGCTGCGTGTGATTTCTACGACAGGACAGCGCAAACGGAAACGAATTTTGGACGAGGAAAGACGACAAACTGAGATCCTGCTGTGAAATTGCATTGAAATTGCAATGTTGCAAGGAGCGCTTCCTTTTGTAGTCGATACAAGATGAAATGCTTCACAGCAGGAAAAAAGAAAAAAAATGCAGGACAAGAATTAATTTATATAAATTGAATCCCTTAAACTGGAGTTAGTTTAAAAAAAAAAACTTCCCCTCACAGCACAAACTGGACTGTTCCCCAGACAGCAAAATTACTAATTGGCAAGCAAAACGCTCTGCTTGTTTTCCAACAAACAAGCAGAAGGACAACGACTAAAACCAGTAAAGGATATAAGTATGAGCATGGTACACACACACACACACACACACAAGCTTCATTAACTCAAACTATGCAGCATTTTGCGATTATCAAATTGTCTTTACACACATGAAGCCAACATGTTGGGGCAAGGAGTTGCACCGCAGAAATATGAAGCCAGAGAGTGGGTGAGCTGCAGTGTAGAAAATGCTTTGGGATATTTTCCTGAGCACACAACCATGTGAAAATTCAACAGACCTTCGGTACGGTGGATGGATGGTTGGATGGATGGATGGATGGCTGCCTGATGTCCAAGGTGGAGTGATAAACTGGGCGAGGACCTCACTTGTACCTGGACGACAACCGGGCCGCATTATCACACCTGACGCTGATTACAGATACGCTGGATGGGATGAGGGGTTGCTCTTAAATTTCATGTGTGTTTGCGGTTTGGGTTTTTCGAAAAGAGTTGAGAACTTCAGACGGGAGCAATTGATTGAAAGTGCGAGTTAAACGAGCTGATTTGATGGATGCTGCATAAGAGAGAGAGAGAGAGGTGGGGAGAGTGCAGAGTGGATTGGAATGTTGATTAAATGAAACTGGGTTTGGTTAAAACCTAATTTCCTTGCAACTTTAGCAAGGGATTTTTAATGAAAAATGGGGATGGCAATAATGTGGAAAATATCTGTTAGGTATTTAAGAGAGATTAGCTGGAGTGTTTAAAGGAAAGCGAAACTATTTTTTAAGTTCTAAGGGCCGATGTCTCATCTCCTACATAGCACAAGCTGTCACATAAACTTACAAATAGCAGAGTAAAATTGAAGTTTATTTGACACATAGCAGTTATTTAGAAGATGAGAAATCGGCAAAAAGTTTGAAATGCTTAAAAGATATTTAAGTATACGTAGGTTGCTATATATATTGCTGGCCTAATAATGAAAACGCGAATTTTTATGATCAAAAATAATTTTATTGTATTTCAAAGTATTCTCCAGCAAGATTTATGCACTTTTGCATGCGCTCAAACCAATTGTCGAAGCACTTTTTCCACTCCGATTGAGACACCTCCAAAACATGGTTTTTGAACTCTTCAGCAGCATCTTCTGGCGAGGAAAATCGTTCACCACGCATTTTTCCCTTGATGTGCGTGAATAAAAAGAAGTCATTGGGTGCCAAGTCAGGGCTGTACGGCGGTTGACCCATCAATTCGACGTTTTGGGCGGTCAAAAAGGCGCTGGTGTGAGCTGATGTGTGAGAGCACGCATTGTCATGGTGCACAATGATCTGTCTTCTCTTGTTCGTTTTTCGAATTTCTGCGAAGACTTCAGGCAAACAAATTGTGGTGTACCACTTAGAATTGACCGTCCTAAGTTGCTCAAGCGGAACTGTCGCCACATTACCAGTTTTACCGAAGAAACAGGCGACCATTTGCTTCGAAGTGCTTCTTCCACGAACGACTTTCGTTGGATTTGGCTCGTCTTCGAAGACCCACACGGTCGATTGCTGTTTTGTTTCGTGCTCATAAGCATAGATCCATGATTCGTCACCTGTGACGATCTTATAAACGTCTTTTGAAACACCGCGATTATATTTTTTCAAAATTTCTTTGCTCCAATCCACACGAGCCTTTTTTTGAGCGATTGTCAAATTTTGCGGGATCTAACGAGAACAAACCTTTTTACGCCCAGGTGTTCATGTAATATCGAATGTATGCTGGTGGACGAAATGGCCAAGGATGCTTCTATCTCACGGTATGTCACATGACGATCTTGCATTATCAGTTCACGCACGGCATCAATGTTTTCTGGCACAACGACTGTTTTTGGACGACCTTCGTCTTCGAGCGAGCGTCCAATTTTTCACAGTGCTATAGGATGGTGCTTCATCGCCATACAAAGATTTAAGTTCATCGTTGCATTCTTGTCGTGATAATCCACGTCGACAGTTGTGGAAAATGATTGCACGAGTTAATTCCATTTTTCTGCCGAAGTAAGTTTTTGATTAATCGTTAATCGATATCAAAACGTGGTCACACATGAAAGAGTTGTATGGAGCTTTTATCGATAATAGTCCAAACTTTTTTTGGGAAAAGGCCACTTGGTCCGAAAATGCCTAGAAGTGACCTAGGCCAGAAATTTAAAGATTTAATGTATACTGCTTTGAGAACATTTAAATTTGAAAATACACTTAAAAAAAATAAAAGGCTAACATCGGCTACGCCGATGTTTTAAATACCCTTGCAGTTTTTGAAAGGCGCTACCATAGATAACAAAAAAGTTTTTCTTATAAGAATTAGTTTTTAGACCGATCGTTCCTTTAGCAGCTATATGCTATAGTCATCCGATTCTGATTGGAAACAAAATTTTTCAGTTCATAGTCACGATTCGACAATTTTTCCAGAATTGTGTGGAAGCATATAAAACTAATATATACCTCGATTGGTGACGCTACGATGGAAATCAAAAAAGTTTTTTTCACTAGAACTAGTTTTTGGGACGACCGTTTATATGGCAGCTATATGCTATAGTCATCCGATTTCGATAAACTTTTTCAGAATTGTGTGAAAATATATAAAACTAATATATACTACGATTGGTGACGCTACGATGGAAAACAAAAAAGTTTTTTTCACTAGAACTAGTTTTTGGACCGACCGTTTATATGGCAGCTATATGCTATAGTCATCCGATTTCGATAAATTTTTCCAGAATTGTGTGGACGCATATAAAACTAATATATACTACGATTGGTGACGCTACGATGGAAAACAAAAAAGTTTTTCTCACTAGAACTAGTTTTTGGACCAATCGTTCCTATGGCAGCTATATGATATAGTCATCCGATACGGCCGATTCCGACAAATGTGCAGCGTATTTGTATTTAAAGACTTTTTGCAAAGTTTGGTCAAGATAGCTTTAAAACTGAGGGAGGAGATAGCATAGAAACAGACGGACAGACGGACGGACGGACAGACGGACAAACGGAAATGAACTCAGCTCGTCATGCTGATCAAGAATATATATACTTTATGTGGTCGGAAATGCTTCCTTCTATGCGTTACAAACATCGTGACAATTTTAATATACCCTCTGCAAGGGTATAATAAAATAGATCCAGAACTTTCGATGTCAAAACAATGCATTTCTGAAACCAAGTATGCATTTGTAAAGCCCAACTTCTTGATATAAGAGTTTTTAATGCTTAAATCTTTTACTCACTTCCTTTGCATATTAAAAACAAATTTAAAACGATTTTGTCTCGATTTTAAGTATAAAATTCATAACAAATAAAGAACATATAAATATTTTTAAGACGGTTCGTGCTGAAATAATTAAATTTTGCGTTCTTGATAAAGAAACGAAAATTAGTTCAAACATGCAAAAATTAAGCTTAGTTTCTATTCCCTTCTTAAATATTCCGTTTTCTATAAACACATACATTTCCTCTCAACTGCACCCACTGCATAAAAAAAAGTGCTACCCACTCATAACTAAAACATTATCTCAATTATGCCACTTGCCCCATAGATGGCGCTTTACTAACCTCGAAAAAAGCGAAATGAAAATGCCGACGAGTTGATTATGAATATTTTAGTACCAAAAGAACTACCCACAATCATGATGATGATGATGGCGATGACGATAATGATAATGATGTTGATTTGAATTTGAATTCGTATACAGAGCGCGAGCAATAAATTTATATGCCTCTTGAATTCCGTTTTTGCCGGGGGCATATGAAAATTTACATTTTGGCAATTTCCAGCTGTCGATTCGACACCCCCCAAACCCTCCAACCAACTCAGTTGGCTGCATTTTGGCCTATCTTCGACGGCGTAAATTCCGTTACGTCCACGTTCACGTTCCTGCAAATGCAATTTCCTAATTTCTCACTGGGGAAATGCACGTTAAGAACCCTAGACTGGCCAACTGACCAGTCCGGCTGATTGGCCCTGCTGCCATAGCCGAGGCGGTCGGTGGGGTTAAACGTAGAGTTTCAAGAGCGGATTTTTGCTTCCAAATTAATGACCCGGCGCCGCAGACGACTAGCGGCGAGCACCGAAAAAAAGGAACCGCAGACAAAGGCGCATAAATGCATAAAGTGAAGTCAGAAAATTGCAGCAATTGGAGAGTTCGCCCCTCCTGAAGCTTATGCAAAGCAAATTGGTTTATGCATGAGGCAGACATGAGGATGTGTAAGGAAATTCACACTCCCCTTTCTCCCCTCCAAAACTGATATGATGGAAACACCGGCGGGAAATGGCCAGGACGAGCGAAAGAGCTAGCTAGCTGGGGGCATGTGAGACGGAGAGACCCTCGAGAGTGCTGGGCTAAGTAAATTGTTGGCTCAGCCCTTGATTAGCTTAGCCCAGGTCAAAAATGGAAGGCAGGGGCGCAAAAACCCAACTCGTAATGCATTTTGAAAACCACACGAGCGGAATTTATATGCATCCGTTGGGCTACGCTCGGTTTGGGGTTGAAGATGAAACAGAGATGAAAAGCAGGCGTTTGGCAACAGAATATCCATGCATGAACTTTGTGCTTTATGATGATTTTAAAGCTAAGTGCAACAGGATTGAAATTGTGCTGGAGAGTGGGGGAAACCCCACAAATGTGTGTGTGTGTGTGGTGGTAGATTATATCTGCAAATTGTAGAAAAGTACACAACTAAGAAATTAAATTCATACTGAGACTGATCTGTGGTTCTTTTCTCTCATTTCATGGCATACACTTAATTTTTTTATTTTTTATTTCAAATTGCAAATATTAACTATTTTATAACATTTACTCAACCGTTTTAGAACTTTAAAAATCCATCATTTTTTTTGGCAAGACTTTATTTATCAATCGAACCAAAAAAAATACAAAATAAAAAAAAAAAAAATACACACCTTTTTCCCCAATACATCCTACAAATCAACTCATCATTTTATAATTATATTTCCCCAAAATTTTAAAAAATAAAAAAATTTTAAAATTTTTTCAATTATAAATCTATTCAATTTTTTATAAATAATACCTAACTGAAATTTATTGAATGAACTTTTGCAGTTTTAAAACCTATTTTAACTTTTTTATAACTACTTATTTACTACAACCGAAATTTTCGTAACACAACACAAAAAAAGAAATAGAGAAGTTAAGATTTAAGAATAAAAAAAAAAAAAAAAAAAAAATAAAAAAATAAAAGCAAATAATTTCTTTTTTTTTTTGGAACTTTTCCATTTATAACTATCTTTCCATTCTTACTACGAGACAGAAATATTTGATTGCGGCTATAGCTATGCACCAGAGTTTATACGTATGTTATTAAACAACCCAGCGCAAATGAGCGATTCAAATGTGACTCCTAAGCAAGAGCGTAGCCGGCTTACAATAAAGAAATGGTCAATTAATTTACAGATTTATATATATTTTTGATCTACACAAAATCTCTATCCCATGTATTTTTCAAATCGCTTTCGTCCTCAAAAAAGGATCCAAATCTAGCTGCAATGCTGGGCATAGAAGTTGTAGGATGCTTTCTATCTCTTCCAATAGCTTCAATAGAAGTCGATTGTGGGGTACGTGCATCCTGGCGGCCATGCATATGGTGCAGTGCTCTGTTAAGACCTACCATAGTCCTAATTCTGTTATTGCTAAATTGTAGGAGTTAGAAGGTTCGTTTGGGCTTATATCTTGGCCAGAGGGATCGGGAGATGTGACCACCAGTTGCGATGTTTGTCGTTCTGCCTTGGTTCTGGTTATCCTATGTACTTTTGTCAGAATATCCTGAACGCGTCTTTGAACGTAAGTTACCGCTTGTGTCGCTGGCTTCGCTTCTTCGTTGCCTGGTATGCCTTAGTGGCCAGTGGCCACTTAGACGAGAGTGATGGAGTACAACTGGATTTGGATCAGGGCAGTCACTGTACTGCGAACTAGATTACTAAATATTGGTGACGCGTGAAGACAGAGCACCCTGACTATCAACAAGGATTGATATGTTCCTTGGTGTTTTCTCCTAGGTGTATATTAAACTAGCCGCCTGCCTGACTTCATAGATCTCTGTCAGAAAGCTGTGTCGCTAGTTCTGCCGAGAAGATTTGTGCTCCTGTGTCTTCCCTTCTTTAGTAACCGTAAGTAGAAATATATGGAAAACTCAAAACCCAGTTCTTTGAAAGATGGGATAGCATCTCGAATGACTGCGGAGTTAACATCGATTTTGGTAACCATATTCTTTGGCAACAAACCCAAGCCCAAATCATCGAAAAAATATGTGAAGTAGAAAGGAACGAATTTATTGCACAAGCAAAAAGGAGCACCGAAAGAAACCAGTATAAATCCCTCATACTTAACCTCGGAGTGAAAAACTACTTTTCTGACAGTGTGGTGGTTGACAGGATCAGCGCTATCTTCAGGACGAGATGTGAAACACTTAGCCTTAACTGCCGACCACACAGGAGTAACACGCAGAAGGACTGTACCCTCTGAAATATGTGCACCAAGGAAGATGTGGTTCACTTTGTAGGAATCTGCCCCATTCTAAAGGAGATTCGTATAGCACACTTTCTGCGTCCTTTTCTATTGGAAATTGAATTTTATAGCCTGCTCAACGGAGAAAACTGGATAGCTCTTGCCGCTTTCATTAAAGAGGCTATGCAATACCGCGATAAAATCCTTAGCGAACTCTTTTAGGCATTACCTACGAATGCGGGCTTTTCAAATTAGGTTCAATTCAACGGACGGTTTTCATAAAACCATGTTGAAAAATATTAAGAAAGAAAATTACATTGTGTATAAATTTGTTAATTGTAATTAAGTTAGCCAGCTATAATTTAAGATGTTTTTTGTAAAATAGAATAAATAAAAAACTACTACTACTATGGAAAACTCGTTCTTCCTGATGAAAATTCTCGCTTCCACCTCTCTCTCCGGAAATATAGTTCAAAACTTATTATTCCATTTCTGAGCTGTGATACAGTAGTCGCTTCCCTTTGTCTCAGCATTTATTTCCACTTCCAGTGGGACTTTAAAGTGACCAGACGCAGATGTTTTGATAAATTCCAGTAGCCGAAGTCTTACAGCGCTTCTCGCTGCTGCATACTTCAGAAAAGTGTCTACTGGTTCTAGGAGGGGGTGGATCGCAGGGATCCTATTATTTTCAGTCAAGCTGCTCTTTGCTTAGTAATTCCAATTAGTGTTTCCCATATCCATTCCCACTTCCTTTCATTTAAATTCCTATATTTTAGGCTCTGTCATAAAAATGAAACGATTTCTATTAAATTTTCATAGCCTCATGACTTCCTTCACTTCCTCGCAATGGTTATTGTCAACTTTTTCACCCATTCTGTCATTTGTTTGTCCATCTGGGGGTAACCCAAAATCAATAAACGACGGCTTAGCAGCTAAATTGGATTTTGCACAAAATGGAATAGCACAAAAAAAAGAAGGAGTTTCGTATTTTGGGCCTTGGTTAAGTAAGCAGATAATATGACTTAAATGAAATGGGGGGAAAAACATAGACCACCCCTTTGGGGGATTAAGATCTGCACCAAAACATCGATGATGAGCTGGAGGATGAGCAGACAAAAACATAAACGAAAGCGAAAGAGTAAACGCATCATCATCAGTTTTAACTGCACGGAAGGACACGAGGGGTGCACGCGTATGACTTTTCAAATGAATGACAGCAATTAACGCAGTCAATGATGGGCGCTGGGGCTATTGTTTGCTTTTTTGCTCCCACTTTTCGGTTGGCCATTAAAAGCCATCCATGGTTATGACACATAAAAAGCAACTGCTGGCCAGAAACAGCGCCTAGTCTAGGACAACAACAAAGCTGATGCTTTTATCAGCTGCCTGTTGGTCGGATGGTTGGTTGGCAAAGCTAAAAACCAAACAAAAATGGCCGACCAGACTGAGTCGCAGACCCGGAGACCACTAAATCTGTTATTTATATGACATCAGCGGGTTATCATTGAGAGCAGAATGCAGCAGAGAGAAACGGAGAATGCGTTTTGGTGGGCATATTTTAAAAGACTTTATGAGCGGGATTTTTTCGTTAGGAAGCAGTTGGGGAGTTGAGAGTGCGTGGGGGTAATACGAGTGTGTTGGGCATTGGCAAAAAGCTTGCAAGGTTTTTCAAATTATCTTATATTTTCTGCACATTAGAAAATGGTCAATAGTTTTGATTTAAACTTGGTAAGTTGATGAATTAGGAACGGAAAAAGGAATGATAATACAGGAAGTGTGAACCACTGAACTCGATTTAGTTTTAAACTTTTTCTAGATTTTCAAAAAATTTTTGAATAAAAAAAAAATAAAACAATTTCTTTTGTTTAAAAATATTTAAAATTTATTTTTCAATTTCTAAAAGGACTTTGGTTTGGTTTACGAGCAAGCAAAAGAGATTCGGTTTTGAATTGAATTATACAACTGATTTTGTCAGCCTTTGTTTGTCAAAAAACAGTTTCGTGCAAGGTCGTGCTTTTTTGGCCCAACACGAAAATTACAGCAAATAAATTATTTTAACTAATTTTAAAAATTTTTTAAAGAACATTGGTTGGTTCGTCGGTGACCCCGACGTTATTTATACTATAAAAATTTGAGACCCACTACGATATTTATACGCTTAAAATTGGTGACCCCGACGTTATTCATACGCTTTAAATTGGAGACCACGACGTTATTCATATGCTCAAAATTGGTGACCCCGACGTTATTCATACACATAAAATTGGTGACCCCGACGTTATTCATACGCTTAAAATTGGTGACCCCGTCATTATTTATACTCTTAAAATTGGTGAACCCGACGTTATTCGTACGCTTCAATAGGAGACCACGACGTTTTTCATACGCTTATAATTGATGACCCCGACGTTATTCATACTCTTAAAATTGGTGACCCCGACGTTACTCATACGCTAATAATTGGTTACCGGAAGTTATTCTTACGTTAAAAATTGGTGACCCCGACGTTATTCATAGCTTAAAATTGGAGACCACGACGTTATTCATACGCTCAAAATTGGTGACCCCGACGTTATTCATACGCTTAAAATTGGTGACCCCGACGTTATTCATACGCTTAAAATTGGTGACCCCGAAGTTATTTGTACGCTTAAAATTGGTGTCCCCGACGTTATTCGTACCCTTCAATAGGTGACCACGACGTTTTTTATACGCTTATAATTGATGACCCCGACGTTATTCATACTCTTAAAATTGGTGACTCCGACGTTATTCATAGCTTTAAATTGGTGAACTGCCGAACTTTAGTTTAAAAGTGTTATAAATTGGGTTTATGTTTTAAATGGACGTTATTCATATGTGAACCATTGAACTGAAATGAGATTTAGTTTTAAACTTTTTCGGAGATTTTTAAAAATTGTTAGAATAAAAAAAAAAATTGTAATAAAAAATTTATTTTGTATAAAAATATTTAAAATTTATTTTTATATTTCTAAAATGACGTTGGTTTGGTTTACGAGCAAGCAAAAGAGATTCGGTTTTGAATTGAATTATACAGCTGATTTTGTCAGCCTTTGTTTTTCAAAAACAGTTTCGTGCAAGGTCGTGCTTTTTTAGCCAAACACGAAATTAAAAAAAAAAAAATTATTTGAAATACCTTTTTAATTTTTCAAAAGAACATCGGTTTCGGTTTTGAATTGGATTATACAACTGATTTGTTCAGACTTTGTTTGTCAAAATAAAAATTCGTGCATGGTCGTGCTTTTCTAGGGCAACTCGATAAACACGAAAATTACAGAAGTAAGCTTATTTGCTAGACAGACAATAGTGTAAAATCCTGTTCTTGAATAGTAAGCGTTAACGATCATTTTGTTTACTCACGTTTCCATTTAAGAACAAATAAGTAAGAGAGTCGGGAAGGCACAGACAATTTTTTTTAAGTCAGTTCAAAAGCAACCCAAATTTAAGTTCCTCAGGTAGACCGGGAACCTACATGCACTCCTTTTTTGATTTAACTGCTCGCCTACCTGCAAACATTTTTCGACTCATTTTCGCACGCTTTTGTCGCCCGTGGGCGTGCACCACTCTCAACATTATTCCCCAACATTATTGCCTGTCGCTGAACTTCTGTCAGCACTGACTTCCATCTGTTTGGCCCTGTCACAAAACCAACTTCTACTTCCATACCATTTGCCCCCTTCGGTTGGTGCTCACACCATACGGTTGGCATCTGTTGACCCAAAAGCGTAACCAATTTTGGCAAACGCCTGCAATGACCAGCGGCCGATGCCAATGCTGGAGTTGGAGTTGGAGCTGCTGCACTTCATCATTACCCGGTCGTTATCGCTTTTTTGAATTTAAATAATGGTCATGGCAGCCGGTGGAGGCAACAGAGGCAAACTGATTTGAAATTTGAGTCCAACACGTACACACGCGTGCAGCAGAGCAGTCGAAATGTCCTCGTCGCTTGGCCTGATTGTTAATGAGATGATGTCGGGAGGCGCACATACATACAAAAAAAAAAAAAAAAAAAGAGACGAGCACCGAACCGAACCGAGAACCGCACTCGAAACGCTCTGGGGGTTTTTATCACACATGCGACGCGTGTGTCATGGCGGTCGCATGCATAATTTCGATCCCGCTCAAACTCCTTTTTTCCAGTGGCAGCCACCAAAATGCTCATTAAAATACGCGAAAATGTTGTCGGTTTGCCTTTGAAATGTCATTTTCGGTTGCCGCAGGTTACCCAGCATCAGCAGCAGCAGCAAAGGAGGCGAGGCTGTATTTTGCCTGGTTCAATAAAAATTCACATTGTTTTTGCTTTTGGTAAAGCCCATTGACTTTGTCAATTTGGTTTTTGGTATGCTTAGACAGACATTTTTTGTGTCTGTGTGTGTGTGTGTGTGTCTGTATTTTTGATTGCACTTAAATAATTTTGGTAAATTGTTTTATGGATTTTTGTTTGTTCTTTTTTTTTCATTTTATTTATTTTGTTTGGTACGTGCCGCAATTAGAACTCTTTTTAAAGCTTCAAGGTTAAAGTTTAAAGGGGGATACTTAAAAAAGTTTAATAGGTTAGGATACAAGTTAGACTTGATTTTAGGATATAGGCTTAAAATTTGTGACCCCGACGTTATTCATAAGCTTAAAATTGGTGACCCCGACGTTATTCATGCGCTTTAAATTGGTGACCCCGACGTTATTCATACGCTTAAAATTGGAGACCCCGACGTTATTCATACGCTTAAAATTGGTGAGCCCGTCGTTATTTATACTCTTAAAATTGGTGTCCCCGACGTTATTCGTACGCTTCAATAGGTGACCACGACGTTTTTCATACGCTTATAATTGATGACACTGACGATATTCATACTCTTAAAATTGGTGACCCCGACGTTACTCATACGCTAATAATTGGTGACCGGAAGTTATACATACGTTAAAAATTGGTGACCCCGACGTTATTTACACGCTTTAAATTGGTGACCCCGACGTTATTCACACGCTTGAAATTGGTGAGCCCGACGTTATTTATTCTATAAAAATTGGTGACCCCGACGTTATTTATACGCTTAAAATTGGTGACCCCGACGTTATTCATACGCTTAAAATTGGTGACCCCGATAACGATATTATGCATGTCGATGACATGTGCATTCTTGTGAAAAGCTCAGGTACACCGTATAAAAGTATACTGATGGTCAACAAGGGAGAAAAAAACTGAAAATAAAGAAGTTTAAGATTAGGAAGCCAGTAATCACTGAAAAAACTTAAATTTTAAAAATCGCTCGAAAAACCAATTCAAAAGGAGAAAAAAAAAAACTGAAAAATTTAAAATTGAAAAAAGCTGTTCAACGTTGATTTACCTAGTAGAGCCTTAGTAACAGAATTTCACTGGAGCACATTAAATTCAATTTTAAAAATTCGCCTCCCAAATTTTCCGAACTTGGCGAATTCTTCACAAATTAGAAAAAATTTTTACATAGCACATTTTCAAATCGAACCCAATTTCAAATAGATCGGGTATGATATAGGGGTTTTCCATTCCCTCCAAAACCAAATTTTGATGCCTTGTGGACTTAGAAAATAATTCTTTCATTTAGAAGAGATTTTAAACCAAATTTTAAAAAGGTCACCTTAACTAGCTATGGAGCCAGCTGTTTTCAGTTCAACAACAAGTTCGAGTGGCAAATTTTAGTGCTACTTCCTTAATGCCAGGAAAATTCGACATGTTACATAATTATTTGACTTTTGTAACCATTAATTTTTCTAAATTATACAATAATTTCAACATTTTTGCTGACCTCAAACTTGGCTTAAAATAAAATGTACTTATTACCCTTTAACCCTTTTTTTGCAAAATATTGGCCATGTTCCCCCAAATGAAATGAAGAAATATTGCAGTGCAGTGGTGCTGCATCAGCAACAGCCCAGTTTATGGCGTTGTCTGCTCAAGAGGCCAAACACGCTCAACGCTAACCCTAACCCTGCTTATTCACTCCTTTCATATGTGTGTGTGTGGACACTCAAAGCTGTTAGTAAAGTGCACGAACACTACAAAAAAAACGCCAACGTCCAATCAAGTTCGTCAGGCGGCAGCCCATAAAACGGCCCCAAAATGAGAGAGCTGCTGCGGTTTAAGAGCCACCCCAAAATGTCCATCATCTGCAATGGCAATAAAACTCAACCAAAAAATAATAAAAAAAAGAAACACTGGCTTTGAGCAATGCAACGCATATAAAATATTTGCCGCAAAAAAGACCGAAAAAAAATGTGCAGCAGCCAAAAGCGCCCAAAATTATGCTGCAAAAGTGAAAAATTGGCCTTTCCTTAGGGCGGCAAAGTGATAGCTGAAAATTATTGAGTGGGTTTTTACTCATAAAATTCTGCTTCTTCGCCCACACACACACACACACGCTTATGTGTACATATGAAAATCGCATAAAATTGTAGCATACATTCAGGCTTCATAAACGTTTCGTTCGCTCGCCTTTTGCCTTAATTGTGCAACGATTCTTTGGTGTTTGCTTTTGCTGCGCTTGCAGCATTTTTTATGACCACTTTGACTGCTGTTGCTTTTGTGTTATTTGATTGTCGTCTCTTCTTCTCTGCCACTTCAGCATTTGTATAATTGTTTGAGGATTTCATGCGGATTTATTGTTGCATACTTTTGTGCGCTTTTTGGCTTTTGTTGTTTTAGCCCTTGAAATTGCTGTGTGTTTGTGTGTATAAATTTGATAGGAATTTAATATGTCAGTTGGTTAATTTATGGACATGGATTGCATAGATTTATGTTTGGAGACAAACTGGGTTTTTGGTTTGAACGAAGAAAATGAAGAACAAAAGCTCAAAAAACTGAGAAATATATTAGACAGATTCTAGAAGGAACAGAATAATCTATCTTTGAGAAATAATAAGAATTAATAACTACTATACTACGTTTATGCATAAATAAAAACAATCATGATTTTTGCCCATCAAAGTATGCAATGTTTATGAATATAAATAATTAAGGAACATGTTATTTTTTATATTTTTTATACCGTTGACTGGTTTGACAATCTGAGTGAATGCACAATATGGATTATGAAAGATGCTGCTATAACTGACTATAAATTATCTCGCTTATATAGACAATTCTTAAAGAAAATAAACTTTGCATACTTTGAGGGGCAAACATTATTGATATTTTAAAAACAAATAGTCAAGCGGAATTGACATCTTCTTATAATTGCGTCGAGCTTAATCTCTAGTGTAATCCTTTTTACAGCAAAATAACAACCAATATCAAACGGTCTCACTGTTTTTTGCAGCTTAGCAAAATCTTCTCTTTGGTTTTGGGGAAGGAAAGAATTGGTTTTTAATTTTTTGTTTTAATATTGTAGTCAATAACATCAAATATTAAATTTTGGAAAATCGGTATTTGATAAATCGAGTCGAAAATTATCGATTAATCGATTTATCGTTATTTTCTCGAAGCTATCAAACCATTATAACTATTTTCCCAAAAAATTGTAATAATCATTGCTAATGCCCGTTCTTATCTTTATTGGAACAAAATGTTCCTCAAACTGTAAGAAGTAAGCATATAAGCCGCAAGAACCCTTAAGTAAGCTACCTAGAACTAGAAATATGACTCAAATCTATTTTTAAAAGTCGCATTGAGCCAAACGTTCCGATCGCGTGATAAATCCAGTCAAATACTTTTAACATCAGATAGGACTGTCCATTGTTTCATTATTCAAATAGATCGACTCAAATGAACTCGATGGCTCATATAAATATGGCTTTCAGTAAATTTTAATTTAAATATATCTTCATAAAATATCGATTATCGACTATAAATATTTTTTCGGATTATCGCTTATCGTCAAAAATATCGATAAATCAACACTATATGCCCACCTTCGTGTAGGGTCTATTTTAATGCAACTCCTACTTCTGGTGAGGAATTCTACTGTTGGTTTATGGATACAGTTTTATTAGGATCTTAAGCATCCGGCTAGATTGACCCATAAGTAATGTGTGGATTATTTCGGTAAAGTTTCGACTGAATTCTCGTTTCCGACATCTCGGTCTTATAAATAGTTCGAAAGTGGGAGGAACGCGATTGCCGCTTGCCTTTCCAAGTAAGAACGTATTTCAAACTTTTCATACCCTTGCAGAGGGTATATTAATATTGTAACGATGTTTGTAACACATAGAAGGAAGCATCTCCGACCCCATAAAGTATATATATTCTTGATCAGCATGACGAGCTGAGTCGATATGGCCATGTCCGTCTATCCGTCTGTTTCCATGCTATCTCCTCCATCAGTTGTAAAGCTATCTGGACCAAACTTAGCAAAAAGTTTTTAAATACACATAGCTGCACATTTATCGGAATCGGCCGAATCGGATGACTATATCATATAGCTGTCATATAAACGGTCGGTCTAAAAACTAGTTCTTGTAAAAAAAAAGGTTTTTGCTTTCCATCTTAGCGTCACCAATCGTAATATACATTAGTTTTATATGCTTCTACATAATTCTGAAAAAATTTATCAAAATCGGATGACTATAGCATATAGCTGCCATATAAACGATCGGTTCAAAAACTAGTTATAGTGAGAACATTTTTTTTGTTTTCCATCGAAGCGTCTCCAATCGTGGTATATATTAGTCTTATATATGTCCACATAGTTCTGGACAAATTTATTAAAATCGGATCACTATAACTTATAGCTGCCATAGGAACGATCGGTCTAAAAAGTAGTTATAGTAAGAGAAACTTTTTTGTTATCGATGATAGCGTCACATTGGTAATATAGATTGCTCACAGAGTTCTGGACAAACATCTATGCTTAAGAAGGTTGTTTCCACGGTACGTCGGTCTAACTAGTTTACTTTGTGTTACGATGTAGCGCTTTCATAAATTAACAAAGACATTCAAAAATGTGCGAACGGAGGCTGTATACGGCCGATCAACGAGTTTCCGTCTAACTCACTGTTTGACATTCAGTTTGCAACGTGTGAAGACGGCTCAAAAGTAACATCTATTAGGCTAGGTCAATACATTCTTCTTGTTTGATGGCCGAATTGCAGCCTACCCCAGCCAAACGTGATCGTATAGTGGGGACGACAGTAGGCTTGAATATCATACTTTTTCCCTAAGCGGGGGGGGGTTGTTTTTGGTCAAGGGAAAAAAAAAACCATTTTTGTGAGGTGGCCTCGATACAAAGATCCTCCTCCTCTGGCCCTGATCGAGCTCTAGCCAAAGACTAAAGCGTGAACTCATGTGCAATTAAAGTAAGGCAAACGACAGCTAGGCTTGAATATCATTACACTTTTTTTCCCTAAGCAGGGGTATGGTTCAGGTTCAAGTTTGAAAGGTAATAGCTCTTACATAACAAAAAAAATGTACAAAAACATTCCGGCAGTACTAGATTTAAAAAAAAATTTTCCCAAAATTCAAATTTTTTAGTTTTAATTTGATTTAAGTGGTGACATACTGTTAGGTCGACCAAAAAAACGATTATTGAATCAAATTAAACCAAAAAATTCCAACTTTGGGAACATTTTTTTAATCTAGTACTGCCGGAATGTTACTGTACATTTGTTTGACTATTAATGTAAGAACTATGCTAAATCGAGTCGCCTTTTCATTTTTCCTATACACATTTTGTGAATTAATCAAGTAGTCCTGCCATAAAATTTAATTCACTTTTTTCGTGAAAAACAGCTGTAGCTTAGTCCAACAAGCTGATAAAAGTGCAACAAAATTCGTATAAATAGCGAATATGTTAGGCTCTATGCTAAAATAGTTGTTTTAATTTTAAGATTTATGCACTAGGTTGTAGATGACGGTTTATTTTGAAAAATTTGTATAAATTGAGAAAAATTATCTTCAAGGTCCAATTTAGTCACTTTCGGGTTTGTGATGCGGCTCCTTGTTTTTGTGGCTGGATGTATGTGTGCATACAACTTATAAACCTACAAATTTGTGCTTGTGTTTCCATTAGTAAAAACAGCAAAATGGTTTTTCCCGCGATTTCTCCAAACCAGAGCTGTGGAAAAACCGAGACCACTTTTAGAATCAGGGCACAGAACAGGAACAGAATTTTGCATCCATAAGGCCAGACCGAAATGGGTGTTGCCCTGTGTAATCAATTTAAATGGTTCGGTTTATTGTCTATGGGTTCATTGGACGCGGGCTGATTCTTAACCAGCTGAATAGAGGATTAATAAAAAAAATGGGAACTTTAATGCCTTTATCCTCCTATATTTGTATAACTTTAACACCTTAAATTCAATTCAAAAATCAACACCAATAAAGCAAGAGCACAACTCACTCTCTGGCACACTTCATCAGCACCATTTTCATCATCCTTTTCAACTTGCTCCCCCTCACAGACACAAAGCCAAATAAGACAGTTGCCAACGATTCCCACGGGCAGTAACCAATTGCCAGAATTCAGATTCGTTTGCTGGTTAGTTTCATGCCTTGGCCAAATAAACTGTTAAAAATGCTGAGTACGCGAAATTTGCCAACGAGAAAAAAAAAACAAAAACAAATACAGTGCAACAACTGACGCCAAAAACAATAAATGCCACTGAACACTGTGCAACAATACAAAACAACCAAAAGGAGCCAAATGGCCAGAAAGCAGCGAAAAAGTCGCAAGTAGCCCAAGCAAAACACAAAAAAAAAACGTAGCCAAACTGGGAAGAGAGACCAAGCCATGTTTATGCAATGGAAAAGGAAAATTCGCGTAGCACATGTGGCAGAAGCGCACTCGAAAATCGACGAAAATCCTTTTTGCATGTTGTTTCACAAGTGGCCTTCGTTTTGCTCCCCTCCATTTCAAATAGTGGCACTTTCTGCTGATGCCAGCAACGAAAGCGAGTTCCTTCCTCGCCCCTTCGTTTTATTTTCTTTAGATATTTTTTGCAACACTTCATAAACCATAAAAACAACACCAGACGACCAAGACCGAAAATTTAATTTGCAGCTCATAAGTTTTGGGTTAACGCGCTGCAAGTGGTAAACAGCTGCGAAAATATTTGATATTAAATTTTGCAAACAGGACTTACGTAGAAATTTTTACAATTTGGAGAAAGACTTACCTGAAAAGATAAAGAGAGAGGGGGAAATAACTAGGGTTAGTGGCATAATTTAAATAAATGAGTTTTTTTGTTAATAGAAAAAATTGTTTTGATCTAAGACCAGGTTAGACTTTACTGGTTAGATAATACTGCTTACTATACATTGTACAATGTACATATATACACATTTTAAGTACAAAGGTAATATAAAAAAATTTTCGCTGAAAAATAAATCTAAAAAGTTTTTAGTTAAATATAATATCGGAAATCAAGTAACTAAGTATAAAGTGTAATCGAGTGAAAGGGATATTATAAAGGTATTTTAAGGTCGTTGTAGAAAAAATGGAAGCTATGAAGAAGTATGTAAAACCACTGAAAAAAACAAGTAAGAAAGTCGGTCAAACCCGACTGTAAAAAACTCCGGACCTGTTTGTATATAACTGATAACTTTAAAGTGTGGGGACACACAAACTGTGCAAGTGCTGCCCATCACTATTACGGGCAGTGCTGCCCAGCGTAATTATTTTATTTGCTTATAACTCGAATATGGTTCATCTGATCTGGAAACGGTGTATGGTGGATCGATAAGTAATGACTATTCAAATATATCCCTAGAAGGTTCGAACAGTCTATCTTTAAAATTGTGGGAGATATAAGGTTTTTTTCAAATTGTGGGGGTGGCAACTCTACTATCGATCATCTGATCGAAAAACGATGAGTAGATGAGTAGAATATATGTCTAAAGGGTTCGAGCATCCTAACTCCAAAATTGTGGGATATTTGAGGTGTTATTCAAATTGTGAAGGTGGCAACTCTACTATGATTCATCTGATCGGAAATCGATGTATGGGGGCTCGATAAGTAATGATGAGTAGAATATATGTCTAGAAGGTTCGAGCAACCTAACTCCAGCGTTCATACGGACAGACGGACATGTCTATATCGACTCGGCTGTTGATGCTGATCAAGAATATAAATACTTTATAGGGTCGGAGATGCTTCCTTCTGGCTGCTTCATAAATTTGCACAAACCCAATATACTCTTTGTACCTTCGGTACAGAGTATTATAAGCTATTGGAACCTTTACCATTCCTCAATTGTCAGAGCGAATTCTCAGGCTCAACTAAATTAATGGAACTTTTATACAAGACGAAGAAGAGATCTGCTTCGAAAGGTCTCGAGCCGGTTGCCTTAGAATGGTCGAAATTTTATTAATATCTGTAGTGGATTTCTAGATTAGCCAACGATTTGCTCTAGCATAGCAAAACCCAGCATTAAAAAAATACTGCATAGAAGAAACAAAAAACAATATGTTGCATTCAATTTTGCAGCTTTTTTTAAATGTTCTTTTTATTGATTTGAATCAAAAATTCAAGTCTACTTTCCGCCGCCGGGTTCGTCACCTTTGCCTTTCTTACCGGCCAAAGCAGCTGCCAGCAATGTTGCGAATATAAATGCGGTTGCGAATTTCATTTCTTTAGTTTGTGGCGATTCGTTTGTTCAGGCATTATATATATACCAAAAATGTTTAAGTACACGTAAGTAAAGTCAGCTAAATCAGTTGGTTATACTCTATTGTCAGAGCGTAGCATGATAAATTGGTGTTAAGGAAATACATTTCCAACCTTTGGTATTTTATATTTCAAGGTTATTAAAAACGATTTATTTGTTATGCCACATAATTCACTTTTGAAAAAGAGATTTACTTCTCAGCATAGTCTTATTTAAGCTGGATTAATTTCTACCTACCTTTCTCTAGCTCCTATAAGCACTGAATAAAATATATTTCAAAAGGCCTTCAAAACAAATCAGGGAACGTAACAGTTACAAGTTTTTTTTTTAAGTCATTATTTTCCAGTTGAACTTTGCATTTTATTTTAAAAGGCAGGCTGCGCGTTGCACATAAAATCTTTCCAAATTTGTGCATGGCGATCAAGAAAAGAAACAATTGACATGCGAGGATCAACCGTTCGCTTTAACTTTCATTTGACGCCAAGGTTTAACTCTAAGGGCCGTTTTCTTATCTTGCCGATAAAGTCTACTTCAACAGAATCGACTTTATGTAAAATGCAGGATTTAAGACATTTTGCTTTTATATCTTGATGTTAGCAAAATTCTAAGCTTTTCTGAAAACGTGGCAACACCTTAGAAGAGCTTTCGAGCGAGTTGCCAATGCGAGTAGAAACTGTTGAAAATGTTGCAAATATAAGCAGATATATACATATTAGGATTTTTATTGCCTATATTTTATATATATATTATTTATTATATTTGCCTTCAGTGCGGGAGGCCTGGGATCGACTCCACCTTGGAACTTTAAAAAAAATGTTTTTATTTATTTTTAATAATGTAATAAGTTAACTTGGTGTCAACAACATAACAAAAAAAAGATATGAAAACAGCCCTAAAAGTTGTACGAAGTGATATCTAAGAAGAAGACGATTGTTTGAATAAACATATGGTCATTGACTCCTCGTACAAGTAGTGGTACATTGAGTTTGGAGAGCACTTTTAAACAAGGTATTACAGTTTGCTGAGAGGAATAATCAACCATTCTAAAACTGTCTTGGCTAGTTCGACCAATTTGTTTGATTACATTTTTTTCCACTACTATAAAACGAGCTAACGGGGCTAGGGAAGGGAACCTTGTCCAACTTATTGAATGTACTGGGAAACTAAACAGCGCTGACAACACTAATTCCATTTTTTGAACAGTTATGGGAGACAGCGGATTATACCTGTGGCTAGGGTCAACATATTTTAGGGGGCATACTGGTTTTTTAATGGAGGATCTTAAATATCCCTTCTGGTCGTACTGTAGTTCCTCACAAATTCTTCACGTAGAGTCTTCACAATCGCACATATAAGTTGCTTGCCAATTGTTAAATTCTTTAGATTAACAGTGCAGAATTGATCAATAGCACGTATGCCTACAGCGGCGCACATAATAGCCTTTCGATTAAAGGATATGACCAATTAATGCAAATATTTATTAAATATATTTTATTTTAATAATTCAATTTCTCGACTGTGAGTCTCTACCCAGGCTTTAATATGTCCATCGATTGAAAATACGGAAACTCTGAGGAAACAATCAAGACTAGGAAAAGTAAAAAGAAATAAAATAAAAGGTAGAAGAAACTGAGAGGTAAAAAGAAAACAAAAAAAATGGAAAGAGGAAAAGGAAGAAAAAAAAAAAAAAATAAAATCAAAGAAAAAAAAAAAAAAAAAGAAAAGAAAGAGGAAAAAAAAGAAACAAAAAAACATAAAATATCACAAGAGACAAGAAGTGGTAAAAAAAATAAAAAAAAAAAAAAAAAAAAAACAAAAAATATAAATAAAGAAAAAAAAATAAAGAAAATGAAAAGAAAAAGAAGAAAAAAAGAGAAAAAAAAGAAAAAAAATGAAAAAAAAAAAATAATAGAAAAATATAGTTTAATCGTATTTCGTTAAGGATTACCTATAATTTTCAATATAAGATCGTGGGGCCACAGTTTTGATAGAACTTTCTGGAGTTTGTTCGTATGTTACATAATTAAAACTGCAAAATTTCTTGAACGGCGATATATTTTTAATCAATTTTTTTTCCAACATTAAGGGCAGTGAAGAGAGTTGTATTTAAAATGATTTACTATTCTCGCTTTAACGTAAGACGGTACAAAAATGGTTAAATTTAAATATGGAATAGGTTGGGAGCACCTAAAGTAGGTCAAGGTCTGTGCTGATATTGTGACTTAGGACGGTCGTAGAGAAAGTTCCTTTGTATATTCTTAAAGGTACATAACAGCCTATTTTACTATATTTTTCAATAGGGTTGGTGCAACTTCAAAAATTGACTCGCGGTAGACCTTTTTTTGGAAATTACATTTAATTAAATATGTATGGATAATATGTATACAAACATATAAGTTTATAAAGAAAAACTTAAAATGTTATCTGTTACTTCGTTTATGCTTATAAAAAAATCATGCTTTTTGCCCCTCAAAGTATGCATACTTTATATACTTCAATTACACAGCGCAACAGCCATTTCGCTCTGGCCTTCTCGATGCAAAAGTCTGTTCCTGTTCTGTGCCCTGATTCCAAAACTGTTCTCAATTTTAGCACGAGATAATTTTAAGTCAGTTATGTCAGCATCTTACATAAACCACATTGTTCATTCACTCAGATTTTCGTACCAGTTAAAGGTATACAAAAACACTAAGTGTTAAGGCTACTAAAGAATAAATACATTCCTTAATTATTTATATTCCTAAACATAGCATACTTAAAAGGACAAAAATCATGATTTTTTTTATATTTGTGCATAAACGTATTGTAGTAATGCATTTACTTATATGTAAATGCAATAGGCCACAATTTGTATGGGTATTAATAATAAAACCAGGTGTTATACTTTCGATCCCAAAAACGACCCTATTTCCATACGATTTGGGTCTTATTTGGGGTCAAAGGCGATTTCTAGAAATCGAGGGATATATTCACTTTTTTTTGTATATTAAATTTAGTCGTGCATGTTGTGTTGAGAAAATTTTCGATATGAGCTCGTCTCTACTTGAAGCTAGGCACTTAAAAACAATTTAATTTATATAAAAATATGTTTCCAATAAAATTATTGTCTTTATTTTAATAATTTGGCTTTTTGGCCTAGTGTGCTTTGTCATAGACTCTAAAAAGAAGCCCAAGTATCACTGTTATTTGTATTCAAAACATCTGTCTGCTGCCGGTTTCTGTTTTGTTCAATAAAGTAATTATTAAAGCTATTAAATTTCACAATGAGTTTGAAATTTGACCAGCAATTCAATGGCAAATCTAGTATAAATACACCATTCTTTTTTAAAAGATCTTCAGTTGCTGTTTAACCATGCTGCACAAGGTTTTCCCCGCTCTTATATTCTTTTTCATACTACTTCACTCCTGTTCCGGTTCTAAATCTACCAAGGTAGAATATCGCAGTCCTGTGCTTCTACGTAATATTCCCATATACAAGCAAAAATACAATCAGTATGATACTGGTTTTGAAGCCGATGACGCACAAATGCCTTATTTGGTAGCATTGGAATTTAAAGCCAACGGTAATCTATGGTTCTGTGTGGGTAGCATTGTGGGTAATCGTTGGATCCTCACTGTGACCTCTTGCACAAAACCTGCCCTTCAAGTGATGATCAGCTATGGTGCGGTCATACGTCAATCGCCGTTATTGACAGTGCATGTGTCTCGGAGCAGTTTCTTCGAACATCCGGATTATAAGCGGAATTTTCAAAATGATATAGCCCTAATTCAAACCCCTTTTGTGGGCTATTCTTGGAGAGTGCAACAGATAAATTTGCCCAAAGTTTATAATACCTCCACATATGACAAAGAATGGATCTATTCAGCCGGTTGGGGCAATCATAAGCGTACCGAGAACAATGCACAGAAATTGCATGTGGTTCAGATGGAAGTAGCAACTGATTATAGTTGTCGCAAATATTTTGGAGACCGATTGAATGGAAATATGATATGTGGAAAATTGCCCAATATGGAAACGAGCTGTCGCTTGGATTCGGGTAGTCCCATGATCTTACAATCCAGTCCAATAATTATAGGCGTAGCCTCCTTTGGCAGCGATAAAGGATGTAGAGCTAATGTACCGGTGGTTTATACCAGAATCACTAAATATTTGGACTGGATGAGAACAGTGATGGGGGCGCAGTAGAACTTAAGTAATTTTAATTGTATAAATTTAAAATAAGACTCAAGTAATTACATTTACTTTCGCATATAATAAATACAATTTTATAAGAACAAAATAGAAGGCTAACAACGATGTTTTAAATACCATTGCAGTTTTTTAAAAACGCTACCATTGATAACAAAAAAGTTTTTCTCACTAGAACTACATTTTTGACCGATCGTTCCTATGGCCGCTATATGCTATATTCATCCGATTTTGATAAAATTATAGACGTGAAACTAATATATACGCGATTGTGATCTCGATGGAAAACCAAAGTTTTCCATAAAACTATTTTATAAATTTTTCGCAGCTATATGCTATGTCATCCGATTTTGATAAATTTTTTCAGAATTGTGTCATATAAAACTAATATATACCACGATTGGTGACGCTACGATAGAAAACAAAAAAGTTTTTCTCACTAGAACAAGTTTTCTGACCGACCGTTCCTATGGTAGCTATATGATATAGTCATTCGATTTTGATAATTTTTTCCAGAATTATGTGGAAGCATCTAAAACTTATATATACAACGATTAGTGAAGCTACGATGGAAAACAAAAAAGTTTTTTCCACTAGAAATAGTTTTTTGACCGACCGTTCCCATGGCAGCTATATGCTATAGTCAAACCGATATTGATCAATTTTTCCAAAATTATGTGAAAGCATATAAAACTCAAATTGTCAACGATTGGAGACGCTACGATGGAAAACAAAAAAATTTTATAATATATAAAACTAATATGTACCATGATTGGTGACGCTACGGTGATAAACAAAAAAGTTTTTGCCACTAGAACTAGTTTTAGGACTGACCGTTTATATGGCAGCTATATGATCTAGTCATCCGATTTTGATAAATTTTTTCAGATTTATGTGGAAGCATATAAAACTAATATATATACGATTAGTGATCTAACGATGGAAAACAAACGAGAGGCAAGTAACACGGAAGATTAATACATTGAAAAACTTAAAAGATTTAACCTAAAAATAAGATAAGATAGATATAAAAATTTTAGATCATGTAAAAAAAGATCATAAAAAAATTTCAGAAATTTTTCGACGATCGGTCTATATAGTCATGAAACGATTACGCAAAAATAACATAAAGTGAAAATTAAAAAGTTTTTCCCACTAGAACTAGTTTTTTGACCGACCTTTTATATGGCAGCTATATGCTATATTCATCCGATTTTGATAAATTTTTTCAAAAATATGTAAAATCATCTTAAACTAATATATACCAAGATTGGAAACGCTACAATGGAAAAAAAAAAGTTTTTCTCACTAAGACTTATTTTCCGACCGATCGTTCCCGTAGCGTCGATCCCGGTACATTCCTAAGAAGACCTCAAAATCCCGATACTTAGGGATGTTAGAAGACAGAAGAAGAGCGGGGATTTTTGTGTTGTTTTGGATGGTTCTATGTCAGCTATATGATATAGTCATCCGATCCGGCCGATTCCGACTAATGTGCAGCCTATGTGTATTTAAAGACTTTTTGCCAAATTTAGTCAAAATAGCTTTTGAACTGAGTAAGAAGATAGCATAGAAACAGACGAACGAACAGACGGACACGGCTATATCGACTCAGCTCATTATGCTGATCAAGAATATATATAGTTTATGGGGTCGGAGATGCTTCCTTCTATGCGTAACAAACATCGTTACAATGTGCCCTCCGCAAGGGTATAAAAATATTGAGTGTATAAATAAGTTTTTAGGGACTTACAAAAGATGGCATAATTAGCATTAAATTGTGTGGGACCATCTGGTCACACTGTTTTTCAACAAAGCTTTTGTGTAAGGTGAATTGAGAACATGACTAATTGTGTCTTTGACAAGCGCATCCGAAACCAATATTTCTTTAGGATTTAATCTCTGTTGATAATATATTTCGCAATTTTTATATACCTGAGATAAACTTTAAATACCATAAATTGTTCTTCAATAAAATTCTCTGTCCTTGGGCCTTGGGTTCCAATCTAATTAAGACTAATCAAGTCGCTGTCCTTCTCCTCTCTCCCCCTTACTTACTCTCTCTCTCTCATTTGTGCCGGAAGTGAAGTTGCCCAGCTGAAAATGCGCTTCATTCAACGCCACTTCCGGCTCCTTCATAATGGCCCATGGCCCTCTTCAAAATGGCCAGAAACGGATGCGCGAATGTCACAAGTGGTGAGCAAACATTTCATTAGAGCAAAATTTTTGTGTGCTTTCTTTAACGGAGCAGCTGCTAATGAGAAAAATTCTGGGCCTCGGCCGGCGAATCCTTTTGAAAAGGTGCCAACCGAAAAGAAGCAGCAGCAGAGACGAGCATGAACAGACACAGCGGAAATGACGTGGAAATTAATTAAATTTAGCAAAAAGGCAAAGCAAAAACTCCGAAATTGGCGAACAAATGCTCATCAAATGGTCGCTGATTTTGTTTGGCGTTGATTTTCGTCGCATGAATAACAAACGACGAGATGGGGAACACGAATCCGCCGCCAGTCTGTCTATGTGTCAAATATTAAAAAATATATAAATCATAAACAGATGACGCCGCTTTGCATTCAATTTTTATTTTTTTTTGCTATTGCTACTTTGCGTATTATTTATTCATAATTTCTTTTTATTGTGTTTTATTGTTCGGGGGACCTTCCTTTACCCCGCACTCCGTCAGCTTGTTCTTTCGCACGCACCATGAGGCGTATACGTCACGTGCAGAGGATTCATCCGTTGTTGTCGTGTATTTTTTACGCCTGCCTAGCTCAGCGCAATCAGTTGACACTTCCCTTAGCATGTCGTCATTTATCTCACAATGGCCCCGCTGCTTATTTTGCAAATTTGTATTTCTTGTACAACTGTCAGGGATAGTCAACGTGAATGGAAATGGTGGGGGGGGATGCGTACAGGGGGAGGCGGTAAAAAGTAACATCCTTGTCTCGCCGTTTCTTTCCGTCTGTCCATCTAGCATAGACATAGTCTTCGCAGTCGTCGTCACACATGTTACTCGCTTGGCTGCCCTACCAAAGCAGTTGTCATCAATGTGAGGAGTCGGTGTGGAGCGGAGTGGAGTGGAGTGGAGTGGGAGCTGCAATCATTGTCATTATCATATGCGACATGATTTCTTTCGGTGACATCGCCAGTCAGTCAACTCAGCAGACGGTGATGACATTATGCCAAATGCAACATCACAAATTGCGATTGGTGAGTAAACTAGGGTGTTTTTTTTGGAGAAAATCAAAATAAATCTGTCACTTTTATATACTTTTCTAAGAATATTATCAAGACAACAAAAACTTTTTTTGAATTTCTTATCTAAGCTGCAATCTTATCAAGACTTTGTAAAATAAAAAAATTATAAATATAAAGCTTTGCAGCCCCATATAGCTAACAGTCGAGTCTTCTCTCAACTTCTAGGAGAAAGGGACCTACAGTTATCGCCGCATCCTAACGACAAAGCTCTTTCATGGCTCGATACCTTACAGCTGACGCCAAATAGCTAGTGAAGGTGACCGGATTCGTAAAAGTATTAAAGAAACATCTTGTATTATTCTTGCAACATTAAGTACCAAGTGATTTTAAAAGTTTTTTTTTTTAAATTAAAAAAATCAAGTAAAAAAGTCGGTCAAGCCCGACTGGAATATACTCTGCACCTGTTTGTATATAGCTGCTTATAACTCGACTATCGGTCATCTGATCTGGGAACGTTGTACTGTGGATCGATAAGTGATGACGACTCAAATATATCTCTAGAATGTTCGAACAATCTATCTTTAAAATTGTGGGAGATAAGAGGTTTTTTCAAATTGTGGGGGTGGCAACTCTACTATTGTTCGTCTGATCGAAAATCATTGTATAGGGGCTCGATTTTAATGAGTAGAAATAGGTCTAGAAGGCTCGAACAACATAACTCCCAAATTGTGGAAAATATAAGGTATTTCTCAAATTGCAGTAATGATAACTTGTCTGTATGATAAAGTGTAGTTAAGGGGGTATTCTACCTATGAACAGCGATTTCTGTGTTTTTTAAAAAATTTCTGAAAAAAAAACTATAAGAGCTTTTTCAATTTGGTTTTTTGTTTTGTGTTATTTATTAAATAAATTAAAAAAATACAAAAAAAAAAAAGTTTGGAATTCGAGGGCTGTTCAAAAAGTTATCGGCCTGCCAATTAAGGTCTCAAAAAAAAGGGGTGTAGAGGTGGTAGCCATGATTCCGGGACGCCAGTTTATAGGAATTGAAAACGGTAAATGAGGTTATGATCAGAATTGATGTAATTCTGGCCCGTACCTCATAATATTATAATGTTTAATAATAAGGCGAAACAAAAAAATTGAAAAAAAATTTTTTTCAAAGGTAGAACCAATTTTTCCCATCCTTTATCGTCTTCCCCATTTAACTTCGCAATTATTTCATTATAAGTGATTACCGATTGGCAAAACAATCTAGCTCAAATGTTTTTGAGAATTGGAGAATCTTCAATGGAGATATGTCTTACAAATGTTCTTAGACCTCGGTTTCATATGGCACATTCCTCAAATGCTTCTTTAGGATTATCAGATCAGATCTTGTTTTTAAAATTCAGATTATCTTTTCCCATATGTGCGATTTTCAAAGAAGCTCATTCTGGGGCCCTGATCTCAATGTCTGTAGCTGGTTTTTAAGCCCTTGTGCTTTATTTTGTTATTTCAACCAAGTCAACGGTAAGCTCCACTTTAAGTAGAAATTTAGACTTTATAAAGATGATTATCTTTTTTAAAATTAATACAAAGAAGTGTCATTCTGATACAAGTTAGTATCATTTTGATAACATCGAAAATATTATTTTGATACTATCGAATTTTCATCTTGATACTTTGAGTATTAAGCATAATTCGATACTCAATAGTTTCAAAACGATGACAAAATTGTGTCATTTCGATGATTACTTTTTTTTGGGTGTACTTTAAGAACTTTTGTATTGTGTAATATTCAGGGACCGGATATACCAGTTACTGGTAACAGCTAAAATAGAAATAAACAGTTATTTTGCGACTTTCATATAAAAGTTTTTAGTTAAGAATTATTCTTCGATTTTTATTTTAAACCTCCGAAAATTCCAATTGTTTTATGATTTTTATTTTATTACTCCGCTCATAACATTTATATTTGATTTTTATAAAAAACGAGAAGGCAAAGCTAACTTCGACTGTGCCGAAGTTTTAATACACTTGAAAAACTTAACTCCAACTGATTTAGCCGGTAAAATATATATAGGATATAGCTATCAGATATTTAAAATTTTTAAATCATTGATAATAAAAATTTAATACCATAAAAAAAACTTTTCTTAGTAAAACACATTTTCCAACTGATCGGTTCTATGGTAGCTATATGCTATAGTCATCCGATTTTGAATTTTTTTTTTAAATTTATGTGAAAGCATTTAAAACTTATATATACCAAGGTTGGGGACGCTACGATAGAAAAAAAAAGTTTTTCTTACTAGAACTAGTTTTTTGACCAACCGTTTCTATGGCAGCTATATAATATAGTCATCCGATTTTGATTAATTTTTCGTGTATTATGTGAAAGCATATAAAACTAACATATACCAAGATAAGTGAAGCTACGATGGAAAACAAAAAAGTTTTTTTCACTAGAACTAGTTTTTTGACCGACCGTTTCTATGGCAGCTATATGCTATAGTCATCCGATTTTGATAAATTTTTTTCAGAATTATGTGGAAGCATATAAAACTAACAAATATCAAGATTAGTGACGCTACGATGGAAAACAAAAAGTTTTTCTAACTAAAACTAGTTCTTAGACCGATCGTTCCTAAGGCAGCTATATGATATAGTCATCCGATCCGGCCGGTTCCGACATATTAGTTGCGTGCATTAAAAAGAAGACTCTGTGCAAAATTTCAGCTCGATAGCTTTAAAACTGAGGGACTAGTTTGCGTAGAAACAGACAGACGGACGGACAGACAGACAGACAGACAGACGGACAGACAGACGGACAGACGGACAGACGGAATTCAACTTAGCTCGTCGTCATGATCAAGAATTTATATAGTTTATGGGGTCGGAAATGAATATTTCTATGCGTTACAAACTTCTGGGCAAAATTAATATACACTTTTCAAGTGTATAAAAATTCACATGATAACGTTTATTGATGACTTTTATAAATACAAATTATTCAGAGACATTTATTTTTCAAGTCATAGCATAAAAGTCATTTGGATATATCGCATTGATAAAGCCATTGAGGACCAGAATGTAAAAATAAATGTCTTTGAATAATTTTTATTGATGACTTTTATTTATATATAATAAAAATTATGGTAATTGTCTAGTATAGCGGCCTACTCTCAGAAAATTCCAAAAAAATTCCCTTCGATAGATCGCGAATTATGAAGAATTTTCATGCAGAAAAAACGCGGGGGTCATCCATGGTTTCTTTTTAAACGAATTTTGAAAATTTGATTTTTTACCTAATGATTGTGTTTTGAGCAATGTGTCAAATTTAATTCAAATTTAATTGGATTTTTATTGTTCATTTAATAATTCTAATCAAAATGGAGTGCACGAATTGCAATTTTACGGTGTCGAAATTTTTGTCTTTGACGAATATAGAGGTTATTGAGTACACATTACACACATTGCTCAAAACACAATATGTTTGATTAGATAAAAAAACAAATTTTCAAAATTCGTTTAAAAAGAAACCATGGATGACCCCCGAGTTTTTTCTACATGAAAATTCTTCATAATTCGCGGTCCATCGAGGAAATTTTTTGTGGAATTTTCTGAGAGTAGGCCGCTATACTAGACATTTACCAAAATTATTACCGTTACAGTCCCTGGTAATATGTATTTACACATTTACATTTTGGATAAGAAAAATTCGACGAATCTTTTAAAGGTTTTATTTTTTCGCTGGTTTAGGTTCGGCTTCAGACAGCCAACATAAATATACTGGTTTAAAAATCTCGCTGAATTCGCAGTCAATGCCTGAATTGAGTTCCCAATTTTGACTTTTTGCATATTCCACTGGTAGCGCACTAATCTCTGCTTTGAAATTCCCCCAAACCGGGATTTCTTTATATTGTAAGCAAGTTGAATGCATTAAACCTCCTTAAATTTGTAATATATTACACTTTCTATTAAAAGCCTAATGCAAAACAAGTGTGAAGTTCCCACTAAAGAGGAAGAATAAGAAGCTCAGGGTTGCACATCATAAGGAAATGGGTATCAAAGGGCACACACACAGAAACACTTCAATGTTAATTTTTCAGTGAGGCCAAGTAGCTGGGGTAAATGTCACCATACCGTATCGTAGTACCGTAGCACCGTAGTGGGAACATTTCACGGCACTTAATCCATATGTCGCAAGCGCGGGAATGAATTATGTGCGACATGTACGAAAAATTACGCGCAAAAATTGCAATGATGAAAAATGAAATTTATTGTGCTGTGTGAAGGGTCGTGCCTGGATCAGGCGGCTGCTGATGCTGCTACTGCCTTTGCACCCCTTTTAACACGCTTTTTAAATTTATAATGACATTTTTTTTCCACAGAGTTCGCAGCAGCAGCAGCAGCAGGCAGGCAGGAGCCTAATTTTCTCAAAGTTTTTGCGCATTTTAGCGTAGAAAATGCAATAAATTAAGCAAAATACTTGAGTCACCTTGAGCCTTGATCCTTGAGGCTGTCCTTTCGCACGGCAGTCGTTTTGCCGCTCGAAAGTTTATTTCTGTCCTTTGCTTTTTTGTTTGACTGAGCGCGTGATTAAATGTAAAATTGGATTTTTATTATTTGTTTGCAAAATATCCTGAGCTGTTGTCCTCTCATCCTGCTGTTGTCGCCTGCTGCCCGCCAGCCTTTTGGCAAGTTTTCAAATTGCGTGGCGCGCGTGAAGGGTAGCAATTCCTAGTGCGCATATTTTTGCTCAATTTTTCAAGGGGTTCGCAAAAAAAAAAAAAAAAAAAAAATAAAACCTTTATAATGCGATTTTCACTACCCACTCTGATCCCTCCTAATTTTTTTTCCTTCTTTCTTTTTTGTTTTGTAAAGCGTCAGCTGTTTAGCATGCTCCTGGAATATTTAATGAGTGCATTTTGAAGTGGGTTTTTATGTGTGATGCTCGAAACTTGTAGAGTTATTATATTAATTTTTAAGAAGAGATTAAGAAATGACACAAATAACTGCACACACATACACATATGAAAAAAGGTTGCTAGATGTGAACGGAATAAGAATCAGATAATATTATGCTTATAAAGGCACAGATCTCAGAGATGGTAAGGGCTAGGGGTTCAAAATGTATTGAATGTAGACTCTTTATACTTCCACGCAGATCAAATTTATTTTCAATTTTCACCTGCATTTTAAGAAAAACCACATATATTTCACAATTTTGTAGGTAGATTGTACGGACCTAAGATATATATTTTTATGAGCAGACTACATTTTACTTTTCTCTTTTCAAAAAGAGGAGACGAACGGTTGGAAAACCTGTAGGCTCATGCAAAAGTCAACTGATGATATGACCGAGAGTTCACCTCTAAGATGATATAGACAAAGAAGAAACTAAACCAATTAGGAACCGGGAAGAATCTGTCTTTACGCAGGATACCATGTCCGATAAGTTGCGGCGCAAGGGTGATCCACCACAATGATAGGACTACACTATCAGAGAGCCCTAAAGATTCTTATTTTCAGACGTGAAGAAGGCAGCTCAAATTATTTACATGCCTGTAAATAACAATTGTGTCAAAATGTTAGTAATGTGAAAAAAATAATTTTTTACTTATGTAAAATATAGTTTCTTACTTGTCTGAAAATAATTACTTTTCACTTTGATGTTATTTATCATGGCGTGAACAACATTCCCGGAAATAAAATAGCGGATAAACTAGCGCGTATGGGCTCAGCTACAACAATGATAGGACCAGAACCTTATTGCGACATAGGCAAGCACATTATTAGAGAACTTCTTAGGAACGAGGAGAGAACGCTTAGAACAACCACCTGGGAAAACACCAGGGGGTTGAGACAAGCATAAGCATTAATCGTGAACCACGATAACAGAAGGTTCAAAAAATTAATCCAACTAGCAAAGAATGCACTCAGGATCCTGGCAGGGCTCTACACAGGACACTGCAGACTGCGGAGTCACCTCTATAGGTTGGGGATAACAAACACCCAACTTTACAGATTCTGTGAAGAACAGCCTACATCCCAACTGTATTAGAAACCTAGACCCCACTAAAATCCTGGCATTCGTACAGGAAATAGGGCTGCTAGGGGAGTTGTAAACTCAGCAGGGGGCACAATAGATCATTATTGGTCGCAGTGCATTATATCCCCAACGACAAACTAACTAAAAACTATAATATACTCACTTTAGCAAGAACATTGGTCCACCAAAATGGCTATATCTGCTTAACTAATTCGAGTATTTGGAAATGGTTTAAAGAGGACGAAAGAGGAAAGTCCAATAATTATTGGAAAAAAAAAAAATTTTTTTCAATGGTAGAAGACCCTCTTATTTGCAGTTCATGATGTTTTTGCCAGCTGCACTCATATAATTTATTTTTTACGTTCTAATAAAGTAATCCTAAAAGAATTGTAAAAATTTCAGAAAACTTTCTTAAATGAAAAAATAAATTTAGAAAAGCTAACCATAACAAACTATGTTCTTATAAATACTTACTTAGAAAATAAATTTTTCGATTATAGAAAAAATCGAATAATATAAAATTGTTTTTAAATTTAGAAAAATCGTTTAATTATACAATTTTTCTTTTAAAAAAACGTAGGGCTTAAATTTCCCCTTATTTATAGTAAAAATTTTGTTTATGGTTTTTTTCTTTTAAAAAGTGACGAAAATATACAATAGATATGCCGACCCTCATTCAAAATTATGTTGGTCGCCACGGAGTTGGGGTATTTAGACTGTGTCAAACAATCGGTCAAAAATAGTCAGAGCAAGTTGAGCATTTGAGTCGTCTTGTAAGAACCGACGATTATCGACCGCTGACAATGGGCTAAACGTCCCCAGTGTGTAAATTTTCAGTTGATCAGGCATAAGGAATTCAAATTGTCCACATTTTTGCGTGCAGATTGGTGGACGGAATCACCTGTTTTTTACATTTGGGAAAATCTTTTCAATTTAGGGAAGATGAAAAAAAAATTGTTCGATTTTTAGAAGAATTTTAGTAGTAACTTTGTGAAATAAAAAAAATATATATTCGGTTCATTGACTGAACTGAGTAGCTGTGGCGTTAGGATAAGGCATTTGACTGATGGACGAATAGTCTCGAGTTCAAATCCAAGTAAGTAAGTAATATATACAAAATGGTCTAATGTCTAGCTACTCGAACCCTATTCACTATAAGCCTTAATATTATTTAGTACCTAAATATATTATAGCTTATATTTAAATAAATAAAGAAAAGTATGCACATAATAAAAAAGAATAAACTAATTTATTATACAATAAAACAACATGAATAAATCAACACAATAAATTCTACTTTTTCATATTTTTAGGTTAAACTATGCCCGGAGTTTTAGAAAAAGAAATATGTCCAAACAGCCCTTGATCAAAATTGTAGGGCTATTTTCTTAAGTTTAGGGTAATTTCGGGCCGTTTTAGAAAATAATTTTTCTGGGTGTGGAGATCTGCATTTTCTGTAAGCGGATTAAGTTCCATTATTCCTTTTGTCCGTAAAAGTTTGAAAAGCATCTGAATGTTTAAAGTCATTCCAATTGCTGAAAACACAATTTAAAACGAATTAGTTCTGTTTAATTCTATGCTCTGCCGTTGTTATACCACATGTACAAAACTCTCTCCATGCCTTAATTTATGCCGTACTAGTTGCAACTTGTGTATTTTTCAAATATCCCTCACAAACATTTCGCGCAATAACTAAAACTGCCCAGCTAATTGACACTAATTGCAAATACTATGGCCAACAATAATCTCGATTTGGGTTGCAGTTATTGCCACTGTCTGATTATCGTGAACAATTACAGAGTTATGGTGAATCAGTCGGAGCAGACATCAATGCGCAAACAACAAATGAATAGGCAAAACATTTGGTGCGAGTAATTGCCAACAAAAATACGAGTTCAGATGCCGATACACAGATACATAGATACTGATTGCCAGCTGTTGATAATGCGCCAAATGCATTCAAATCGAAAATACCAAGCGGGTCTCCTGCTCCAGCCAAAAAAAAATTGTCTATCAATTGCTTTGAGTTGGACAGTTATGCATGGATTTAAGGCAAAATAATGAGGAACAGAAATTGAAGTTTTTGCCGTTTGATTTTCTAAATTGGTGGGCCAAACATAATTTGCTGGAAACAACTAAACATTTTGCTGGCAAAACAGTTTATGCGTTTTTGTTTAGTTTATTGGTTTTGTATGCCAGCAATTATTGTGCATTGACTAGATCAGTAAACCAAATAGCATTAAGTTAATTGAAATTGCTTTTTATTGAAGGGAAATTAAGAAATGGGCGAAAAATAGTTTGAAAAATCAGTTCATTCATAATTCTGTCAACTTCCAACTGAACAAAACAACCATAAAATTGTTTCTTGCAGATATTGTTGCAGCGCCTTACCGGTCAATTTTAAGTGCCCACTCTAGACTTTCCTTTCTCAACTTAAAATGCAAGTAATTTTCTTCCACCCAGTCGGAGAGTCCCTAAACAATTGCTTTGTGCAAATCTTTTTGTGTTAAGTCCATGAAAATGCTTGTAATGCTTTCTCGTTTCCTCTTCTCTCCCTCTCTTTCTCCTTATGTCTCTGAGGCTCCTAGCAATCAAAACGCCATATCCCCAATGCCAAACACAATAACAACAACCGACATAATCAAATTTTGTCACATTTAAAGCACTTTTGACACATTTTAAAATCAAATTTTATGGCCAGAAAACGTTTTCGAATGAGAGGCAAGTGCAAAAAGCGAAATTCTCTGCTTTCTGGTTTTGGATAATAGGCAAAAATTTGCCAAAATTTGCGTTAAGGGAGCTATGAAGACAATCACAGGCAAAAAAGTCCCACTCCCCCCGTTCAGCCATCCTGTGGTTGCTGTCGAGTGTACTTAAATCCAATTGACAATTTGAAATTAAAATGCCGAAAAGTACAACACACACACACACACACACACATGACCGCAAAAACAATACGTACGTGGCAGGGATGCTGCATGCAGATACACAGATGCAGATACAGATACAGACAGATTGACAGTTACATGGTATAAAAAGCCAAATTTAAAGTATTATTTTATAAAACATGAAATTTAAATACACTTTTCTAAAATAATAAAATATATTTAAGTTTTAGTAAGTCTTCTACTTGAAATATTTACACAAGTAGATTTAAATTCGATTTTGACTATGATTAAGTATTTACTAAGCCAAGTCTATGCAAATTTTAAAAATAATTTAAGCTCTAGAAGTTACTTTTTTGTGCTTTTTTAGGGTGATTTGCTTGCAATTTCAGACATCTTGTAGAATGTAGGCACTTACATAAAAAATATTTACCATTAACTCAATTGATTAAAAATGTAATAAATAGGGTTTGTATGTACCATCAATAATCTTTTAAGGAAATTTCTCTATGGCCTTAGTCATCCCCAATATCAGAGCAGATGTTCACCTATTTTATACCAATTTTTGTGTAGTCGAAAAATATTGAATATGAAACCCAAAAAAATAGCATTACACTAAGCTTAGCTGCTTCCTGTCTAAGCCAACTTTTGTATTAACGAATTTAGTACACTTAAACTGTAAATCATATTTGAGAAGTCTTTTGGATTATAATTTATTCAAACTAGCACGTTGTGTACGGCTTGAGATCTAATAAGTTATTTTTTCACACAACTTTAAAAACAGTGCACACGCGATACCACAGAGGAGGTTGGTCGACTATACAGCTATTTTAGCAGGTTCGCACCTTTATATTTAGCATCTGGTCTTCTCACGTCTGGAATGACAACATGTGCAAATGTATGTAGCAGACATAAGAAACCATCTCCGACCCCATAAAGTATATATATTCTTGATCAGTATCAATAGCCAAGTTAATTAAGCCCTATCCGTCTGTCCATCACTATGAGCATCAAGATCTCAAAGATAAGAAAAGCTAGACCTACCATTTTTACAGTGTAGACTTGTAGACAGATAAAGTTTGTTTAAAAAATCCTTATATCTCCCCTACTTTTGAAGACAGATTCTAGACATATAATAAAATCATCATTACTTTTCGATCCCTCATACACCGTTTCCCGATCAGATGAACGATTGTCGAGTTATAAGCAAATCAATTAACTACGCTGGGTATTTTGTGATTTAAATAAATTTCCTGAGTAACAGGTATTGATTGACTTTAATTTAAAAAAAAAAATTCAAAGATCTGAATAGTGAATATATTATAAATAGAGAAGGCAAAGCTAACTTCGACTGTGCCGAAGTTTTAATACACTTGATAAACTTTACTCCAACTGATTTCTCCGGTAATATATATATATAAGATATATTTATCAGATATTTAAAATTTTTAAATCATTGATAATAAAAATTTGATACCACAAAAAATTTTCCAGCTAGATATATTGATGTAATTCTGGCCCGTACCTTAATCATATATTTTAAAAATTTTTTGAAATATTGGCGGCCGTTTAAAGAAAAATTTAGATTTTTCAAATTTTTTTTTTGTAGTTTAGTAAAAAAAATGTTTTTCCCCTTGATTGAAGTACGGGCCAGAACAACATCAATTCTGCGTCGATTGCTATAATAAAGAGGTAAAACAAAAAAAAAAAATTTTTTAATGGTAGAAGACCCCCTTAAGGACATTCAAACCCAAAAAGTTTTTAAAAAGTTAACAAAAAATATATATTGGAAAAAATTGAGATCGAAATCTATAAGACCATTTGCTCAATGAAATAGTTGGGTAAGTTGTGATGGTAGTCTGGTAACTTGGGTTCAAAAAATTCTAAATTTGTTTTTGCTTAATTTGAAAGTATTTCGGGAATTATAACGAGTTTCCTAGAGCGCCTCGGAGTCCAACCTTTAAGGTTGTTGAACTTTAAACGCGTTTTTCTCAAAACATTGTTTTTCTGGTCGGCCCGGGACCTGCCTTTTTTTCTACTGAACAGATTGCGTTCAAATTTTAACAGGCTGTTCTACACACTTATAGTTCTCGTCGGTACTAACGAGAATTTTCACCCCTAACTTTTTATTTTACAACCCTTTCTTTGCTAAAATAAAAGGACTTTTTTTCAAAGTCCGCTATTTTGTTATTTGCATTTTTTTTTTGAGGTTGCAATTTCGAGTGACAATAATAATAATAGTAATAAACTATTAAATTTTTTCAAATTAATTTTTTTTTATATTTTCAATATGTAAATAAAAACACTCTAAATATTCAAGATAATTCATTTTTATTTTCCTATAAAAAACCACCCTCCAAAGAAGTAATGAAAATAGGCATAAGTTACCAGACCTTAAACACCTTAACTTAATTTTATACATTAAGGGAATGATTTTTTCTCAATAAGTTTTGGCAAAATTTAAAGTAAATATATTAATCTTAAATACAAAATTTTTCAATTCTGAATAAAAATCGTATAGTTATAAGCAAAAGAATGTGCGCAGTTTCTTTCCTGTACAGTCCTTATTTGTTAAAATGAGTATATTTGTGCAGCGATTTAAAATTGTCCAAAAGTAATAAAACACAAATTTCGGACCAATATTTTGTCCAAAAAATGTTATAACTTTTTGAGCAACAATTCTTAAACATTGAAAAATGTTAATCATCATGGATAAATATATGCCCTTAATAGCATTACAGGTCGGAGGATACAAGCTGGAGGATTTTTAATATGTGAAAAATATAACGTAAGCTTATTTATAAAAGCAAGCTGAGCTGCTCGTAAAAGAGGCAAAAATGACCAAGCATCACCATTTAAGTTACCATTTATTACTAGTCTGATACTAAGTAGCCCTTTTAAGTATGCAATGTTTATGAATAAAACAAGTACTGGTCCATTAGACATCGTAGATTCTAATTAAAAGATGAGGCGTTTTCTAAAACCATCTTCAGTTTTTTTGGTTATTTCAAAATTTGAAATTCAAATACAACAAAAAAATAGAATGGCTTTTTATTATTTTTTTAAGGGATGCCACGCCCAGTTTTTCACAAATTTAGACTTAAGCCTAGTAGGCAGAAAAACAGAAAATATGAAAACTTTCATACAGTTCATGAACATCAAACCAAAGCCAAAGTAATTCTATTTTTCTGAAGAATTGTGACAAAATTAATTTTTTGTTGTTCTAGGCTTAAACCTTCAACCTAATATAGAAAAACTAGATGTCAAAATCTAACTAATTAATAATAAATTATTAATAACAAATTTGAAAGGTCATTGGTTTAAATCTAAATTGGTTTCGTTATAAATTTCTTCGTGAATTTTTTACCCACTTCGGGATTAAATTTTTTTAATTGTTTTGGCTTAGTGCAGGCCTACATATCTTAAAGAAAGTATGGACAAAATTTGTGCTCTGGTTAAGCCGTTTGTGCTGCGCGTTTAATGAATCAGTCTGTTAGTGAACATTGACTAAACGCCACTTTCATCAGATTTTTTGATTCAAATAATAAGATTTCATATTTTTAAAATAAAGTTTTATGCCAATTTTTCAAACTGAAATACATTTTCTAACAACCTGATGTTTATAAAAAATGTTAAATAGGGCTACATCCCTTGTTTCTCCAAGTGCATAATGAAATGCAACACTGAGCATTGCAAACGCAGCACATTGTGTGTGCCGGTGTGTGTGTGTGTGTTTGTACATGGCAGGAATAGAAATTGCAATGTCAGCAATTGGCAGCAGCAAAATCTAAATAAACATTGTCACAAAATGCAACCAAACCCTGAGTAAAAAAAAAGGGTAAAGCGACTCCGCCCACCCACAATTCCGGAGCCTTGTCAATAAAATTGCCAACAGTTACAAAACTGGAAGGATGTGTGTGTGTGTGTGTGTGTGCGGGAGTGTGTCCTGCCAATAGGTAACTAGTTAGACAGCAGCCAACGCAAATGCAGTTTTGCATTTTACAAGGATATGGGAGATAGAGATACATTTACAGATGGAGATACAGATACATCCTGTTGCTCTCCACCGACTGGGCTGGCTGGCTGGCACTTGGGACTTTTGTCGTTTGCTTTATAAATAAATGCATTTTCATTTGCATAGAACACGGGAGTGGGGGGGGGGAGCTGCTCTTCACTTCGCTTGATTTGTCAGCTTGACGCGCTTCCAAGCTGCCCTCCAATCGAACCCCCCCCCCCTAACAAGTATTCCTATTCAAATTTCCATTTTGTTTGCCCTGACAGTATTTTTACACCCATTTTCCATTTGGTTCGTCCTTCCCCACCTCATCCTTTTTTCCAGCAGGGCTTAGTCTTCTAATACCCTGGCTGTTACTTCTTCCATTGTCAGCTTGGACATTACGACGAGTGTCTGCAAATATCTGCAGGACATAATTTTAATAAACTTACATGGCATCAGTTACGAAAGGGAGTCGAGGAGTCGTATGGGTGTGAGTGGAACATGTGTTTGTTCTCTAGGTTGATTAGAAAAGTTCTGCTATAATAACAAGTTTTTTTTTGCCCCATTTTGTATTGTATTGTTGGAGTATTTAAAAATGTGGAATGGGATGTGAACCATGATGTTTCATCTGGGAATTAGTGGGAATGTGTTGTCACTTAAGCAAAGGTTGGGGCAAGTGTAAAGAAGCTTGCAGGACAATTGAGTAAGATAATATTAAAGTAACTGTTGGATACCGACTTCATGTATACGAGTGCAGTTTTGATAGGTCAGTGACTTCACACACATATTTTAACTATAAAAAAGCGTTATCTTTTTTAAATGCCTGATTCCAAGTTAATACAGTTTTTGATTATCTTCCAAATAATAGGATTTTGTAAGGTCATTTTAAGGTCGTTAGTTTCTCACTGATCCGAACCTCTTTCATAATTTCATTTCTTTCTTCTTTTTTTCAGTATTCTAGACATCATATTCTTGCCATCTACGGGAGCTAAACATATGACTGGGTGCTGTTATAAGTGATTCGCCTAGTAATCGCGCTACTTCGAGTCCTCATCCAAGCAAGATCAAGGTCCATCGAGCCTTACTCTTATATAAACTCCGGTGCATAACTATAGCCGCATCCAAATTTTTCTATGTAAGAGTACTCGAATTTTTGAGCTAATTAAAGTTTAGGGAAGTCATACTCATTACGAAAAAAAATTTAAAAAATTGTCCAAATCATTTGTATACCGTTTTTTGTCGTTCTTGAAGTGCGGCTATAGTTGTGCACCAAGCATAAAACGATAATTAAATCTTTTCGGTATATTTGGTCGTGCTAGTGTTGTTGTTTTGTTTCTTGCTGATCCTTTTTTTGATTCCCTTTTTATGTGAATTCTCCAATTGTTGCTCTACCCTCTCTGAGTACTCGGACACTGAAAAAATTTAGGTCGGCCATAGTTATGCACCGGAGTTTACTCTATACCAGCCAAAGTCTGTATATAATTTATCAATAACAAACAGTGTAAGTGCTACCCATTAAGATTGTGGCCGGTGCTGCCCAATATAAATATTTGATTTGCATATAACTCGACAATCGTTCATTTGATTGGAAAACAATGTATGGCATATCGATTAATAATGATGAGTAGCGCAAATCTCTAGAAGGTCAAAAGAGTCTATCCTCAAAAGCAGAGGGCGTTTCTAAAATCCAAAATAAACCTGATCTGTTCTTACTTATAAAAAAAAGACTTACAAATTTGTTTAAAATAAATTTCATTGTAATTTCATATGGTTTCATCGTAAAGTCAAGTACGAAACTCCTTAATTCAAGATTGCTTAATCCTAATAAATATGAGATTAAATACTCGGGTTAGGATTTTTAAGTCTCTGTAAAATTTCGACACTATTTGGTGTCGGTTTTAAGAAAATAATCTTTGTTTTCTTTCACTTTGTACCTCTATTAATCATTTCTAATCGAGCCCCCATACATCATTTTCCAATCAGATGAGCGATAGTAGAGTTGCCACCCCCATAATTTAGAAAATATCTCAAATGTCCCACAATTTTTGAGTTAGGTTGTTTGAAACTCTTAGTTAAATGTTCTACTCATCATTACTAATCGAGCCCCCATACATCGTTTTCCAATCAGATGAGCGATAGTAGAGTTGCCACCCCCATAATTTGGAAAATACCTCAAATGTCCCACAATTTTGGAGTTAGGTTGTTTGAAACTCTTAGTTAAATGTTCTACTCATCATTACTAATCGTGCCACCATACATCGTTTTCCAATCAGATGAGCGATAGTAGAGTTGCCATCCCCATAATTTGGAAAACACCTCAAATATCCCACAATTTTGGAGTTAGATTATATGAACCTTCTAGACATATATTCTACTTGTCATATTATCGAGCCCCATACATTGTTTTCAGATCAGATGAACGATAGTAGAGTTGCGACCCCCATAATCAAGAAAACACCTCAAATATCCCTCAATTTTTGAGTTAGGTTATATGAACCTTTTAGATAAATATTCTACTCGTCCTTAATTATCGAGCCTCCATACATCGTTTTCCAATCAGAACGATAGTAGAGTTGCCACCCCCAAAATTTGGAAAACACCTCAAATGTCCCACAATTTTGGAGTTAGGTTGTTTGAACTTTTTAGACAAATGTTCTACTCATCATTACTTATCAAGCCCCAATACAAAAAATCTCATATCACCCACAATTTTAAAGATAGATTGTTTGAACCTTTTAGGCATATATTTAAATCCTTATTACTTATCGATCCACCATACACTGTTTTGCGATCAGTTAAACGATAGTTGAGTTATAAGCAAAACAAATATTTATGCTGGGCAGCACTGACCGCAAACGTGATGGGCAGCACTTTTAGTTATGATATGCAAACTTTGAACTTACTTGACGTTCAAAAATACTCGCATAATAATTTTAATTAAAGTTTGGATTCAAATTCGAATCACATCATAGAAAACATCAGTCAAATGTTATTAAGAGTTTTTTTTTGTCAGCTTTGCCATTTCAGCTCTTAATTCATAAAACATTTTTAACATTTTTATTAATTTGTTTCATCTCCTTCTCACTCTTTCTCGCTGTGCAAAATGTTTAATGTTCATAATTTGCAAAAATTTTCCGCCACTTTGCAATGTTTTACTTTTCACACAAATTAATCCACAATTATAATTTTGTACTACGAAATAGGCAACGGGGCAAAGCAAAAGTTTTTATTACTGACACATTCCATACAGGAAAGCAGTGTGGTGAGGTGAGGTGAGGTGCGGAGAGGGTACTTCAAAAACTGCAACAACGAGTGCAATTTGCCAGCTTGTTACAGTTTTCACATTTTTTTCGTTTGAACAATTAAAATGAAAATAAAAGCAAAAATCGAGGCCAGGCCAGGGCAAAGCAGTAAATGTACTAGTTAGGGGAAAAGGGGGCTTCAACCCCTTTAGTGAACCCTCCTCATACCATTTTAACACGTGTTTGTGTGTGTCAAACCATCAGCAATCACAACAACACAAAAGGCATTAAAAAGTCACCTTTGCGAAGGGGACAATTCTCTCGTATTCGGTACATGTCGTTGTCCCGTTGTCCTTTTCAAATTGTCACTCGCTTTTGTTTTATGTGACTGCAGTTTGTGTGAAGTCAAACTAATTGTACGCAACAACAACAACAATAACAACCAAAACAAAACGAATTTTTTGTACAAATTCTTGCAAGGGGCAATTGCACTTTTTGCAAGGATATGGAAATGAATGTGAAATGAGCAAACGGAGAGTTATAGGAGTTTTATGCTGTTCTGCACGCTTGGCAAATTAAGCAACATAAATAAAAATATATTTTTTATTGTTTTGGCCAGGCTGTCGCAAGCAGCGCACGCTTGCTCTATACAAAATTTAAATTAGAATTTACAGAGCAGCAGAAGCATGAGCATAGTGAGTGAGGGGGGGAAGACGACCGAGAAATACACAAATGAAACGCTATAAATTATCGCATCCTTTTTGCTGATGGTGGTTGGTCCTCTTCGTGTTTTCCCTACCCTCTCTCGTGGCAGGTAAATTTAAATGCGATTTGTTACGGTTTTGGCTTTCTGTCGAAATTAGAAGACATTCAGACAAAAGTCGCGTGTTCCTGCAGTGGTGGGGATTTTTTTGTTTAAATTTGTTTTTTTTGTTTTTTAGAGAGAGAGAATTATTGTGACAGGTTTTCTTAATTTGTATCTTTTGGCGAATGAGATACAACTATGGTTTTTGTGGGAAGTACCACATAGTAGTTTTAATTGGAAATTTTAGATTATAAGGGCGGGTGTTTGGCACAGTTAAGGGCTTGTTAGCAGGGAATAAGCCATTTTACAGAAGCGGAAGTAAAACATATATTTTTAATTTATTTGAAAATCTGGTATTCGTTCTTCTTGCTGACAGCTGAAAAAATTAGTGTGACCCTGCTATTTTTCTTATCTTTTCAAGTGTTTTTTTGGGTTTGACCACACTCAATTCAAGTCTAAATTTATTTTATACGTGTGTTTTAGAGTGCAGAACTCTAAAATTAAGTTTCAAAATTTGTTTTAAACTTTTTAAAATTTTTTAAAATTTTTAAAAATTGTTTTAAATTTTTTAAAAAAATTTTCGAATTTACTCTTGCATTTTAAGCCCCATAATAAATATATTTGTACCCACTTTTGCATTCCTTATCTCCTTTGGCCACATCAAATTGAAAACCACAAACAAAAACCCCTTTAAAAAATTCATTTTTCACACTTTCAAGTGTCTGAATGGCCTCAGGCCAACACATTTTATGAAAAACACTTTCAATTTCTCAACTCAAAAAAAGAAGAAAAGTTTACAAAGCGTGAAAACGAAAGCCCAACAATAATACATAAAAACACTCCCCAAACACCAGGAGAACAAAAATGAAAGATAAGCAAAAAAAAAAAAAAAATGGCAACAAGGCTCTGACTGCCTGGCTGGCCCCTTCGCTAATGACCCACAGAGTCGAACAATTTGGCTTTAATCGTTTTGGCCTTAGCCAAAACCGCAAAATAATGAAATCAACAAAAAAAAGTAGAAGGTGATAAATTTCGCGCATAAATGACACGAAAGTCAAAAAATCCTCAACAAAATAGACTTTAATATACTTAGAGAGAGCGAGAGAGAGCACACAAATTTAAGGATGCTCTCATAAAAAAAAACAACAACAACAACATGAAGACCGCAAAAGATAATAAAAACCAAAAATTATAATAAGAAGCGCGGAAAGAAAAAATTAATTTACATGAAATTTGTATTTTTTTTTCTTCTCATAGCTTAAAATAAATTACATGGCAAAGTGAGGAGGTCCCATTAGGCGTTATTAGTGTTGGATTTCCTTTTCCACGCGTTTGGTGTCAACAGTCACGCCCCCCACCACCAGTGATGGCGCCCACTTGAGGCTTTTAGTTACGCTGACTTGATTGCTGTGGCTGGGTTGGCCAGAAATTGCTTGATTTGAGTTTCAGTTTTTTTTAAATTTATTTTTTGCAAGTTGAAAAATTTATTAATTTAATTAAATAAATCACTTACGCGAGAATACAATTTGCTTGATTGATGAAAATTGAAAGAACTTACCTGAAATGAAAAAGAAAGAGTAGGTTATCAGAGTAGAAAAAAATGTACGACTTGAGGTTGAACAATTTAAGCGATATAAAAAAGAGTCAAAAATATTTATAAATTTTTATGGTTTTTCTTTTAAAAAAGTTTTCACCCAAATGAAAAATTAAAAACTCTATAAAATAAAAAACTCTACATAGAAAAAATGATATGATCTGGGACCCAATATTACATTTTTTCATATCATAAAAAAATCCGATAAGATGTACTTGAAATTGACCTGTTCCAAAATATCAAACTGAACTTCGCACTTATCAAAATTATATTTTTAAGATCAAAGTGAAATTTTTTGTATAAAAAAAAAATAATAAGGAATCGGCCGGCATCATGCATATATTCTATATATATATTATTACCACTCAGAATATTAATGCATATGTAAATATTAGTAGCCATTGCCGCCGTCATAGCCGTTTTGAAAAGCAAAGAAATTAAAATATTTTTGTAGTTACCAACAACATTACCACCTTGTCTGTGGATCGAACTCGGGACCTCGCACTTAACACGAATGGAACGATATTTTTATAGATTTTTATATTTTATATATTTTTTCAAGGCAAACTGAGTTTTCGAAAAGAAAAATTTTTTTGTCTCTTTCCCTTTAGCCATTTTATTTATTATCCCAGCATTTTGATATTATTACGATTAATTTAATATTTTTTTATCATCAAAATTATATGAAAAAAATGTATATATTTGATAAAATATCATATTACACAGGGCAACAAAATGACCAACTTTGTGAGGTGCAATTTTGTCAAAATAGCTATAAATCGAGTAATGTCTTACTTCAGAGACCAATTTGGACCCTTTTGCATGATCGAATATTGCGCGATTGATTTTTTACAGAAGCATTGATATGTGCTCTGTCGAATAGGCCAGATAAATTCAGAAATTCATGCCTATTGTGACCACAAGAAATTCGAAAGGGCAAAATTTACAAGAAATCCGTTTTTTCGTCATATCGTGGAAACAAGAGCTGAAGGAACAAAACCGATGATGCAGTTTTGTTCAGTGCACATAAATGAATCATAATTTTTGATCAACAAGGCAGAAGACATGACAGACCAAGGGGGGTTTTTTTTTATTCACCGAGAGAATTTTTTTTTCTTAAAAACATTTAATAACAATTAATTAATTTTTTTTTTGCGGCTTATTGTACGCTGTAGTAGTGTAGCACTTGACAGATTCAAAGTTGAACTGACATTACGAACGCTTAGGAACCGTGACCATAAAAAATGGTGACGTATTGCCTTAAAAAAACTGTCTGAAAGTTTCCGTTTTAGTTCAAATTCTCATCGTTTAAGTAAAAAATTGCCATGAATATTGAATTATTGGCAATTTATTGTTTTAGGAACTGCTCAGCCTTAATAGAAGGTTTTTCTTTTTTTTTGAGCCTCAACCTTAAAGTTAGGATATGATGTCTTTGGCGCAATTTTGAGTACAAATTGCCTAAATTTTAGGTTATTTTTGATGGTTTCAGGCAATTTATTTTTCTGGGTGCAGTCTCAAATGTGTTAGGCAACGAGTGGTAAGGTAATGTTAAGTAATTTCAAGTCAGCTCTCTAATACAATTTTTTAAATTATTTATGAACGTACGCCACCTCAAGATAAAGTAGTAGAACTTTGATCTTTTGGTCAGATTATGGTTCTGTATAGGATTATCGATTAACAATGCAGGAAGAACAAAAAAATATAATAAAAATTGCATTAGTTTTATTGCACTTCTTTCATTGCACCTACTGTACACAGACATGCATGCTGTTGAACAGACATACAAACTGATTCATAGATCATATATATATAAAAAAAAACATTTGCGGTAAGTCTTTTGGTTTAAAAGTTATTTGCATTTGATTTTTATTTCACAATTTTTAAAAAATACAAATTACGGCATAATTTGTATTTTTAATTTTTATTTATAATAAATTTTTATTTTAATTTTTTGTTTTCATAACTATTATTTTCGGTCCCTGGATTAAACACATTCAAATTAGTCCTCTAAAAGAAAGTCCCAAGTTTCTATTATTTTCGGAACATTTTAACAACTGACTTCAATAATATTCAAATTCTTGCCCTAGTCCTAGATCCCATTTACATTTGTCCCCTAAAAGCAAAAACCAAATATGAAGAACAAAACCAAGTTTTTTGATTTCTTTTTTTTTCTTTTTTGATATAATGGAAAATGTAAATTTTTCTCCGTCAGAAACTTGAATAGCCAACTCACTCACCCCTTTTCCAGGGCCAGGCAAAAATGCTAATTAAAGTCAAAACGCAATGTTGCGGAAAAATGTTTACAGCCCTACTAGAGAGACAGACTCTGTGAAAACTTTAAGGTTTTTTTTTACTTGTATTGTTGTCCCATAGTTGTTGTCCTTTGCGCATTGTTTTTTGTTTATGGCATTAAAATTTTAAAGCACACAAAAAGTCACAAAAAATTATACTCGATTTAATTTTCCAGTCCAGTTGTGTTGTATGTGTTTTCCTTCCTTTTCTCTCTCCCTCTGTCTTTGGCTTCGGCTTCGGCTTTACAGTGTCAAGTTTTGGGTTTTGAGTTTTGGGGTTCCGGTTTCACAGTTGACGTTATGCATTGAAATTAATTAAATCACAGTCGCCTCTGTCTCGTATTGTTGTTGTGTTCGTTGTTGGTGTTGTCAACCAAACACCAAAGCAACGAGCAAAACGCGTTTGTAGCCTTTTAATTAGTTGGTGGCACCCAGGCGGAGGCAGTGGCAGAGGCCGAAGGATGGACCCTGGCAAAATGGTAAAAGTAAATGGAGTAGGTTCGAGACACCAAAGAAGCTAGTAAATTTTACAATCGTTGATTTATAGTGCAAATTTCAAGGGTGTGTGTGAGTTTGTTGTGGTTACCAGTCAGTTGAGGGGCTTTAAGGAGTTAATCCTGGGGGAAAATTGAATGGATTGTTTTAGGATTGCCATTAAATTGTTGTATATAAAATTTAAAATTATTCAATGCCATTGAGAATCAATTTTGGGGACGTTTTTTCATGTTCTTTGATTCTCAAAGACATTTTTTGCAGATTGAATAAAAAATTGTGCTCCGTGACAGTCGATGTGATTGACAAACATTAAATTAGACTGAGACTGGAAATCTTCTTATCACACGTACAATGGGCTGGTTCAGCAGAAGAACTTTCTCCCTGATCAATGATATATTTCTAAGTAATTTATTTCTAAGTAGCCTACTTTTCCTTTTGTGTTTAATATGATATTTACATGAAGCTTTTCCAATTGCCAATTTAAAAACACCTCCGAAAAGTATGCTAAATAAAAAGAGTAATTTTATTAAGCTGATCAGTGATCAAGTGATTCTGCTGAACGCGCCCATTGTCTCTAAGTAAGCAAGCGATTTGATCTAGGCAGATCACTTATGATCTTGACTTCACATCACTCTCAAAATTTTTTTTAATTATTGATTACGTCCACTTTTTGCGAAAATTAGTTCTGCACACAGCAACTGTTGCCTTTTAAATAGCAGCAATAATGTCGCTACTCAATTTTTCTATAAGTGCTGGGATCGATCCCCAATTTTTCAGTAGCAGATGGCATTGACCACTATACTGTACTAACTGCTTGTTCTGGGGTAAAATTGTACCACAAAGTCCCGGAGTAGGTGCTAATTCTTGTGGATTTCGATGAGTTAAATAGGGATGTTTTGAAGAACATAAAGATCAACAACGTGACCTGGAAACAGAAGGTGGAGCCCGGGATCAAATTGTATTTGGTATTTGGAGCAAATGAAATCAGCTACACAAATCCAAGACGAGGCTTTCAAAGGAGAGAGCGCACAAATACTAAGCTATTAGTAAACCGCCTACAAGTGCGAAGTTATCTTTCCTATCGGAGAGGCTTGTTGCTATAATGGGTAATTTAGAAATAGGTCTAAGAAGTGAATTTACCCTATGCCCTTCTGTCTTTTTAGCCATGTCTGCAAGTGATTGTATAAAATAAAGCTAGACCAATATTTGACATATTTTGATTTATTATTACATATTCAGCTATTTAGATTTAACAGTCTATTGTAGCATCTGTTTTTGTATATTGTTCGGTGTGACCGTATGTGTGCAATGCATAAAAATACATGAACTGCTACAAAATCCATCTAGATGTTTTTCGTGTGCATGAGAAAAACAAAACAAATTCAATCCACTTGGATTTAAAAAACCGGAACATGAAAAAAAGCCCTAAAGCAGCTGACTAATTTCTAAGTAGTGATAATATTATTTTAATCAACTCTAAACACTTTTAAAATTTTAGTATTATATAAAAAATATCATTTCTAATAAATATACTGTGCAGTACCAGCCGCAAACGTGATAACAGAATTTAAAATTATTTATATACAAACTATTTCCAGGTACTTGACCTACTTTCTTCTTTGTTTTCCGATATATTTATGAAATACAGTTACATACTTTTGTAAGTTTCATTTTTCTAATATCATAAACCAATTTAACCTGTTATTAAACCTAATAATGATCTGCAATTATTGTATTTTCTTATGAAAGTTTGTCTGTATCAATTTAAAATTTTTGTTTTAAAGAACTTCACTCGTACACCCGTTGCCCGGGAAACCCACCACTTTTAAAGTAATTATTATTTATATTATTTATAAATTATTTATTTATTATTTATATAAAATAATATTATTATTCATTTCCGATCCCATAAAGTGTATATATTCCTGATTAGGACGACAAACTAGAACTCGAACTAATCTCTCAATTTGAAAGCTAATGATCTAAAATTTTCCACTCAGTCTTCTTTTGACTGCACGCTGCTAATAAGTCGGAACCCCACGGTTCGGATGACTATATCTTATAGCTGAAATTGGAACGATCGGTCGGAAAATGGGTCTTAGTGAGAAAAACGTTTTTGTTTTCAATGATGGCTTTATTAAACTCGGCAATTATTAATATTGTACGACTTAAAACAGTTCAGCATAATTTAATCCAATCGGGTGACTATAACTTATAGCTGTCACAAGTCCGAACGATCGGAAAGTGGATCTTAGCAAAAAAAATATTTTTGTTTTCTATGATAGCGTTCTTGAACTCATGAATTATGAAAATGATAAACTTTAAAACAGTTTCAAAACAATTTTTATAAAATCGGATGACCATACCTTACAGCTTTTATAGGACCGATCGATAAAAAAAAGAATTCACTAGGAAAAAAATGTTTGTTTTTAATTTAAAAATCATCTATTATGAATATTATATACTTTAAAACAGTTCAGCAAAAATTTTTTCAAAATCGGATGACTATATCTAATAGCCGCCTTAGAACCGATCAGTCAGAAAATGGGTCTCAATGAAAACACTTATTTTTTTATGGAAGGCTGCCAATATTATAATCATATTTATTCAAAATATTCAAATGGTTTAAAATACATGGAGCATTCAGGTCCTAAGAGGTAATAGAATAATATCCGAAAAACAGTATTGAAGAAAAAAGGGGAAATACCATTCTGATGGTAATTGTTGTGTTTTAAACATATAATCAGATGCTAGAAGAGATGACAAACTTTATTGAATATGTTTGGAAACTAGTTTGATAATTCTGATTTCAAGTAGTGACCTTAAAGAAAGAGGTCCTGTCATACTCAAGCTAAAGCTCTAGTTTGGTTTCGAGTCTCAAATGCAGATTTTTTGCCTTTATTTTAAAATATTTTTGTAACCAATTAAACCAGTGTTTCCATATACATTTTTAACAAAGGATTCGACTTTGCTTATCTTGTTAACAATACTTAATTTATGCCATAAGGCCTGCATCCTTGTTTAATTCTCACTTTCTAATTTGATTAACTACTAACTAGATAATAAGACATAAACCTTATCCCATTCACTTCGAATTTATTTCTTTAATGACTTCAAATAATTTACAAATTACCCTTAATGCCACTTAAAGCTTAAATTATCTATGACATCACTTTTATTACCTATACCACAAATGTTTTGTGACATTTAAATCAATTTAAAATGCATAAAATATATTGAAAATTCAATCCAACACTCCAAACATCCATCTAAACTAACTAAACAAGTCCCTGAGAGCTGTAAGGGGATGGAAAGAGAGAGACAACTCGTATCTATAGAAATTATGCAAGCAAATTTATTACAGTCCAGAATTTAAATGAGTTGAAATTGTGTTGTCATTGTTTTATTTTATATACAGAATGTGCACATTTTTGTTGTTGTTGTCGTAATGAAAGTTACTCAATTGGAATATTTCAACTTATGTGTGCTTAACAAGAACAAATGTAAAGTGAACATTTGACAATGCAACAACCGCCCCCCACTCCCACGTCCATCCATCCATCCAAAACAAATCTCGTATAGCTGCTGCTGCTCCTGCTGCTGCTCTGTTGTGTACCCATGGGAATCGCCAATTTATTTGTCACTCTCACTCGACCCTCGGGGGTAGAGGGACACACACAGAGAGACATGCAGAGACACACTGTCCATGCACACACACACACACACACACACACGGTTGGCATCCCTTTGTTGACTTCATTCAGTTTTGCGGTACATTTGATTTGTATTTCTCACTACTTTTCGTCTTTGTCTTTCTTTATTGGCATTTGGTGCTTTTGATTTGGTCCAACAAAAAAAATAGAAGAAGTTCATTGTCAATTGTCGTCATTATAATGTCATTGGTATGTGTGACCAGGGAAAGGAGGTTAGACATTGGTCAGCTTCAGATTTGGCACATTGTGTCCTTGTGCTTTGGCTGTTGGAATTTTAGTTGAAAGACAAATGAATGGAAGTTTGGCTGGGTATTCAAAGAAAAATGCTTAAGTCTAGTATCGAAATCAGTTATTTAATTTCATAATTTTTACTTCTGCTGCTACGAATATCGTTCTAGAATTAAAGCTTAAGGTAAAACTCACTAAGACCGCATTTACACGATGAAGCAAACTCCATGAAGTTTTCTAAAAAGCTCTTGCTTGTAGGTAAGAGGTGTAGAGGGGCAAGCTTCCCCACCACACCCCTTTCTAACAAGCAAGAGCTTTTTAGAAAACATCATGAAGTTTGCTTCATCGTGTAAGTCCGCATTTACACGATGAAGTTTCCTTAATGAAGTTCTTCATGAAGTTTTTGTTTGTGAGGAAGAGGTGAAGAGGAGCAGCCGAAGCAGGCAAAGCTTCATGACCTACCGCGGCGTGAAGCTTTTTGATCATTCTCCTTTGCTTTGTTCCGATAGAACTGATGCAGGGTTGATTTGTGGGTTATTTGCTTATCGATAACTCGGGTTGTCAGGCGAGTTGAAAAGAACTTCACGAAGCAACCTGCATCATGTAAATGCGCCTGAAGTTTTGAAGATGCTTCAAAACAAAATCGAAGAGAGCTTCATAAAGCAAACTTCATCGTGTAAACGCGGACTAAATCTCGTCTAACTCATCTAAAACGCATGTTTTAGCATTTAAAGGATTTTGAAAAAATGAAAACTAATGCTAAGGGGATATATGATGGAATAAGTTAACACATTCCAATTCAGTTCCAATCATTTATGATTAATGAGGTAGTGCGTTGTCATAAAGAAAAAGAACTTCTTTGCGATTTCGATAGCTGTGTACCTCGACAGCTGCTTAGACCGCGTTTACACGATGACGCAAACTTCATGAAGTCATCCAGTCTAAGACCGCATTTACACGATGAAGCAAACTGCATGAAGTTTCTCAAAAAGCTTTTGTTTGTGGGAAAGAGGTGTGGTGGGGTAGCTTACCCCGCTACGCCACTTTCCTACAAATAAGAACTTTTTCGAAAACATCATGAAGTTTGCTTCATCGTGTAAATCCCGACTTGGACTGTATTTACTGTATTTACGTTTTGGCAAAAGCTTTTGTGTTTAGGAAAGAGGTGTGGTGGAATGGCTTGCCCCTCTACGCCTCTTTCCTACAAGCGAGAGCTTTTTCAAAAATATCATGAAGTTTGCTTCATCGTGTAAATCCCGTCTAAGACGGGATGTGGAAGCTTGCCCCTCTACACCTCTTACCTACAAGCAAGAGCTTTTTAAAAAACTTCATGGAGTTTGCTTCATCGTGTAAATGCGGTCTTAGTTAAATTGTTTGTTGTCTGGCGTTTGAGCATATAACTAAACCAACTTACACCTGAGACAAATCTGTACTTTAGACCGGTACATTTAAACTAGTGCAGAACTAAACCACACACCTCTCTCACACAGTTGCCCATCAAGTCCACAAAAACAAAAATCTAAAAAAAAAATGCCCGTTGGAAACGACAAAACATTTGCATACTTTTAGGCACTTTTTAAATTATTCAAAAGAGTGCACACAAAAGCCCAAAAAAAAATTCCGAGAGTGTGTCCCCTCTCGCCCGGCCACTACACGTTACCAACTGCCGTTGGCAGCGACAATTAAGCTGCACTCAAATTGCTTTTGGGCCCGGCGCACGTAAATATGCAACAAGATTTTTATTTAAATACCACTCCATTTTTAAATCAAATCCCAACACCCAAGCCGCGAGCTGCTGCTGCCTTTCTCTGCTTTTAATTTTCATCTTGTTTACTTTAACGTCATTTTCAACTCTTCGGTGTTTTCTTGAGCACTCTCGCTTTGTCTTGCCACCTCCTCGACGTCGTCATTGTCGCGTGTGTTGTCGTTCCTTTTTGCTCCTTACGCTGCCTCATGAAGTGGCACTCATCCGCACTTTTAAGCCCTACTGAATTCCTTTTATCCCTAAAATAAATATCTTCATCCACAGCAGCATCCCTGGGCCCGCCTGCCTTGTTGTTGTTCACCTCGTCCAAGGTTTTTATAGTCACCGAGGGGACTACCCAAAAGCTGACTCTGCCATTGTCTCCTCTTCTACAACTACTTCATCATCATCTGCTTTATACTTGAGCGCTCTAAAAGATTTTTAATAGGGTTCTAAGGCGACACTTTCGATTGTATTTTGTGTGTGCAACTAACGTGGAAATTAATCCTGAAGTGCCAAAAGTCAACTAAATGTTAAGCGAAATCATTGTTGCACTTAAGTCTGTTTCCAATAGATTAAGACGAGCTTAGTTTGAACTAGCTTACGCGAAGAAACAATGTCACAGTCAACTGCATTTTCATTTCCATTTAAGTTGTTACAGTTAACAATTAATTTAGAAAGAAAAATCTGGTTCTTTAGCGTTTCAAAACAAGATCGAAGAGAAAAGATTAATTTTGAAATAAACTCAAGCACGAAATTCTGATTTTGAAATTGATTATATCTCGAAATACTTGATTTTAGATCCTTTAACATTTAAAGCTATTTTTTTTATATTTTTGCTTTCTACTGCCTACTTCAAAAATGTTCATAATATTTTTTATTTAAGTTCACTAAAATCTTTAAATAATAACAAAACATTCTTATGTCAAAAACCTTGGTATATTATATAAAAAAAATTATTCTGGCTTAAGGCCTAATCTTAGATGACATAAATATTATTTTCGGCACAATTCTAAATATATGACAGCTGTTCAAAAGCATTCTGATTTTTAAGCTTTCCAAAAGTGATTCTATTCATATGACGAAAATAATTTTTATGTAATGTGAGAATAGGCTTTTACCCATAAAACTGGTATATTAACTGTTTCTACGTTTATGCTTAAAAAATATTATGATTTTGTGCCCCTCAAAGTATGCAAAGCTTATTTTCTTTAAGAATCATTAAAGAATTTATTGCCATATCAAACATATTTCACATTGTACATTCACTCAGATTGTCGCTCCAGTTAAAGATAAACAAAAATACTTAGTGTTAAGTCTGATAAAAATATAAATTTTTCTTAATTATTCATATTCATAAACACATACTTGGAAGGGCAAAAATCATGATTTTTTTTTGGGCATAACCGTAGTATGTAATTTATAGCATACATATATATATAAGAATCCTAAGGCCATAGATCAGAAATTTACCGTCACTTCATAAGCAAACTGTTAAGACCGGTTGGGAATGTGCATTAGACTAAACTTTCCCAATATGCAAATTCAAAAATTGGAAATGTTCTAATTTCCAGCGCTCAAGAAATTCACAAAATTGTATAATTACTTAATGAAAAAACAAATCTCAACATATTATGGTATAAGGTGTTACATAAAAATGCATCTTTCCTTAATTTATCAACTACTTTTGAGCTGAATTTAAAACCAATTTTCAAAATTATTTGAGATAAATCAAAATACAGGAAAATCTAGTGTTTTGAACAACATTAAATGGCAAAGTGAATTCAATTCAGTTTTATGACAATCGAATTTATATACATATTTTCTAATTGATTTGAATCATTACAAAATCAATTCAAGTCTTTATATTTGAAATAATTTAAATTAAAATCAATTTAATTCTGTTTTTTATCAAATTCAAAATATGTCATTTCGATGCCTGAAAGATTCGCAAGATTGATTTAAAAATAAACAATTCCTTTACAGCTCTGCAACATTTATTGATTACCATAAAGAAGAGATATATTATCGTGCCTCTTTCATGAAGTCGCAGAAAGTGAAGTCAAACTTGTTGAGGACTATGATGGGCGACTATTGAAGGGGGATCTGCATCACCTCCTCCAATGCATAGAAGAAGACAGAAGCATTAATCCAAATTCTCCAAAGAAAACTCTAATGAATAAATTGTAATATCTGCATTTACGCTATTGCTTTTTATTTATTTTAGAATTTTAAAAATATTCTTAAATACAATCGCTCCAACATAGTTTTTTCCGAAATAACAGGCGATCCTTTGCATCGAACTGCCACAACTATTGTCGGATGTAATTCATTTTATAACACCAATATGTAAATTGTGGTTATAATAAGTAAGAAATTGCAATTTTATCGACGTTCTTTAGAGCACCGCGCAGATCAAATTAATGACCAAGGATAAATTAATCTCACGTTACATGTCGATTTTGCAGTCTCAATTCAGGCATAGCATCAGGGTTACCAGGGGCCCAAGGACAACAGAAATTAAACCCTTATCAGGGAGTTTCGAGTCGGACAGCGATCCACACATTGAGTAGCTGGTCCACCACTGATTTAAATCTCTGCATCAGCGTTTGAGAGTATCAAATTGTGGTGGGATATTTATGTAATTTATTTTTCTCAAATAATTTAAAAAAATTGGAAAATTGAAAAAATTAACCAAAATTTTTGACAGCTCAAAAGTTACTTTGATAAAATAGTAAAATGAAAAAGGGGAAATTGAATTTTTATGTAGCAACTTAAAAACCTCGGCGGCACCTTATACCATAATATATTGAGATTTGGTTTTTTATTATGTAAACTATACAATTTTGAATTTCTTGAAATCAAAACATTTCCAGTAAACAATTTTTTCATACTGAGGACGTTCAGTCTAATGTGCATATGCGTGTAAATAATAGACTTAGTGTTTTTTAATAGGCTTCACATAAAGTAACAAATAACAGAGTAAAATGTATGTATAACTGACACATAGCAGTTATATAGAATTCGAGAAATTGTGCCTAAGCACAGTGGTCCAAATGGCTCCGCCAGCGGCCAGTACTTTCTTTTTTTTTAACTTGTAATTCCCCTGAATGCTAAAAAAGGTATCACATAATCTTTTAAATGCAGCACCTATCCGCTGTGAGCTTTTAGAGTGACCAAATGTTTGGCCACGTCGCTTCCAGAAAATTGGCGGCAGTTCTTCATTCCATATAATTTCTAATTTTTCTTTGAAATTCTTTTGATTATTTGCTTGTAAGGTGTGTGAACCATCTATATATTTATAGCTTATAAAATGTGTTAGTAGTAAGCAGTTTTAGAAGCTTTGCTTGAGTTGTCTTTCACTGACATTTTTGGAGTATAACTTTTACAACTATATTCTGACTTTATACTAGACGCAGTTTTTTTCATAGGTTTGAGTCCTTATGGTATAAACTTGTGCAACATGAAGTGCAAATATCCGATTATTCTCAATAGGTTTGACTTTTCATGCCAGAGGTCAGTATTTAAGCATTTCCTGCATTTGATACGGTACAACGAAGGAGACGCAGCAAAAAGAACTGCTGATAAAAAGGGCTTACGTTTTCGATACTGTTTAAAAAAAAACAGAACGTGAACTCAAAAGGTGCTGTAGAAATGGACAAAAAATTAGGCAAACTTTAATAGCAGGATTGCCAAAAATGCAAGGCATTCCGTAGAAGGAAAAAAAAGTTTTGCAGAATCTCAAAAACTGTCTAGATGCGATGTCTCTTCATTTGTTCGATTTATTAATTAAATGCGGACCCATTTGGACCACTGTGCTTAGGCCTGTTTTCTCATCTTCATGGTTTTCAAATCTAGCTGGCCATTGCAGACACAAGCATAGATATTTATAATGAGGCCTAAAAGTAGGCAACATAAAGTTATGCAAAAAGCACCTAGTTGTAAAAAACGGAAGCATGAGAAAACGGGCCTTAATGTTTTTCGAATCTGTGTGCTTTTTGAGACAATATATGCTGCCTACTTTTAGGCACACTTCACAATTCAATTGTAATTGGCGGTAATTAGGAACGAATGAAACACGAATCGATTACAAAACAATCACAACAAAAGGTTTCGAGAGACGGTAAATCGCTTATTTGGAAAGCAAGTTGTCCACCCCTCACTCCCCCAATGGCTTCAATTTCATTTGTATAAGTATTTAGCTCCAGTTTGCATGTTGAATTGAAATGAATTTGGCAGGGCCAAGTTTCACTTATTTTTTAATTTGAATTCGTTTTATGTATTTACTTATAGCTTTTAATCCTCACTAAGCCTAATTTAAACTACTCAAAAACGAATGCACTTTTTATATCAGCAAAATCCACTAATGCCCTACATGCCGCATGCTAAACTTTTATCAAATTATTTTGGTATTTATTTTTTTTTTTTTAGCAACCTTCAATCAAAACATGAAGCCAAAAAAAAAAAAAAAGAAAAGAAAAACACGAAACTCTCATGACATATTTGAATGCAAATTTATGCAAAACGTGTCAATGTGCTAACAACAAAAACAAACGACCGTAAAAATAACGTGTGACTAAAACCGAACAGAAAAAAAAAAATAAAAACTGAAACTAAGCTGACGTACGTGAAAAGTCAACAGCAAACGGGGAGAAACTGTGCCAGGCAGGTCGATGGCTGGGTCCTCGTGCCTGATTGACGTGGCCAACGTTCTCTAATCCGTTAATAGAAACATTAACGAGGCATTTTTCGAAAATTATTTCAAGCACGCGATACCAGCCAACCCGGCAGTCAAGTCAAGTCAGAGTCAGCAGCTCGCTGGCTCTTCAGCACGTCAGTCAAGTTCAAAGTGCAATATGAGTGAGCAGTGTGGGGGAAGGGGGAGCGGGGCGCATCGATCGTTAACCCCTTCTTCATCATTTGGGGTGGAACTTTGGCCAACACTTGGGCAATCAGTGCATGTCACGGCCCTGGCTCTGGCCTGGTCTGGTGGTGGTAGATTTCAAGCAGCCCGAAATAATTGCATTGTAATGCGAAAATGTCTAGCACCCAGAAAAAGGAAACTTCTCGCTTTTCCCTTTGCTTTGTTTGCATGCCAGGCCAGGCTGTTGTAATTTTTGCACGTATCGCAACAGTAGCTATGTGTGTGTGTGGGTCGGTAATTTCCAATCTCACTTTTGCAATCGTTTTACAACATTTTGCTTTTATTTTATGCCAAAAAGGCATTGCCAGGCCAGCGACTCGCCTTTCGCGCTTTTTATGGGTCCTTTTTGCCAGGAGCCCCTTTGCCTCCTCCTCCTTTCGTTCGCTTTTTATTGCAGTTTACTATTTATGTGTCTGTTGCAATTATAACGGAAACTAGTTGAGTGCCACAGTGGGACCATTTCAGTGCGGGCAAATGGTAGAGAAGTGATTGAGCAGAATTCTGTGGGTCAGGGGGATGAAGTCAGTTCCGGTTTGGCTGCTTTTTTTTTTTGAAGGTAGAGTTTTTCATTTGAATATTGGGCAAGTGTCCCTGCCATAGAACTTATTTCAATTTAAATTTATTTAAGGAAATTCTTCTAAATAATCTAGTTCTATTTTTTAAAAACCATTAAAATATTTATTTAAATACTTTTTTCTCAATTTAGAGAAATCTTTTAGTAAGTCTTAAAAAAAAAGTTTCTTCAATTTAATATTTAGCAGAAAAATCCCAAATCGCACCACTGTACATTTTTCCTGCCTTACATCCATAAGAATGCAACTTATTGCTAATTAGTTGCAAATCGATGACCAGTAGACGTGCTGACTTTACATTGCCATTGCGCCCCTGACCTAAGACCATTTTCCCACCCAAGTAAACTGCAAAAATACTCGTTTAGTTATGACCACAAATCGATGGAGAATTCAGCTGCCTTTCATTTATGCACCTACTGGATCCGATCACAGTTCACTCAACTAAAAAAGCCAGCAAATTAAAATTGTATAGGGCCTGAATGGCCCCAAAATGAATATTCAATTTGCATACAAAAGAGGATCTCAGCAGATTTGCTCGCGATGAGGCAACGTTATTTTTTTTCCCCCATTGCCGCGCCCTTTTGTATATGCCAGGGGTATGCGGATTTTTTTTTTACACGCCTTTTTGTTCGCCGCACACTAAAATGTAATAAAATAAAGTGTTTGGGATTTCGATGCGCCTGATTGCAGAAATGGGTGGATGGGCGTAAGAAGCCCGCAGGCTCGTCAATGGTGTGAAGTATGCAAAAGTGAAATAAAATGGTAAGTTCGTGCAAGGCCGAAGTTTTAATACACTTGCAAAAGTCTGTCACAACAAAATATACTACTTTTATGCACGAAAAAAATGATTATGCTTTTTGCCCTTCAAAGTATGCTATGTTTTTAAATATAAATAATTAAGGACAATATATTTTTTTTATTATCTTCAACACTTATTATTTTTGTATACCTTTGAGTGGTCCGACAATCTGAGTGAATGAGATTTATATTCTCTATATTATAAATAGAATTCGTTAAAAAAAAAAATGGGGGAACAAATTAATTTTGCAAAATCTAACCATTTTCCTGTAAGATATTAATAAAAAGTAATTTTATACCAGCAAATTAATAAAAAACCAAAACAAACCAATCGACAAAATTCTTTTAGTATTTTTTAAAGGTTTTGTTTGAAAACCAAAATTTTGTGTTAGTTTTAATTTGAGTTCTTATTAAACATTTTTTTTTCATTTTTTTCAGGGTGATGCATTTTTTTTTTTTTTTTTTGGCTTAATGGTTACTTTTTCTCATAAAACAATTTATAATGCAAATATGCAGACTTTAGGCTGGGTTCACTCTGTTCGACTCATGAGACATAACAATCTAGTAGGCCCTTATGTTGACTTGTTTTCATTCTGAATAGCTTGTCATTCGACATTTGAAACAATACAACATGGCTTACTATGCTTACTATGGCTTACTAGATTGTCAAGTCTCATGCTTCGAACAGTGGAAACTCAGCCTTACATTTAATGCTAGTAGCTGATTAAACAATTTGAATACAAAGAAATTCAGAGAGCATTATATGATATCAACTGCAGGCTTAAGGGGTTAAACACTAGGGATATCGGATATTTTTGGAAAATATCTATATCGATATTTTATTCGATAGTAAAAAAAAATAGTTTCGATATCGATATTTTGTGAAAATACTATCAATATTTTCGATATTTTTAACAAAAAAAGTTTGTCTTTCTCTTCCATGCAAAACTTAAAAATATCGCCGAAAATATCCCAAAATTTATTCGATATACGATATATCTCGTTAGTATATATCCGATATTGATATATCGTTTTAACGATATTCGATATATTGATAATATTTCCGACAACCCTATTATACACCCTTTAAAAAATGTTTTCACTTATAGGCTCTTTTCTCCTTTATTTCTGTTTTTATATTTTCATATCCTAGACTTAGTAATTTGTTTAGAAAACAAACTTCTTTATAATTATGTATACATATCTGTGAAATAAAGATAATTTTATATACCTAATGCCTGCGTCAAATTATTTGTTTGTTTTTTCTTCCATTTTGTATACCTATTTTTCCGCGCACCAGTGTGGCATAACACCTTAAGCTAATAAACTCTTTGCAAGCGTATAAAAACGAAAACGCAGCTAACAACAAGAGCGAACTGAAAATCGATTTAAAAACTTTTTTCGGTGGGGGGAAAAATCAAGCAATTCGTTAGCTCTTTGAGTGTGGAATTGAAGCTACAGAGAAAGAAATTTTATTAGCAACAATTGTGTACATTGATACAACACATAAATTCTAAACTAATTTTTGATAATCGCCGCTGAAAGTACTTGTAAAAACTAGAAATTCTGCATTCTTATTTTTGCCAAATCATCCATATTTTTGCTCTAACTCTTTTTCGATATTTTGATACGGCTATAGAGAAATATTTTTTTGTGTTTTCAGCAAAGTTGTAGGGTTCGAGTGGAAGAAAAAAAATGCGAGATATTGATCAAAACCTGTAAAAAAATTGTAATTGAGATGTTGAGGCACAAGATGCAGTTTTTTCGGGTAAGTTTGTTCTGCATTTTTTTCCCCCATTCGATACCTACAACTTTTCTGAAGACAGAAAAAAAATATTTCTCTCGGTCTACGAGATATAGCCGATGATAGCATAAAATCCAAATCCGAACCAGTTTGGCAAAAGCAATTATGCAGAATTTCTAGTTTTTACTTTCAGCGGCGATTCTCAAAAATTGGTTCAGAATCGATGACCGTAAAAATGTTGCGCAGTGTAATTTAACTCATTTTATATCAGTTTTTATGAAAAAGCTTATAAATAAAAGATATTAAACACTTTTGTTTTATTACTCATAACATAAAACATATAAAAGACTTTTATTATATTGCTCAAAAAATAACAGTTATCGTAAGACTTTTATTATAGAATTCAATAAATAAAACTCATTCAGAGACTTATATTTTTGTATAACACTATAAGAGTAAGTTATTTTTTATAGCTTCAGTGGTTTGCTCTCTGCTTCAATGAAGCATAAAGAAGACTTTTATATTATGATTTAAAAATATAAGTATAAGTATATAAGATTTATTTACTGACATAACTAATAAAAGACCTTCGATAACAGTTATTTTTTGAGTGATAAATTAAAAGTCTTTAATAATTTGTATGTTCTGAGCAGGGATTAATCCCGAAATGAATATCGGTTCCGGTACCGGTTCCGGTACGTAACGAAATGAAAATATCGGTTAAAGGTCCTATTTCGGTTTTCAAGTAATTTCGGTTTCCGGTTCCGATATGTTACCCAGATTTTTATTTCGGTATACCGTTACGTACCGGTACAAGAATAATTTTTTTAATGTTCAAAAATTGTTTTAAAATATCAAAAAAAAAAAATGGATGTATTAAAATTAAAAAAAAAAATTATTTTAAGACTATGCCAAATAAAACATCGTTTTTCAAAATATACAGATTTCTATCCGTTTTTTTTTTTTGACAAACAATTTCGGTAAACGTTTCTGTATTTTTTACATAAAATCTTTCGAAACTCAGAAAAATATTTCTTAATTATGGTTCAAAATAATCGGTCTCTAAATCTTCTGTATTTCTGTCATAAAAAGAGATATTTCTGTTAATTGGATAGATGTAAAACCATACTATAAGACTAGTTTTCAATATAACCCATAATACGCTGGTAAAATCAGCTCTAAAAACGCTCTAAGCCATTTGGAAACCTAAACTCTGTCCGAGCTTTTATTTTCATTACATTTTTCTAAATATTGAAACGAAATTTCTGCAAATAGGAAATAATATTTCTAAATTTGCAAGCGAAATTTGATTTAACTCAAGAAACTTAGTTTCTAATATTTATATAACAATTTTTCTAACATTTCTATATTTAAGGGAGGATTTTACTAAGACTAAGAAATCCCTTATATTTAATTAGAGGGATTATATTTACGAAAGAAAAATGTTTCCACCTTTTAAGAAATTTTTTTCCATATCGTTTATATCTTAAAAAAATAATTTGATTCTGGTTTTCTCTAAAGGCTGAATTTCTGAAAAGTCCAATTTTTTTCTGAGTGTATACGTTGCTATTTTACCGGTTGAAATATATATTTTAAACAGGGCTGCAAACCCCTCTAATTTTGACAGGGGTTCGGTTCGGGGTTCGAACCCTTACCCTACTCTGGGGGTTCGGTTCCACAACCGGTTCCCTTCAAATTGAGAACCGGGGTTCCGGTTCGGGTTCGGGTTCCAGATAGCATTTTACATATTTATGTACATAATAAGTAATTTAATAGAATTTGAACACGAGATGCCATATAATCTGCCTCTTGATGGCTTGGAAGTCAAGCACATAAGTGATCTGTGTTGATTGTATGTATGTTTAGAAGAGTTAAGCGATTCTGCCAACTTGCACTCACAGCGAAAGTCATTTCTCCTTCACAGTAGTGGAATTGCTAAATCTGATGTGATTTTTGTGGCTATGAAACCTGCAAAAAACACGGCCACTTTTGGCCTAAAAATAAGAGATGAGCTTTATCTGCGTACCCGTGATTTAGTAACTGTGATTGACCATATCGGCGTAACTGTGATTAAGTCACAGTGACTTGTAATCGCCAAATTGCCAGTGACCGTGACTTAATCACAGACACGCCGGGTTGTCTCATCCCTAACTTATAGTGTTAATTTCCGAGAATTCAGTCAGAATTATTTTTTCTGCAAATGGGACCGCCACAGCACGGCTTTGACTGGCATATTGTGAGAGTGAAATGATAAAAGAACTTTATTCGTGATTTGGTTAAAAAAAAAATGAAGAAATTTAAATAAAGTGCAACTTTCCCTTGTATTCACAGTGCCATTGTATCTCCATACGAACAAAATAATACACAGAAATACGGTTTCAGAAGCAAATTGAATTCCCTTGCTTGAGGTTGTGTTATTTTGTCCAGTCTTTTGTTGCGGATGGGAAAAAGTGTCGCCCTCCATACATGGGCATATGAATGGATACATTTTTCTTCATAATAATGAAATATTTTTTACCATCAAAGTGCAAAAATAAATTCTATGCTTGCCAACTTATTTTGGAACCGAACCCCATCAATAAGAAAACAGGGTTAGGTTCGGGTTCGGGTTCTCGTGATTATTTCTAATGGGGTTCGGTTCCCGGTTCGGTTCAGGGATCACCAGAACCTGAACCGAACCGGTTCTGAAGGGTTCGGTTCCGGACCGGTTTGCAGCCCTGATTTTAAATAATCCTAAATCAATAAAAATAAATAAGTAAAAACCGGTAAGGTTCCGGTTTTTTCGGTTCCTATTATAACGGTTAACGGTTTTCGGTTCTCAAAAAATGTTTAATATCGGTTCCGGTTTTGATACCGGTACGTGGCTTGAAACGGTTTATTTCGGTTAAAGGTTCCTGTTTCGGTTCCGATATTATTCCCTGGTTCTAAGTAATTAAACACTTCTTTAGTAATTGTTATTTAGTGACTTTTTCATAAAAATCTTTCTACAACAATTACTTACTGAATAATATAATAAAAGTCTTTAATAACTGTTATACTCGGAGTCAAAAAGTTAAAGATTTGAATAACTGTTTTCTACTGAGAAAACAAATAAAAGTCCTTAATAGCTGTTATTTGAAGAGTAATTAAATAAAACTCTAAAAATAACTGTTAAATGTTGACTTTTTATACACTTGAAAAGTGTATATTAATTTTGCCCAGAAGTTTGTAACGCATAGAAATATTCATTTCCGACCCCATAAACTATATATATTCTTGATCAGGACAACAAGCTGAGTTCATTTCCGCTTGTCCGTCCGTCCGTCTGTCCGTCTGTCTGTCCGTCTGTCTGTTTCTACGCGAACTAGTCTCTCAGTTTTAAAGCTATCGAGCTGAAATTTTGCACAGAGTCTTCTTTTTACTGCACGCAACTAATATGTCGGAACCGGCCGGATCGGATGACTATATCATATAGCTGCCATAGGAACGATCGGTCTAAGAACAAGTTCTAGTTAGAAAAACTTTTTTCTTTTAAATCGTAGCGTCCCCAATCTTTGTATATGTTAGTTTTATATGCTTCCACATAATTCTGGAAAAATGTATCAAAGTCGGATCACTAAAGCATATAGCTGCCATAGGAACGATCGGTCGAAAAATAAGTCGTTGTGAGAAAAACTTTTTTGATTTGCATCGTAGCGTCTCCAATCGTAGTATATATTTGTTTTATATGTTTCCACACAATTCTGAAAAAATTTATCAAAATCGGATGACTATAGCATATAGCTGCCATATAAACGGTCGGTCAAAAAACCACTTTTAGTGAGAAAAACTTTTTTGTTTTTTATCGTAGCGTCCCCAATCTTGGTATATATTAGTTTTATATGCTTTCCCATAATTTTTAAAAAAATTATCAAAATCGGATGACTATAGCATATAGCTGCCATAGGACCGATCGGTCGGAAAATGTGTTTTACTAAGAAAAGTTTTTTTTTATGGTATTAAATTTTTATTATCAATGATTTCATACTTTTAAATATCTGATATCTATATCCTATATATATTTTACCGGTTAAATCAGTTGAAGTAAAGTTTTTCAAGTGTATTAAAACTTCGGCACAGTCGAAGTTAGCTTTGCCTTCTCGTTTAATATAAGTTATAACTGTTACAGTCGCTGCTTCAAAATCCCTGTAAATACTTTAATAAATATGCACTGATGTTTAGACATTATTAGATCTTAATAATATCGGATAAAAAACACGGAAGTTATGCACGAATTTTATTTCACATGATAGAGCGGGTGGTAGGGGATATTTTTTAAGCAACTAGAACACGACGAGTGTGCATCTGTATATGAGTATTTGTAAGCAAGCAAATGAATAAAATAACAAAATAAAGTATGCAGCATTTTTTGTTGTAGTCGGAATTAATTAAAATTTAATTGTCATTAAAATTCTAAGATAAAATAAAATTATTTCTTGATATGCGAAAAATATATTTGACTTCAAAATTTATATAATTATAATTCAATTTATGTCACATTTGAAATAAATTTATTTCTTCCCGTGTAGGAAAGGCTGTCTCTCCTCATGACTACTTTGCCCGCTGCTGCCATACACCACAGTCGGTAGCTGCTACTGTTTTTCTATATATATGTATGTATATGTATATATAGATTCGCTTTTATTGTGCGGTATTTATTGCGGTATATGCCGCCGGCTGACTTTTTTCTCGCATTTCTTGGTTGTGCCACCGAAAAATCGCAGCAAGCTTCAAGCTGAGTGGCAGCAGTCTGCAAGCGGGGAGGCGCACAGCATAAGCCGCTTAAATTGGTTGGCCTTTTTATTTTGGTTTAGCTGGTTTTCGGTTTCGGCTGTGTTTTGGATTTTGTAGGTTGTAAAAATTCACCAGTTGGGTGGGGGGTTCTTTGGTTATAAAAATTGTTAATTAAGTTAAGTTTGAAACCTTGTTTTATGGCTCTGTTGCGCGCCCCTTTTATGAGATGTGCTGTCTGGGTGTGGTTTAATGTTTTATAATGAAGACGTATCAAAAGGGAATACAGTTACAAGGGCTGGTCAATTTCAATTTCGATTTCATTTGAGGAGGGTGAGAATAGTTGAATGTAAATCAACTGCGTCAACTTTGGCTTAGAGCATAGGCCAGTGCATACAATTTACAATTTCATAATCCAGCTTTAACACCCAAAGAGGGATTCTGTCCTGGCTCCTGCCTTTTCTCTGCCTTGTTGGTTGGCGCTGCTAACATCATTAGGGGCAAAAGCACCCTAAGTTGAGCACTTTTTGGCATTCTGCTCGCTCTTAATGTGTGTGTGTGTGTGGTGCATTGCACGTTTTTGTTTGCTTGTTTACACACTGAGGGTCTCCAGCTCCGATGGCAAATCCTCCAAAATGGCGCATTGTTGTGTTGTTGCTTGCCTTATCTCGGTGAAGAAGTGCTTACATTTGTGCAAATGCAGCAGCAAACACACTCGGCAAAGGCTCTGGAGAAAGACGTTGGCTCTGTTATTTAAATAAATCGTTGCATACTTTGCGGCCGGCTGCAACTTTAAATCTCATTTGAATTATTATTTTGTTTCTTTCAACATTTGCTGTTGCATACTTTATGGCGTTTTAAGTGCTGCGACGATTTTTTTTTGTATTGCAAATGCAGCGAAATGCAGCCGCCATGTCAGGCATAAAAATGAGTGCATTTTTGTTTTTAATAATAATTATTGCTCATGACCCAGTTCTGTGTTGCGAGAGAGAGAGAAAGGGAGAGATTGCATGTAATTTAACATACTGAAAGCAGACACCCGCCAAAGGCCAAACCTGTCATATGTACGATATGAGAAATATTACGCTTGGTAAGCCAAGAAGTGGCAGCTGAATGAGTTGGCTGTGCGAATGAGGCCAGGGATAAAGTGGCTAAATGTGGCGCTAATTTTGCTCGCGGAATGTCGAGGATTGGCATTGAAAGAAAAAGCCTGGTTAGAAGGGTGCAGCAAAAAAAATACTTAAGCAAATAATAATAGTACTTAATTTCTAAATTAACAAATACATTTTTTCAAGGGTTTTGGGTAAAAGTTTAAAAAATCCAATATAAATTTATTTTATATAAAAAATTAATAAATCGTCTTAAAACTTGGCTTCAAAATCGTAATCAATGGCTGCGTTTATCTAAACTACTTGATCCTTGTATCAGGCTATATTTTTTAAACTTTATAAACATTTATATTTTACAGTTATAGTCTTGGCAACTTTAAGTGTGACCAGGTCAAATTGTTCACTTTTATTTTAAATTTTAAATTTTTAGCACAAACTTTCTCGGAACTTTTTGATGGGCAGAAAAATATTACGTAAAAATTCCCATACCGCGTTTTAGTACGATCGTCGTCGTGGATTATCAAGACGTAGATGCGTCGATCACCATGCTAGCCCACTGTGAAAGCCTGGTATAATGAACGCAATCGTATACGTTTTGTTGTGCAAAAAATTATTATAAAAATTCAGCCACGGCGCTTCAAAGTGCGTTTATAAGATCGTAGCAGGTGACGAGTCATGAATATATTCATCATATAATATGGTAAATATATTTACCAACCCAGCTTTGGCTGGCAATATAGATATCAAATTTCAGACTTATTTTTTTTAAACTCAAACCCAGGGATTAATTCGGAAACGAATATCGGTTCCAGTGCCGGTTCCGGTACGTACCGAAATTATCATTTCGTTTGAGGGTTCTATTTCGGTTCCAATGCTGTACCCAGATTTTTATTTCGGTATACCGGTACGTACCGGTACAAGTAAATTTTAATTCAATATTAAAAAAACTAAATTTTTTTAAAATATACAAAAAATTAATGTATATAAAAGAATTAAAAACTTGTGTTCTAAGAATATGCCACATAAAATGTAAAATATACTGATTTTAAATCGTTTTTTTATCGGACTAATAATTTCACTTAACTCTATTATGTGTGCTTCCAGCGGTATCCTTACACTCTAAAAAAAAACAACCTAGAATTAAGGTACTCCCTATTATTTTGCTGCCCAGATATGCTCGCCTTAGGGCCGACTTTTCATCTTCCACATAGAACTATCTGTCATATAAATTACAAATAACAGAGTAAAAAAACTTAAAAATAACTTTTAATTCTAAATCGGCCCAAAAATCTGCCGTATCCCCGCCAAAAATAGAGATCCTTCTCGATTTGGATAGATTGGAACACCGACTATAATACTATGCTCCAATATAGTCTCTGATACGCTGATTAAATACTCAAAGGGGAATTACAGCTCTAAAAACGATCTAATACAGTTGGAATCATAAAATCTACCGTAGTTTCTCACAAAATTACATTTTTCTAAATATTTAAATAAAACTTTCATAAAATAGAAAATAATATTTCAAAAGTTGAGGTCAATATTTTAACAAAATTAAGAATCTTCATTTCTAAAATTTATATTAAAAATATAAAACGAAACGAATATTTTTTTGGTTGGGAAACTAAATTCAGAATTTGCGTCGTGACCAAGATGCAAACGAAGAGGTCGGTTTTGTCCTCGCTTTCTTCGGTACGTGTATACAAAATATCACTCTTAATGAGAGTGCTACCTTAGAAAAGCACAAAATGGAAGCAGCGTAGATCAAAGCGAAGGCAGTCTCTGTCGTTTTTTTTCTGGAGAAGAAGAATACAGAATAACTTGGGCAATTTGCGCGTGTTAAAGGATTTCGCAAAAAGCTCAGTACAGATGGTGGAAGGCATTTTCGACAGTTTACCTAGAGATGAGCATCAAACAGAGTGTTCAATGCATAGAAAACCGTGAAAATTATCCAAATTATAAAAATAAACACTTTGATCATATAATAAACTTTATAAGAACAATACCATTTTTAAATAAGTTGCCAAGATGTTTTTTATTATTATAGTCTTAAGATGTTGTTTATGTAAAAACATAGACTGCTTTAAAACACGTGCAGTAGAGCAGTGTGAAAAACTAAGGCTGCAGTCATTGGACGTTTGAATGGCTTTCGTGATCAAGTTGCTTGCCTTATTTATTATAAGGCGTTAATAATGGTCAGGAAGTTTTGGGCCTATATAGAAATATCTTGTATCGAGACGCCCTCACTCTTAAATGCAGCTAGTTGACATTTATCAATATCATTGAGGTATGGATTACGTCGATTACAGTTAAATAAACTATTTTAAAATTATAAACTTGTTTTGAACTGTGTCCTCATCGAGAACCGGCGTGATAACGGAAAATAGCAAAATGCATTTATAGTAATGCATCAGCGGAAAATCAATTATTTACATATAAGTCAAACAGAGATAATATTTGTGTTATTGTCTTGCATATCTTATGAGCTATTTTTTATTCCTTTTCACTTCTCACTAACACTTTTATTATATTCTGTCATTTACGGGCTGATTGATAAAAAGTGGGTCCGTTTATAGATATGCATCAGAGGTCAGCATACCAAATTGTGAAGGGTCATATTTTGAATCGTAGTCTACGCCAACTTATAATAAATTAAATAATCGAGCAAGGTGTTAGTAAAAGCTTTGAACCCATTGCGCAACCCCTAAAACTAACTTTTTTTTTTACTTTTTTCTTTTGTTATGTCATTTATACACCAAAATGCAATTTTTAAGGGGGTGAGAATATAGCGTTACATTTTTCATACGATTGAGGGACACTCTAATGAGCATACGGCTTTTAATGAAGCTTAAGGAAAATGATCCTTGCGAACATATGAAAAGTGTAATGGCCAGCGAAAGTCGCATTTATAAACATCTCGACTACACCAGAGGCGTAACATACTGTGATGACAAATATACCCGGAAAATAATTAGTTGGATTTTTAAAGCTTGTGGAGATCTTTTGTGCTTAAAAGGAAGCAAGCATCATGCAGGAAATAGTACATGTTCCTTGTGTAATATAAAATAAGTTGAGAACATAAGTTAGTTAAAAGTCACTTTCTGGGAAGATGTCCGGTACTCAAAGAATTTAGAATACATTATTTTGGTAAAACAGCGCTAAATGGGGCAGAAATAATATTAGTATTAAACAGAAGCGGCTTAAGTAACTGGATTTTGTTAGCTGGATATGTAGAAAAGGCCATTTATTATAGAAAATTTTTTATATATGAATTTAATTAAATGTTGTAAATTGAATTGTTTGTTAAAGTTAATTTAAATGTAAAACCTTATTAGTACCAAATGTTAAATTAATGTAAAATTATTGTCTAGATTTAACTAAATGATAAAAAAAAAATTTCAAACTAAATGTGAAGTGTGTATTTTCAATACTGTGGAGGACAAACGATCGGGTATCTGGCGACGAGCTGGGCAGCCCCGGTGTAGTAGTTCAAAACAGTATCAGCTAATATACACACTACTGGCAGACGGATTGACATCCATGCCGGTGTATATACTAAATTTATTAGGTTATCTATCTATTTATCTTATAACCAAAGAAATGTTTTTATGCCATTAGAAACATTTTTTTAGAATCTTGAAAAAATGAATTTCTAAATACTCAGTTTTTAAATTCCCTTGAGATTTTCAACTTAAAGTAAATCTTTAATGGTGCGGGATTCGGGACTCCTAGGGTAATCTCGTCCCGTGCCCATCTCTACTATGAATCTTGAAAAATATAGCATACTTTCAAGGGCATTAAGTATACGAGTTTGCTTATTAATCTATCTTTTTTTGTGGCATATACATTTGTTTATTAAGCAATTGCTGTGCATCTATAGGCTTGCAGTTATAAATCAACTCTCTTTAACCAATCAATGACATTTTCCAAAAACAAAAAAAAACTTGTATTATAATTAATATAATTTCAACTACATAAGCTTCAACTTCCTCTCATACCCCTACCATACATAAAGCCAGTTGTCACCTCATCAATCATTCCTTCAATTCTCTGAAAACTGCAACCAAATATTTTTACCATTCAAAAAATCAGCGAAAAACTTCACGAACCAAACACGATAAATTAAAGGAGAGTAAAAATAAAAAACAAAAGAAAAACAGGAAGAAAAATATTAAATCTACTCGAGTGCCATACAGAGCACAGGAAGAGAGTAGGAGGTAGAGTGAACGAGCAACCGAGTACAACATGAAGTAATTGGAGCAATAAAACCAGAAAACCGTGTGAATAAAAATAAAGAAAAAGCGACGACGACGACGACGTCGACGGCGATGATGCAGTGGGTAAAATGAGCAGGCAGTAGAAGAAAGAGAAGGAGAAGTACACTGGCAGCATCCTGGCAGGTAGTAAAGTAACAGGAATCAAAATAATAAATCAAAATTGTGTGTCTGTGTGTGTATGTGTGTTGGTGCAACATCGAGCAGCCAACAGTTGGCAGGCAACTTACGCCTGCCCCCCATATTCAAGCCACTCGCATTGCCAAGTGTTGCAGGCAACACTGCACTACATGTGGCACACACTATGTGCAGATTTGTGTGCTAAGGATGGGCAAGTGATGGCTACGATATCTGTAAAGCAACGACCGAAATTTACCTCTTGAAAAATAAATTTATCAATAATAATTTGTATTATTTCTACCAAAAGTATAAAGAGTTTGTGCAAATGTATTATTCAACCAAAAAGAAGCTTTTACGACCCTATAAAGCATAAATATACTTGATCAGCATTAACAGCCGGGTCTATATAGCCATGCCCGTATGTACAAGCAATAAAAATCAGGAATTCCGTACTCAAACAGGGAAAATTCAGGTACAAATGTTCTCAAAAGCTGACAAAGTCCGCATTTACACGATGAAGTTTCCTTCATGAAGTTCTTCATAAACTTTTTGTTTGTGGGAAAGAGGTGCTTTGTTCCGATTGAACTAATGCAGGGTTGATTTGTGGGTTAATTGCTTAACGATAACTCGTGTTCTCAGGCGAATTGAAATCGAACTTCATTAAGCTAACGTTTTCATGTAAATGCGCATGAAGAATTGAAGATGCTTTAAAACGAAATCGAAGAGAGCTTCATGAAGCAAACTTCATCGTCTAAACACGGACTTAGTGCGGAATTTCAAAATCTGAGAACAAAATTCTCAATTCAAGTTCGTTTCGGGATATAAAGTTTACTTAAACTTGAAATAACATATTTTCATATACTTCAATTTGATTGTTATTTACTCTTACTATTTTTTTTATTAAATTTATAAAATATTTATACATGATAAAAAAAATTACGTTAAATTTTTCAGAACAAAACGATCTTAGTTTAAACACGGTCATACCTAAATATATTTTTTCTGAGTGTAGTATTCATCATTATTTATCAATCCACTATACATTGTTGACCGATCAAATGAAAGATAATCGAGTTATAAGCAAATCAAATAGTCTCTATGGGCAGCACCAGCCGCAACCGTTATGGGCAGCACTACACAGTTTGATAATGATTGGGGCATAAATTTAACAAAACTTAATCCGATGTTAAAAATATAGAAAACAATTTTATTCTCTAGCTTGCCAAGTGGCGAAAACACTGGTCCCTCTTCGCTAGCAAAATAACTAGCAAAAAACTTTTGCAACGCTTTTCTTATTAACCCCCTTGCTTTGAGATTGCTGTGCAAAAATCGTCAATTTAATGCATTGAAAGTAGATTAAAAGAAGCCAGTTTTCTATCAATGCCGATGTGAGAACTAGTTCGGCTCTAGATCTGTTAAACAACAGCTTTATTTTTGTGTGCGAAACGAATCAAGCCGATGCAAGGGAAGAGAGCACTCTTCAGTATGCAGCTAACAACTGTTGCGAAAAATAGTGCATAAAAAAGGTGGGGCAGTCACACAAAACAGCAGCACACAAAATTTGTATGTATGTGTGTAAGAGTTTTTCTTGTAAAGATCAAATGATACAAATGCACGACGTTTAACGGCCTCAACTAGGAGCGAAAAATATGGCCCTAAAGTAAAAAGCCATTAGGTAAGTTTTTAAGAATTATTTTTTAAATGTTTGAATCAGTACTCAGAGTTTGTTATCAAGCCTCACACAGCATCCAATGACTTCAGATGAATTCAAAATAGCAATATTTTCCGCAAATGGGGTTTTGTGGGCTGAAAAGCTAACATGGTCAGTCATGAGTATCAAAGTAATCCCAAAGTGAATCAAAATAAATATTTTATGTCGATCGGCGTAATTGGCTTTCTCATTTTTGGTTCTAATCAAATTTGTTTCAGAACCCTTATACAGTTTAAAGCCGAATTCGAACTGCTGACTTCAACAGCTGGTGAAGGTGACCGGATGTGACAATAGATGTTTTGAGCCGGGTCGAACGCGCTCCTCCCACTTAGCACAAACATCGTTGGTTTTTGAATTCGTTTTCGATTTATCACTGCTTTGACTGTTCCTTGGTCGTTGATATATTCAAGTATTGCCCTGAAACTAGCAAAAATATTGTCAAACCTTTCCTTCAAACTGAAATTTAGAGGAAATCTTTCAGACCTTTTTAACGAATAGTAAAGAAATACATATAAATCTCTCGCCTACTAAGAAAACTTCATGAAGTTTGCTTCATCGTGTAAATCCCGACTAAGATTTGTTTTCTCGACTATAAGGAACTGCGTCACCCATCTGTATAAATGCTTTCCCATATTATATTTATTTCTGACTGATTTAAGTATTAAGTGACTTGCTTCACTTAACGATCGATCATTAATACACTGGATTTTATTAGACATTTCTACATGGCCCAACTATGCCTTAACTTAAGGTTACAAAAAATAGCAGAGCCATTGGAAAGAAATCCCATTTGACAGAAGAATAGACGGATAACAAAAAAGAACACAATTTCTGTAGAAGAAAAGTAGAAAAAATATGTTTTCCTGCTCGTAACTGCCGCGCTATCATCTCTAGCCTGGTCGTTGCCAGCAGCATCCTCACACAAGTTCCAAGTTGTTAAAAATTGCAAATAAAATAAAAATGGGCGGAGAAAAACGACGTTAGGTGGTTGGGTTGCGTAGCTGCTGCCATCGCAAAATGTGGCATTTGATTTACGTTTGCAATTGCTCGAAGCTGTTAAATAGCGCGGCTCCTGCACTCGCTTCCCTCAAAGCGCGCGGTTCGCTGTTAATGATCAAGTGGCGACCCAACTTGGTTAGGAGATAGCGGGAGGGAGCTTAAAGCAAACTGAAAAAGTGGCAAAGCGGCTAATGGCGTGTGGAAATCAATGAGAGTCGATGAGGAATTTTATAATTTAAGTGTTAAATATTATGGATGCTGTGTAAAAAGTAGTTTCACTCTTTCTAATTGTTGACTTCTTAAAACTTGAAAAACTGCCCCCGCAACTTGGTTGCCAACAACCTGATACCAATTAAGCACTCACAATCACATGCTGCTGCTGTTGCTGCTGCCGAGTTACTCTATGCGCCAGTGCCACCATCATGCTCTTTCATATAAATTTTATGCACATTCTTTTATACTATACGGGTATATGCCATCTCGACACCTGCTCTTACCGAGTTGCAGCATGCAAAACGCTTAACTGCACATAAAATATACAAAACTAACTTAGTTCGCGCATATCGCTGGGCATAACTCATGAGTACCCCTATTCACTTTTTCTTCTTCTTGTTGCATTGCCACCATTTGCCATTTAGAGCTGACTGCACAAAAACAACATGGGTGACAATAAAGGGAAGAGCAAGCAAGCAAGCAAAAAAAAAAAACAAAAATAAACTACAAACCCATTCCTAACGAGGAACAACGGTAGAGGAGCCCAGCCATTGGATTGTCCCCTAGCCAAAAAGGTAAGACCCCTTTTGAGAAGGGTAACTGCGCTATGTGAAGGAAAAAACCTGTAGTGTGTTTAGTATGAGAAACTCAGGAATAGTTAATAAGTGTAATTGACATCAAATTTATCCTAACTTATTTCTAAACATTGATTTTACTTATACAATACATTTAATTTTGTAGAGCTTTGAAATCAGAATGCTTTTGAACAACTGTCTTATTTATATAATGGATTTTGCCGGAAATAAAATTTATGTCATCTGAGATCAGGCCTATAGGCACTAAAAAAAACCTCATGCTAAAATAAGCTTAAAACAACTGAGTTTCGGAAAAAGAACCGGAACACGAACCGGGCCATAGACTTCTTACATTTTTGACGCCTCAAACCTGAACCCAAATCGAACCACTTATTAAAATATTTAATATTATTTTCAACGAAAGAAATTTTGAATGAGAGTCATCAAAATTAATGATTTAAGTGGTTAGCAGTTGCACCGCTCCGGAGTCGGAATCTCCGGAATTTATGGGAAGTCCGAACCGAATCTAAACCAGAGCAAATTTGATTTTTACTGCCGTCTGTTTGAATGTAATATAATATTATACAGCCTTGTTCTCAATTCCACTTCCATAAAAATTTTGTGACCAAATTTGGTCCAAAAAACGATTTAAAATTTTTATTTATTTATTTATTTGTTTTTTTTTTGTGGAAGTGAAATTTAGAACAGGGCTGATAATGTGTGATATGTTTCTTTCACAATATTCCAAAATTTATGATATCATTATAAGAGAGATTATAACCAAGTTTCTACTGGATGAGAATCGCTTTCTACATTTGAACTGGGTCAAACTGGTTATGAACTAGATTAAAAACCGGATAATCTAACCTCAAATTTTCAAATATACACACCGAACCTCATTAAATCCGTCTCAATCTGGTTCGGAACCGGTGTAGAACCCTTAAAATGCCATATTCCAAGTGCATAACTTAAATAATTTTTTTTTATATTTGGCTTTGAATATTTTTTTAACTGGATCAAACTGTTTAAGAACCAGAAAAATGTCAAATTACCATATAATAGAACAGAATTCAAGTTCATAGCTTAAATAATATCGGAGATACGAAACTGAAACACTTTTTAACCTGGTTCAATTTGGTTCAAAGCCGCTTAAAGTACGGAAAAATATTGTATTACAAATTACCTACCCAAACACAAAGTTTTAATATCATAGCTAAAATAATTTCTAAGATATGCCTCTGTTCCACTTTTGAACGGGTTCAGAAACGGTATTTAACAGAGAAAGAATGTATCAACAAATTACCAACCTACATTACAAATTCATAGTTTATAGTCTAAATATTTTCTCAGATATAGTTCTGATACGGTTTTAAACGGCTCCTATGAGATCTTACAAATATTTTGTTTGTCAATCATCACTGGTTCAAAACAAAGAAAAAATATTCCAATGGGTCCAGCATTTTGCGAGTTTCTGCGGGAGTAATGCACATTAATTCATTTTTATGGGCATCCATATGGACATTTCCATTATGTCGAACGGGACCGTCGAACACATTTGAAGTGAAAAAAGTCAAAAGAAAACGAATTTTTATTTTGTCTAGAGGCTTAACTTATAGCTCTGAATAAGCCCTTTAATTGGTGCTTAGTTTGATTTTGAGCAATTTTTACTTTTTAAGATAATTGCCAAAAACCAAAGCATTCGCACGGGACAAAAACAGAATTAGTTTTTCCAACCTACAATTCAAAAACCTTTTTCAGCGAAATCAATATTTCAATGTGTTAATGGTTTTGATTTCACCCCAAAAAAATCTTAAACTCTTTTTAAAATTCAATTTTAGGCAGTTTTGCACGGGACATGTCGCACGGGACATTTTTTTTCCATCATGATAGTTATGTTATTTCTGTTGCTCTTTTAATAAAATTATATTTAAAAAGCTTAATAATAATGATTTTTAATCAACAGAAGATTTTTATTTATTTATTTATTTCGTTTAATAGAAACTTCGTCTTTCAGACACAGTTACAATATAATATAATAATTACATTACAAAAACCGAGAGAGAGATATTACGTTTAAACACACAAAATTTATCAGGATAAATGCCCCTAAAAGTGTGCAAACTTGATTTGCGTTAATAATATAAAAGAAAAAGTTTCCATAAATATTTATATTCATGGACATAGCATACTTTGATGGGCATTTAGCACGATAAATTCTATGTGTATAAGCGGGGTAAGAGTAGGAAACATAAAACATTTAGAGAAAAGAGAAAACAGAAGGAAAAAAGAAACTCCTTCCAATCCGGTGGAGGTACTTTAGCTAGTCTCAATGACCAGCTACGCCCCTGCTCGTAGCATATATTATTCCTGCAAGGTAGAGTAGGTTATCTATGCAAGAGCTAGATTGTGTAGAATAAGTGATCTAAGACACTCGTCAGAGGTATTACCACTGAGAAGAGTATATGACTTATTGTTATCCCTGCAGAGAATACCAAATGGACAGTTTGAGGCATATGATGAAGACGCAATCGATAACACCAAGGGTATAAAATTCCTGGTTTGTCTTGCTGGGACAAAAAAGCTCACACTACTTCCCTTTATAAGCTTTTGCATGAACAAAATTCTTAACATAGTGCGTCTATGTTTAATTGTAAGTAAGTCTATAAGTTGAAGTCTAGATTTATATGAAGGGAGAGTCAAAATTGGGTCCCAGCCCAGTGATTAATATTTACTTAATAACAAAAACAAATAAAAAATTTTCTACAATATTGGATCGTTTTTCTCTCCACCGTTTGCAACTCATTTGTCTTTTTGTTGCCACCGTTTTTACTTATCTAGATTAACATAATTAAAAAGTATGATTTTACAAAAATAAAACATTTGTGTAAGAAATTTTTTTAAATTTCACACTTACGATGTCGAACGGGACCAACTTTATTTAAGTACCAAAATCAAATTTTATTTTTCAGCAAAGTTTTTTTTATTTAAATTGTTTATAGAATCTCTTTATGTACTGAATATGGGATGAGCTTGCTGCATGTACTCGCGACGCACTGATACCAAATAAGGTTTTTCAATGTCGAACGGGACATCGAAATCTGCCATAATAAAAACAAAAAAAAATTGTTTTTTTTTTGCAATAGCATAGTCTCTTATGAACTTGTACTTTTTTGACTCTTTGTACCTTTGGAAAGATTTAAGAAAGCAAAAGTATTTGCATAAAGAGAGATATTAAAGAACTTTTATCAAAACAAAAAGTACAATAGAAATATAACAATGAGAAAAGATACGACTTTCTTTTGAATGTCTCGAAATGGGTTATGAATAAATGTAAAATTGGCTTATATTAGCTAAATTTGATTGATTTCCTACGAAAATATCATAAAACAAAGTGTTTTGAGGATCTTTTAATTTTTTAATTTTGAGCAAACCCAATTGGAAACCCTAAACTAGGATGTCTTACTCCTCACGCTATATTAACCAGACATGGCTCCTTCTGACTACCATTTAATCCCGTCAACGACTTAGGGCCTGCCCAAAAATTGGTTTGATTCTTTGAACGCTTGTTAAGACTATTTTTATTTTTGCTGATTTTGACTTTATTTTGAATTAACTGATTTTAAAACAAACCACTCAAAGCAAATCATGTAGATTTTAACGTGCAAGCACGGTAACACTTTTCGCACTCTCTCGTTTTGATATAATCCTTTAGAGCATCTAAGCATTACCATATCAAAAGATAACGCTTTCATATTTCTCTAGTTATTTTTTTACCTCTGTGCCAGCACCCGCACTCCAGCCATTCCACTAATGGCAACTGCTGAGTGGATGCAACAAAGCGTGTGCTGAGCGTGGGGTAAAAATATTAAAAAAAAAAAAAAAACAAGAACCTGCAGTGGGTTATGTATAAATTCATAAAGCGAGCAAACGGCAACGGCGACTGCGGCAACATGTTGTAATTGCGTATTTTATAGATATGTATATGGGGAAGCAGGGAAAAGGGTTTGGAGATTGGTTGGCTTGTTGTATCTGCCATTCGCTCTGTTTGCTTTTGTTTGGGTGCCGAGGAAATGGCAACCGGTGTGCAGCGAAATATGCCAGCGACAACAACAACAAGAACAACATCACGCATACGCCATGTTGTGCCATTTGAAGTTGTTGGCGTATACGTAATTTTTATTTTACAAGGCAACAAAAACCAACGCTGAAAAATGCATTCAGATCCAACAGCAATAACAACAACAAAATAGAGAGAGAGAGAGAGAGGGGAGGGAAAGAGCATAGAGAAATTTTAATTGCTCAAACAGCGTCGAGGGGCCAGCAAAGGCAAACTAAATTTGCGTTCCATTTTATGACTTTTAATTCAATCAAAGTTAATAAAATGAGAAATAAAAAATTTACAGATTTTTTTTTAATAAAAATTCTCATTTTGGACAGCATAAGGGTATAGGCTGGGCATATGAGAACACACAGCACACGGCACTAACCAAAGTCAAATATAGCAAAAATTTAAACTACTGCGCTTCTTATTCAAGTTTTTTGAGTAAGTTTGTGTAGTATCGAGAGAGAGGGAAGAGCAACAATTGGTGAATGCAGATAAAGAGAGAATCAAAAATAAGATTAGCAAAAAAACAAGATTTGAAAAAAAGTTTGCAGCTAAGCATTTATAAGTAGTTTTAGGATGTTTATGAATAAGTGAACAAAAATTATTTGCTCACTAAAATAAATATATTATATCGTTCTCTTTTGAGCGTTATGCAGGATTAATCAAACAATAAAACATGTGTTTGACCCAAATCGATTTAAAAGCGATTTTTTAAAATATGATATGTTCAAAAGAAAATATGGGCGTGATCGCAAAGAGATTTTAATAACAGAAAAATAGACTAAGAAATCCATGTTGTCTCATCGAGTAAATTAATAGTCCATTCTAATAGCGGTGACTTCTGGTTGGAGGTAAGTTTTGTTTGTCCAGTTATAAAGGGATCAAGTCTGTATTTGAGGCGTCGCGTGAAATTTTTCGTGTATGTTGCAATTGATCCTTTTAAATATCCTAAATTCATGCTTCTGCGGCTTCTTTAGAAAGCTCTCCAATCGATAGTAAGGAATGTTTTATAACATCGGTAACATAAAGTAAAACTTTATAAACCTATAGGGGGAGATAATGATCTTAAGATCTTAAAATATTGATAAATAACGGGATATTCATTTTGTTGGCGGGCGAGCGAACTGTAAAAAACATGCTCTTTTTTATTAACGATTTTCACAAAACACAACACAAAATATTTATACATAGGATTTAAAAGTAAAGTTCATACCTTTATGTACAATATTTATATTTATCGTTTTTCGTTTAACAACGTTTTATAATTTATTTTAATTTTACAAATTTAGTCAGCTGCACTGCGCTGATGACAAATGTCAAATACAGAAACAAGTGTTCGCTCTCTTTTTAGAAAGTACCGCTAGAGAATCAAAAAACAAGTAAGAAAGTCGGTCAAGCCCGACTGTAATATACTCTGTACCTGTTTGTATGTAACTGATAACTTTAAAGTGTGAGGTTTTTCAAAATCTGGGGGTGGCAATTCTTTCGACTATCGTTCATCTGGTTGAAAAACGATGTATGGGGGATCGATAAGTAATGATGAGTAGAATTACCCCAGTACATAACTCGTAAAATTATAAAATTTGTATATAATTTCCTATTAACATAAACGTATCTATTTTAGTCACGCGGGAATCAAGCCTGATTTCTGACCGCAGGTCATCTCAATTGCATCGCTCCTCTCATACTTGGTCTTTGCCTACTTACACAAATATCTATGGGAAAGAAGGCGGGTGGAAACTGAGAGCGGCGCAGTCCCATTAGATCCTGCCGTCAAGCAAGGTCCAATTGGGAAATTATCAGTTAGCTATTGCCTTCTCGCTCTCTCTTTCTCGTAAGTTCTACCAATCGCTGCGGTGTTGTTGTTGTTGTTGGTTTTTATTTTCTTTTACGTATAGCTCTAATATCGTTCATCTGATCGAAAAACGATGTATGGCGGGTCGGTAGATAATGAGTAGTAGAATATATGTCTAGAATGTTCGAACTATCTATCTTGAAAATTGTGGGAGTTATTACGTTTTTTTTAATTTGCGGGGGAGGCAGGGGGCGTGGCAAAAATTAAAAATAAACTTGATCTGCCTGCAGGTATAAGAATTATATGTTCCATTCACTTCAAACCTCTAGCTCTTACCATCTCTGAGATCTCTTCGTTTATACGGACAGACAGACGGACAGACAGACAGACGGACATGGCTATCGACTATATCGACTCGGCTGTTGATGCTGATCAATAATATATATAGTTTATAGAGTCGGAGATGCTTCCTTCAGGCTGTTACATACATTTTCACAAACCCAATATACTCTGTGTACCTTCGGTACAGAGTATAAAAAAGTATGACGTCATAAAGTTTGGACAAAGCTTATAGTAAGAACAGTTTCCGTTGAATAGCTCAAAATAAATTTTTTGGCCTATGGCAGCAACCACTGTGCGATGTACTGTTTTTTGCTTAGCATACTTTTAGACAGCAAAATTAAGTCACATATTATGTAAATTCTAAAAGAAGCATTCAAACTGGTATATCTTCGTTTACAAAAATCGCAAAATTATCTGGGACAATATATTTTAAAACTAGGGAATAGTACTCTACGCTAATAATAAGGAGATTTAAAACAGACGTTTTGGTATCCCACGAAACATGACTTAAAATGGTCACAATAAACACTTTTATCAATCACTCGAAGAGATTTTAAAATAACCAACACCCATTCAATTAACTGCAAAAAAGTTGAATTTTGTTCCCTTGTGTAATGGATGTTCCAAAATTTAAGCTTGAAATATACCTAATGAAAGTTAAAATAGATGAACCCAACCATTCGTTCACATAAGGGATAATTGCTCTTTTTTGTTCAGTGATGCAGTTTCCTCTTTATTTGTTTAGATGCTTACATTCTATTTTTTTGTTTGTTCGGCTGGTAGTTCTTAAACATTTTCTTTAACATTTTTTGTTGCAGTTGAAGGCTCACTTAAGTGAGCTTGCACTTTCACAGGGAAGGTTTAAAGTTTAGTTTACAACAATTTATTCTCCCTTTTCTTTCAACTTTTCGATTCCCATTCAGGATCGCCTTACTTTTGCCTAAAACGTCCTTGCCCAGTTTCACACAACCCAAAAGCCTTCATTTAGCAAAGCCGTGCCTCCTTTAGCCCCCTTTATGCTGAATGTCCTTGTTGGCACATTTAGCACACACTTGTGCGCAGTTTTATTTATTTTTTAGCCACGTTTCATGTGAAAAGCGAAATGCTGCTTCAGAATAAAAAAAAAAAGTAAATAGAAAATAAAATTCATAAAAAGTCGCTTGCAAATGCGCACTTTGCTTTGTGCGTGTCCTTTTCTATGTCCTTTTGTGAGTGTGTGTGTGCATTATCAGTCATGCATGAAAATCAGGACATGCGCGTGAGAGGAAAGGCTTTTGTTCACGGTTAGCAATTTCGCACGTTGGCCAAACTAATGATGATAATTTTGAGTAAAGGAAATGCTCTTCTTTTTTTCTGTTTATATATATTTATATGATACGCAATCATCATCATCAAAGTTACCCCGAAAACCACCCTGTGCAGTGGCAGTTGAGTGTGAATGAGGCGATAAGCCGTTGATTTGGCGAATCAAATTCGGTATAAAAAACTTTTTTTAAATGCTTGGAAATGCGGCGGGTTAGACAAAATGAACTAGTCTGTTGTCTCTATAAAAAACATACCATTAAGTAGGTTGATTATTTTTTTCTACGTCTTGAGTCACGTTATTGACATGGGAGTCATAGTTAAGAAGAAAGCCCAATCCAAATCCATTCGTTCAGTTAAAAAATTGTACCTCTGATTTTTTTCAAATTTTAATTGGCCCACAGCAAATTGTTTCGAAAGTCAAAAATTATAAAATTGTTTTATTAAATATACATCACAGTCAGAGGGATTTTTATTTAATTAGCTTTTTAATAGCTTGCTGACACAATCTCCGCGCCTGACCCTTGGACAGGGCCAAGCATGCCATCCAGGCGCTGCTAGCTACCGCATTCAGTCTCCCCTTTAGCCCTGGGTTGTCATTTTTCTTTTCCTCAAATCTTCTGACTATATAAAGTAAAACAAAAATGGAACAAAAACGCATTTTTGCTCCAATTTAAAATTTTGAAAATAATTTTTTCGTTTGTTTTTGATTTAATGACAAACATCTCCTGTTCGTCAATTACAAACTAAACCACTTCAACAGCAATAGTAAGCACATACTTATTTGAGCTGGAGCTGCTCCCGATACCGATTCAAAGACTATTTCCAATTCTTCAGATTTCCTTAGTCGCCAGTCGGGTACATTTGCATAGTGAATACCCGTTGAGCCCGTCGCCAGGGGAAAGTAATCCACTTTTGGTTTGATACACTGACTGATCAAGTCATCCACATAGCTGATTTTGAATTTTTGGCAAAAGATTTTCGAACCGGGTAATTTTAATGGTATGGTACTATTACCGCAGTAAAAGTTGAATGTCTCCGTTAAGTACATAGTTTTATTGCACTCGTGCAGCGGAGACTCATTAAATGAGACCAGTAGATAGAAAATACCTTCAAAATCATGAATATAGACCTTATAGGGTGCATTGATGGGTGCCAAATGATCTTGATATTTGAGATATATATCCAAATTGTAGACACCCTCGCAAAGTAAATCCATGGCGGCATAAAAAATTGGCAGGCAGCTTTGTTGACTTGACATAACTTCCATGCTCCGGGTTTGAGTTAAGCCCAAAATAATTAACCATAATGGGAAGAGGGGGTTTTTTAAAACGAAATTCATAATTTATTTATTTTCAACAATTTTAAAATTATATTGACTTGTAGTTCAATTTTGATTGCCACAAAACAGTTAACTAGGTTTTGGTTCTATTCGAAAACTTTAGCATTTAGGTTTTTAGAGTTTTAAGCAGACTGTTAATAACATGGTCACATTAGTATAGATCGTCGTTGTTCAACATTGATCATGAGAAATTATTGAAATCTGAATTTGACATTATACAACACTAGCGGCCTCAAAATTTAAATATTTAGGCAGTTGCAAACTCAACACAAGGACTTATACAGCTTTAAGTAATGAAATTATAAATAAAAAGACTTAGTAAAACCCAATTTGTAAGTTTTGATATTTTCCAACACTATTTTAAAACAAAACAGGGGATCGCCCAATGATCAGCTTGAAAAACCGACCCAATTTTATCTTAACATTCATTTTACAACACTTAAAAAAACCGATTTTCAACACTAATGACTGGTCCCATTAATTACACTCATGAATTTCTTGAAAAGCACCTTAAAAATTTTTTAATATTTTTTTTAATCCTAAACATGAATTTAACAGCACTTAAGCTTTTATTTAACCTACGTTTACCAACACTTAAGCGTGTTAACACCAATTGATTGAGTCGAAGGCCCTAGCAGTAAGTGCTCGTTAAACTATCATTAAGTTTAGTATTATAGCCTATTTCCACTGCTACATATATGTACATCAACAAATTTTGCTGTTCCACTACAAAAAGTTCAATCAATGTTAACTTTACATGTTAACTCTAATGTCATGCTAAAATTTGGATGACAACCAAACATTTGCATAAGCTTTGAATATCTGTTTTACTCTACGAGAAAATGTAATTTAATGTAAAATCATAAACATAATAATAGAGCATAAAAAAAAACAATAAAGGAAAAAAAGAGACCATCCCTTACCGGGACTCGATCCAGCACATCAAAAAAACAAGGCATCAAGCCTATCCACTCAGCCAATGCCTTTTCCGTAAATCAGGTAGCTTAATTTCTATATATAGTAAATCGGTACTTAATGTTAACTTGGAGTACTTTATGTTAAATTTCTCGGATGTACTCAGTTTGTTTGGGGCGAGTACCAACATCATGCATTGATGTACATCCATTTAACATTAATTCTCATATAGAAGGCCCTGTGAAAAAAGTTCCATCCTCATCAACATCAGCTCGGATGTACATATATGTAGCAGTGGAAATAGGCTATTAGATACTAGATTTAATTTGTTAAAAAAAAATTTAAAAAAAAACACCAATTAAAATTATTGTTTTGGCAGTTAACCCTTATAAATTTTTCGTCCCGAACTGCTATGCCATCTGACTGCTCCTGTCACTGTATTACTTAGATATCAATTTTATTGACCGCTAAACCACACTATTGAAATAAAAGCAATTAGAAAATGTGCTCATGATGCTTTTAAATATTCTTTTATCATTTTTCAACACTATCAACCTAATCATCAACATAATAAGGTGACTTCAAGCACTTAGTACGCATGTAATTAATTCACTTTAAATTATAGTACGCATAGGAAACGCACAGTGGTAAGAGTGAGACGGACACTGCACTATGGTCCCAAAGTTGATTTTTTTGCCATAAATTCCAATTTTTAAGAAAGTTGGTTTAATTTAACACATTATTTGATATAGCTGCCATATAACGTATCTGGCCGAACTGCAAAAACGTTGTCGTTTTTTGAACTATTGAACTGAAATTCGGTTTGAACGCGATTTTTAGGCTTGATAGGTGTCCTAACAAATTGAATTTTAATTGCAACACTATTTCAAATAGCTACTGAATAAACGATCTAGCCTATTTTCACTAACTTTGTTGTATTTTAAACTAATTATCTATAACTAGGTTTGTCTTACCAAAATTGGATCTGGCCAACTAACATTAATTTTTATACACTTGAAAAGTGTATATTAATTTTGCCCAGAAGTTTGTAACGCAAAGAAATATTCATTTCCGACCACATAAACTATATATATTCTTGATCAGGACGACGAGCTGAGTTCAATTCCGTATGTCCGTCCGTCCGTCCGTCCGTCTGTCCGTCTGTCTGTCCGTCTGTCTGTCTGTCTGTTTCTACGCGAACTAGTCCCTCAGTTTTAAAGCTATCGAGCTGAAATTTTGCACAGAATCTTCTTTTTACTGCACGCAACTAATATGTCGGAACCGGCCGGATCGGATGACTATATCATATAGCTGCCATGGGAACGATCGGTCGGAAAACAAGTGTTAGTGAGAAAAACTTTTTTGTTTTGCATCGTAGCGTCACTAATTTTGGTATATGTTAGTTTTATATGTTTCCACCAGGGACCGTAAGTTATAGTTTTATCAAAAAGTCATATTTAAAGTTATATTTTGCGTTTTATAATAAAACTTGGGAAATAACATATTTTTGATTTTTATTTTAAAACTCCGGAAATAAATATTTTATGATTTTAATTTTATAATCTGTTCATAACATTATTTATATTTTTATAAAAAATTGTTCAGTAAAGTTTTGGTTTTTATAAATAAAAGTCATCAATAAAAATTATTTAAAGACTTTTATTTTAAAAGTCATAGCATAAAAGTAATTTGCATATATCGCAATGATAGAGCCATTAAGGACCAAATCGTAAACATATACTTGATCAACTCGACAAGAGTAAACGACCCACTTCGTATTTATTTTTAAGCCAATTGACATGGACATTGACTTAATGAAATATTGGGAAGAAAAAAAATTTGCTCTTTCCCATTTGTATCAACTGACAAAGGTTGTCAACAGCGTGCCCGCTACTCAAGTAAGTGTAGAGAGAGGAATTTCTGCACTAAAATTGGTATTGACAAACTTGAGATATAATTTGTCTTCCGAATCCTTGCAAAAGATTTTACTAATAAAATTAAATAATAAATAAAATTTTAATTTGATGTTACTCGAACTAGTCAAGCTGATTAAGATTATGTTTACAAGTTTTTCCTCAATGGCTTTATTTATTGCGATATATGCAAATGACTTTTATGCTATGACTTTAAAAATAAAAGTCTTTGAATAATTTTTATTGATGACTTTTATTTAAAAAAAGTCATCAATAACTGTTATCATGTAAAAAAATTTATAAAAATCAAAAATAACTGTTATGATCAGAGTAATAAAATAAAAATCATAAAATAATTGGTATTTTCGGAATTTGTAAAATAAAAATCGAAGAATAATTCTTAATATAAAACTTTTATATAAAAATTGCAATATAACTGTTAATTTCTATTTTAACTGTTACCAGTAACTGTTATATCCGGTCCCTGGTTTCCACATAATTCTGGAAAAATGTATTAAAATCGGAAGACTATAGCATATAGCTGCCATATAAACGGTCGGTCAAAAAACTAGTTTTAGTTAGAAAAACATTTTTGTTTTTTATCGTAGCATCACCAATCTTGGTATATATTATTCATATATGCTTTCACATATTTTTGAAAAAATTTATCAAAATCGGATGACTATAGCATATAGCTGCCATAGGACCGATCGGTCGAAAAATGTGTTTTACTAAGAAAAGTTTTTTTTATGGTATCAAATTTTTATTATCAATGATTTAAAAATTTTTAATATCTGATATCTATATCCTATATATATTTTTCCGGTTAAATCAGTTGGAGTAAAGTTTTTCAAGTGTATTAAAACTTCGGCACAGTCGAAGATAGCTTTGCCTTCTCGTTTTTTCTTATATAGAAATTTTTAATTTTCTTTTTGTTCTTGCCCATCTTTTTTATGGACATACTTTTGTCACAGTTTTAAAATATAAAATCCGAAACAGCTTATAATTTACGTCCATTTGTTACCACATTTTAAACAGTTTTCCATGCTCAAAATCGAAGTTGTCTGAAATAATTCGTGATTTTTACGGGTTTGAGTAAAATCGGGAAAAAAAAACCAATTAGACTATCGAATACGAACAATATTGCATTAACAGTTACGAAAATCCACCAAACTTTTACTCAACGAAACAGAAATAGTTTAAGGTTAAACTTGCCTAAAACAACACTCATAAAACAAAGGACAAGGCACATGTATACAACAAACTCAAACGAAAACGATTGGACATTTTTTTCCATATTTTATTTCAATTGTTTAAATCGACTTTCGTTTGTTTTCAAGACAATAAACTTAAATAAAATTTTGCCACAAGAGTCTTTAATGGATTTTTGACTGTAAACTGGTGTTACAAGGATCTATTGTAAATAACACAACCCGAATTTTGTAAATATTGACAGTGTTTTGCTTCAAAGAGAAAGCTCTACGAATTTTCATAAGCCATTATTGATCGAACGCTTTGAACAATCTACATAGTAAATTTAGTAGCGCTTGAAATATTTATGAACTACCATTTTCAAACACTAAATTCTGATTTAACCAATTTAATTTATGTATTTTGCGGGTAACTTTCGAAAATATCACGCATTACGTGGCCAATCAGCGACCATTTAAAGGACACTCTCTTTTTCTCTCCCATCATTTTTGGGATACTGTGTAGTATTTGACAGCAGTTCAAATTGGTTATGGGGACAACGTTGTTGTCGTTGTTGTTGTTGTTGGGTGACCACAGACCAATATGGCGGCAGTCCATATATCAGCACATAAATTACGCCAACGCCAATGACAATGATGACAATGAAATGCGACGCTTCTCTTTATGTTTGTGTGTGTGTGTGTAAGTGGCAGTTTTCCAACTGTGTGTGTGTGTGTGTGTGTAGTTTGGTTGTCCATGGCTGCATTTGTCTGCCATTGTTCGGATGTCTAAAATTTCAACAACAACAGCAAGAACAACTACTAACTAGCCCCGGACAATGGATGTCAAACTACTATTTTGGCAAGCCCAACATTTTGATTATCCAAACATAATCAGCTGGCAATTACAGAGAGTAAAGGTTAAGTGTATGTCATACTTTATAAGAAATGCACCAGACCAATTCCACCGTACTCAATCCCCTTGATATTATCATAAAGTAATTTTGCTTATTATACCCTTGCAGAGGGAATATTAAAATTGTCACTATGTTTGTAACGCATAGAAGGAAGCATCTCTGACCCCATAAAGTATATATATTCTTGATCAGCATGACGAGCTGCCTATATAGCCATGTCTGTCTTTTTCTATGCTATCTTCTTCCTCAGTTTTAGAGCCATCTTGACCAAACTTTGCAAAAAGTCTTTAAATACACATAGGATGCACATTTGTCGGAATCGTCCGGGTCGGATGACTATATCATATAGCTGCCATAACAAGGTAGTGAGAAAAACTTTTGTTGTCAATCGTAGCCTCACCAATCGTGGTATATACATGTTTTATATACTTCACATATTTCTGGAAAAATTTATCAAAATCGGATGAGAATAACATATAGCTGCCATATAAACGGTCGGTCAAAAAACTAGTTTTAGTGAGAAAAACTTTTTAGTTTTACATCGTAATGTCACCAATCGTGGTATATATTAGTTTTATATGTTTTCACACAATTCTGGATTAATTTATTAAAATCGGATGACAATAACACATAGCTGCCATATAAACGATCGGTCAAAAATTAGTTCTAGTGAGAACAATTTTTTTGTTAAACGAAAATATACCATTTTCTCTTCTTTACTTCGGGCTGTTATGATATTACCGATTACGATTGCCAAAGAGTCTCTGCTGAAAGCATGGGTTGAAGGTTTAAGGGACTTAGTTCGTTTATTAAAAAAAACGGGCACACTGTGATTTCTTTTAAGACCCATAAACAGACAGAAGGAAACATTTGCCACCCTATAAGCTATATAAATTCTAGATCAGCATCAACAGCTAAGTCGAACCTTCCTTTTTTATGTAAACGAAATCGCATTATAATTTCTTTCAGAATAAACTTGCGTTATTGCCATCAAAAAACAGTTTTACTTACCGCAAGAATTTCCAAAAAACAATGTTTACTCTAACGTTTTATTAAAATTGCCAAATTACCAAACGTATTATCAATGTAACAATTGTAAGTGTAACGCAGCCTTTTTGGTTGGGTCCCGATCTTGAGCCAACTATCACATTGGTGTCCATATATATAATGACCGATGCAACGTTTTTGATTCCTTGCAAATTACGATTATTTACGCATTTCTTGAACAAATCGTTCACATAAGCGGCATGAAAGGGTATGCAGTGTACAATGAGTTTTTGCTCGAATTCCATGGGATAATTCTGACCATCGCAATACAAATCGCCAGAGTCGAAGACCACATTGTAGCAGCTGAAGATGGGTGATTCAAAGAATGTGACAAGTAGAATGGCGGGTCCCAGATAATCCGAGCGTTGCCATATCGCATATGGCGTATCGATAGCGGGTATCCGATCCTTGTATAGCAAACGCAAATGCCGATCATAGACGCCATGACACACGTACTCCATTATATGGCCATCAATGAATGTACAGTTGCCCCTGTAGAGGTCGGCACTGATTGGGCTCGGTGGCCCCAGCAGCACCACAAGGAGCGGCAGGAGCAATGAACCAACAATCCTGTTGATAGTACTGTGTGTATTTCTCTGTGCGCAAAGAAGGCGCACTGGCATTGCCTATAGGCGAAATGATTCGGAAATCATTTTTCGTCAAATCGAGAACGAGAAAACAGAAAACTCAAAGGTTTTGACTTAAATTTGTTAAAATAACCAAATTAGAGTTACAATCAGACTCCACAGGGGGGAGTGAACATTAATTTGAGAGGACCCTAAGTTGTCGGGAATACTGCTTAGGGTATGCTTGGGCACCGTCCTGAAATAATAGAGGCCCACAAAGTCCACCGTTTCATCGACATCTGCCTCACAATTTCGCTGCAAATCTCTGATATACGAGAACATATAGCGAAAGCAATAAATATTATTGGCCTGAATAGGCAGCCCGATCTTTGTATTATCCGTGCAATGCAACAAATTGAAGGTGCAGGTGACATTTGCGCATGACCAGATATCCGACTCGTAGAACGAAATCAAAATCTGTGGCCCCGGCGTCGATCTGGCCCATATGCGATACGGAGTCTCTACCACGGCCCACTCATCCCGATACTTGATCTTGAGCTCTTGGCTATATTCACCCCGACAGACGGGCTCAAAGGGTGCACCGATTTCAAGCAGAAACTCACAATTATCTAGAGCGCCGCGTACTGACGCACAAATGGTACAAAGAACAACTATAAGGAGCAAAATCTTTAATGTCATAGCATTCAAATACATTGTGAGAGAAAATTTTGAAAGAAAAGTCAGGCCAACTGTAGTTTAAATGTCATTGGAACGGCCATCAGCGTCATCAACCACCAACTGCCACGCAACGAGCTGCCCTTCGATTTCTTTTTCTTCCCCCCCTCATCAGTCTTATGCGCTTTCGTATAGTGCAATATGGGCTTCTCACAGGTCTCCATGTCGTATTTACGATTCCTGCAATGTGCCTTCAAGTGGGCCAAATAATTCAAACTCATGTCGAAGCAATGCATATCCGAATGTATGTCCTTTGGCAGCACATCAATTGAATAATCCCCACGAGTCACCTCAATATATGCATTATTGAACATGGACGAATTATGGAATGAGGCGAATATAACATCTGGATCCATGTTGGTTAACCATATGGCATACGGTGTACCAGCGGGTGCTCGCTCATCGCCATATAACTTTGCAATGTCATTGCCAATTTTGCCCCTGCAGTAGCGTACCAAACGTATCTGATCAATGGCCGAGCAGTCACCCGTATTCGTATTCGGTGTTTTAATATCTGGATAGACTTGCTTCACTTCGGCCTGGCATGTGGTACAACATGCAATTAACAACAGCAACAGCACTTGGCACGGCATTTCAAAGATACTTTTCAGTAAATGCTTGTAGATACCAAAAAAAAAAAAAAACACAAAAAGGAAAATATTGAATTTTGTAAGATACAATTGTTAACAGCAATTGAATGCCAACTGTGTGCTGTGCGATCAAAAATTTCATAGTTTTATATTCGTATTCAATATATTATTAAACTCCTTATTTAAGAGTTATTGTTAGGGTTTTAATTAATAAGGCTTGAAATAACAGTTATTAGGGACATTTATTTTTTTATCTCCACACTGAACAGTTATTCAAAACTTTTACTTTTTGACTCCAAATATTCCAGTTTTTAAAGACTCTTATTATATTACTCAGTAAATAACAGTTGTAGAATGACTTTTATTTAAAAGTCAATAAATATCAGTTACTAAAGACTTTTGTTTTAATTACTCAGAAATAACAATTATTAAAGACTTTTATTTTATTGCTCAGAAAATAAGAGTTACCGGAAGACCTTTATTATTTAACTCAATAATCAAAACTCAGGCAGTGACTTATATTTTTAAATCACAATCAGGGAATAATACCGTAACCGGAACTGTTTACCGAAATAAACCGTTTCAAGCCACTTACCGGTGTTGAAACCGGAACCGATATTTTAAATTTTTTGAGAACTGAAAACCGTTAACCGTTATAATAGGAACCGAAAAACCCGGAACCATACCGAAACGCTTATACCGGTATTGTTTCGGTTTCTTATTATTTATCTTAGTATTTTATAAATTCGGCCTTGAAGAAAAGACAGAATCAGATTATTTTTTAAGATATAAAAGAAAAACAATTTGTTTTTTAATCAGGCGGAAAAAGGTGTTTTGGTAAAAATAAAACCTTTAATTAAATGTAATCATCTCTAAAATACAGAAATGTTAGAAAAATGTTAATAAAAATTTTAGAAATGCATCAACTTCGGCTTTCAGATTTTGAAATATCATTTCCTATTTTAAGAAAGTTTTGTTTGAATATTTAAAAAAATGTAATGTAAGAAAAAGCTCGGGTAGATTTTATGTGTCCAACTGTTTTAGAGCTGATACACCTTTATGAGTATTTTACCATAGTATTATGGGCTATATTGGACGCTTGTTTTATAGTATGGGTTCCAGGGCTGCAAACCGGTTTTGAACCAGACCAGTTCGAACCCGGAATTCCGACTTTTCATTTTCTGTGAACCGAACCTTGAACCGAACCTCTCTTAAAAAAATATCTGAACCTTTTCCGAACCAAAACTTTCGGTTCGGTTCAAAAAAAGTTACAAGTGTTATTTAAGCGAGCATTTTATTGATAAAAGAAGTAGTATAGACCAAAAATTGCTCGAAGAAATAGTACATTGAGAATATAATGGAATTAATTGTTCGAAAAAAAAAAATTCAGAAAATCTTTAATTTGTTGTATATTTTTAACAATTTAATTATTCTTCTTTACAAATTTGGAAAAACTTCGAACGAACCAAGGTTCGAACCAAAACCTTATCACAAAAACCTTGAACCTTTAATTTCTGAACCTTAACCAATGATAAGTTTTGGTTCGAACCCGCAAACCTGAGCTCCGAAAAAATGATTTGGGTTTGCAGCCCTGATGGGTTCAAACCTATTCAAATGGCAAAAGATCTCTTTTGATGATGGTTAAGGTCCGATTTCTCATCTCCCAAAAAGCAGCATCTGTCACATAAACTAGGATATCATGAAACATTTTTAATTTATGAATATACAAAAAAATGATACTTTTACCGGTACGTACCGGTATACCGAAATAAAAATCTAAGTACCGTATCGGAAACGAAAACAGAAATTCACTAAATCCCCAATAGAACCTTTAACCGAAATTCTTATTACGGTACGTACCGGAACCGATATTCGTTTCGGGTTAAAAGTCTTCTTTATTTATCGCACTTAATGATATGAATGGATCATTTAAGCTGAGAGCAAACCGCTGAAGCTATAATAAATTAAAAGACTTTTATTAAACAATAAAAGTCTTTGAATGAGTTTTATTTACTGAGTTTTATAATAAACGTCTTGCGATAACTCTTTCTTTCTCTTTCTGAGTAATAAAATAAAAGTCTTTCATAATAATTATGTTCTGAGTAATAATCTAAAAGTCTTTGGTAACTGTTATTTATTAACTTTATAATAAAAGTCTTTAAAAAACTGTCATTACATGAGTTTAATTATACAAGTATTCCAATAACTGTTATTTACTGTGTAATTGAAAAAAGGTTTTTAATAACTATAATAATAATTATTAACTGAGTATTATTATAACGATAAAAGAAACCTTTTATTTTTGACCATTACATTAAAAGTCAGCAAAAAAAAGTTTATTGTGGATATCGATAGCTGAAAGGAACACACACGATTTGGTGTATTTCGAATAATTTTACCAAATGAGCTCCATTGTTTTATTTATATAAGAGTTTTATGAAAATTACTATTATATTCCGTCCTTAAAAACTATAGATTTTGCTTCTCTTTATTTCCTGTACTAGGGGAGGATTTTCTATTGTTCGTCAGATCGAAAAACGTGGCAAAAATAAAAAATAAGCTTGATCTGCCAGAGCGTATAACGATTTTATGTTCCATACACTTCAAACATATATCTTTTACCATCTCTGAGATCTGTTTCTTCATACGGACAAACAAACGGACAGACGGACATGACAGTATCGGGCCGGCTGTTGTTGCTGATCAAGAATATATTTACTTTATAGGATCAGAGAGGCTTCCTTCTGGCAGTTACATACTTTTGCACAAACCCAATAAACTCTTTGTACCTTCGGTACAGAGTATTATGAGCTTTATATATTCATACAGTTAACAGGATACCAGTAAGTCCTTAATTGCGCGATTTATGCTTAAGTTTTCTTGCATTGTTTTTTAGCCTTTTCCCTATTACTCTCCAAATTGCAGAGAAATATTTTGTATATCATTTAAATATGAATATATTAGTCGCTTTCTTCTTATATTAATTTCATTAAATTTCTTAAAAAGGTGTAACATTCTTAAATTAAAGCCTATCCGAGTAAGTGTACAAATCACTTTAGTTCAGCTGTGTTAGTTTCCACATCGATCAAATATCCTTGAATATAGAATTTCTTTTTCATTTTCATATTCCTTCTTATAGCTACTATATTGCAGACCCAGATATGTACGTGACTCTCTTGCGATAAAAAAGATCGGAATTTACTCTAGACTTATAAAGAAGCTTTAGTTTCACATCTTCCGTTTGAAATAATAAGAAAATGTCAGCATTTACAATTTGATACTCTTTTAATATAAAATAAAAATAAATGACACTGAATAGACGGCTACACTGTAAGTAATAATGCCAGCACTAGGATACAACCAGATGTCAGTAATATGCCCGACGCAGAGTTCTGAGAATGACCTTGTTGAGGTTTCATTTTTACTTTTAGACCCACATAATGTATAATTGGATAATCAACTATTTCGTTGGGATTAAAGCCATATCCCTGACAATTACTTCTTAAATGCGCCAGATACCGCAAACCATGCTTAAAGCAATGCAAATCGGCTGCCGAGAATGCAATTATAAATTGTTTTCCATTTTCATCCTCCACTTTGATCTTATATTGATAGGCAGTGATATAGACATATTTGAAATCGAACATCTTTGATTTCCCAAATGAGACCATCATAACGGTACCATTCTCCCACATGATATAATCGGTGCCCGTCACTGCACGTCTATCCATCCAAGTTCGTTGTATGTTTGATGTGACCGTGCCCTGGCATAAATACTCCAGTTTTAGATTATTGGCATAGGAACAGTTGCCAGAGTTGCGAAATGAAGTGGGAACACCTTGATGTTGTAGCGTCGAATGTAACAATACAATCATGAATACAAAATGTAGTAGCATTACACATAAGATTTCATTTATAAACTTGTGTGCTATTTATTGTGTGTGAAATGATGATTGAGTGGAAAGTCAAGGCTGGCACTGGCTTACCTGCAAAGATACGGAAAGTGAAAGAAATCAGTTGGTGTAGGCAAACTTGCACAAATCAATATTCAACAAATAAAACACAAAACTTGCACAAAACTTTGTGGACCGAAAGTTGTTCAAGCGAAACTTTTGCTCCAAACTTGTTTCAAATTAATCAAAGTAATTAAAAATTCTTGCAAGGTTTTCCAATGAATTTCATTTTCCAAGCACATACGACCCGCAAAAGAAATTTCTCAAGCATTTAATCTCAATCAAAATGTAGCATACATACAGCGGTCGAAAAAAGTATTCGTCAGGCAATAAAGATGGAGAATAAATTAAAGTTATTTTTGTGCATTTTTATTTGCAAATAATTAAAGCAGTTAAAAAAACTAAAATTTAGTTAAGAAAAATAGTGGAAAATTATCTTATGTATTTTTTTTTTTATTTTATTAACTTATAATCAAAATTATCAGCTAACTTACGTATACAGCCATAGCAACAAGGCCTACAGCTGAACTTAAGTATTATAAAAATTTTTCCACAAAATCGTGACTCTATACGATATATATATATATCTCTAGCAGCGAAACGTGTGTATGATGTCAGTGAGCGACGTCGCTGCGACAGCGGCCTTTGATATGTACATCGACACGCTATAAGGACGCTCCCTACACTGCTCTATTCCAATGAATAAATATAAATATAACTAGTAAGAAAGTCGGTTGTATATAACTGATAAATTTAAAGTGTGCGATTACACAAACTGTGTAAGTGCTACCCATCACGATTGCGGCCAGTGCTGCCCAGCGTAATTATTAATTTTTGCTTATAACTCGACTATTGTTCATCTGATCTAGAAACGATGTATTGTGGATCGATAAGTAATGACGACTCAAATATATCCATAAAAGGTTCGAACAATCTATCTTTTAAATTGTGAGATATATGAGGGTTTTTTTTTTTTAATTGTGGGGATGGCAACTCTACTATTGTTCGTCTGATCGGAAAACGATGTATGGGAACTCGATAAGTATTGATGAGTAGAATATATGTCTAAAAGGTTCGAACAACCTAACTCCAAAATTTGTGGGAGATTTTAGGTTTTTTTTTTAAATAGTGGGGGTGGCAACTCTACTATTGGTCGTCTGATCGAAAAACGATATAAGGGGAATCGATAAGTATTGATGAGTAGAATATAAGTCTAAAAGATTCGAACAACCTAACTCAAAAATTGTGGGAGATTTCAGGTTTCCTCAAATTGTGGGGGTAGCAACTCTACTATTGTTCGTTTGATCGAAAAACGATGTATGTGGGTTCGATTAGTATTGATTAGTAGAATATATGTATGGAAGGTATGAACAACCTTACTCCAAAAACGAGAAGGCAAAGCTAACTTCGACTGTGGCGAAGTTTTAATACACTTGAAAAAGTTTACTCAAACTGATTTAACCGGTAAAATATATAAAGGATATAGATATTTATAATTTTTAAATCATTAATAATAAAAATTTGATTTCATAAAAAAAACTTTTCTTAGTAAAACACATTTTCCGACCGATCGGTTCTATTCCGATTTTGATACATTTTTCCATAAATGTGTGGAAGCATATAAAACTAACACATTCCAAGATTGGTGACGCTACGATGGAAAACAAAAAAGTTTTTCTCACTAGATCTAGTTTTTTGACCGACCGTTTCTATGGCAGCTATATAATATAGCCATCCGATTTTGATAAATTTTTCCAGAAACGTGTGGAAGCATATGAAACTAACATATACCAAGATTAGTGACGCTACGATGGAAAACAAAAAAGTTTTTCTCACTAGAACTAGTTTTTTGATCGACCGTTTCTATGGCAGCTATAAGATATAGACATCCGATCCGGCCGGTTCCGACATATTATATTATATATATTGCGTGCAGTAAAAAGAAGACTCTGTGCAAAATTTCAGCTCGATAGCTTTAAAACTGAGGTACTAGTTTGAGTAGAAACAGACAGACGGACGGACGGACAGACGGACGGACGGACAGACGGACGGACGGACGGACGGACAGACGGAATTGAACTCAGCTCGTCGTCCTGATCAAGAATATATATACTTTATGTGGTCGGAAATGAATATTTCTATGCGTTACAAACTTCTGGGCAAAATTAATATACACTTTTCAAGTGTATAATGTGGGAGATTTTAGGTTTTTTTCAAATTGTGGGGGTTGCAACTCTACTATTGTTAGTCTGATCGAAAAACGATGTATGGGGGCTGGATAATTATTGATGAGTAGAATTAATGTCTAGAAGGTTCGAACAACCTTATTCTAAAATTGTGGAAGATATGAGGTTTTTTTCAAATAGCGGGGGAGGCAGGGGGCGTGGCAAAAATAAGAAATAAACTTGATCTGCCGTTAAGTATAATGAGTTTATGTTCCATACACTTCAAACTTCTATCACTTACCATCTCTGAGATCTTTCTGTTCATACGAACAGACAGACGACTCGGCTGTCGATGCTGATCACGAATATATATTTACTTTATAGGTTCGGAGATGCTTCCTTTTCGCTGTTACTTACATTTGCACAAACTCAATATACTCTATGTACCTTCGGTACAGAGTATAAAAAGTCACTTAATAGGGGCGTTCGAACTGTGGAACTGCTTTCCTTTAGACGCTGCCTGTGACTAAATCTGACAATCAGACAATAAATCGGTTTGTATTTGAGGAATATGTGTAGATCTTTTGCCTGTTCTTATAAACAAACTAACAAGTTAGCTAACAGTTTCATTTCAAATTGAAAAAACTCTCACTTTTTGAATGTTATCGTTGATACGGCTTCAGCTACAGCTACTTATTTGGCTGGGTTTGGGGCTAACGGTGGCTGGAACTCGTCAATTGGATGTGTCCTTGGGTCAATTTGGTAACTGCTCGCATATCTATGGCACAAGTTTGCAACGAAAATGTCTATCCGACTACACAGAGCAGATGCGAAATGATTTTCCGGATCAGTATGCACAAGTGGGTATACCATATGCTCTGTTTGCCCAAGATAATATCATGAAATATGTCTTTGTCACCATGTATGAATCACCTTTGCTGAAATGCAAGTCCTTAATGGTGCTCGATTCGAATGCTTTTGAATGTGACGGAAAGAGTAATATTTCCTTGGAATATTCCTCGATGTTTTGCTATATCTATCCTATGCGTTATTTTGCCGTATTAAGAGATCATTGTTTGCGTACCAAAAATATTGGTAAACGCAGCATTGCAGACTCAGCTTTGCATTATGCCGATTTTCCTGAGGAGTCTTTAAGCAATTCAATGAAGCATCTTGGAATTGTCAGCTGGTGGGTATGGTGGTTACTGCCGTTGGTACAAATCAACTTACTGCAGTAACTACGTGCAATCCTTTCAATCGAAAGTCTCTGCAGCAATAAACCGTGAAGCACACGAGAGTAAATAAACAAAAAAAATTGTACTTTCAATTTCGCCTCAATGACAATTCCCTCTGATTTAACTTCTTTTCTTTTATGGGATTTCGCTGGGGCCCTTTCGTGTCCTTCTTTTGCTCTGCTGTTTTCGTTCTTTTATTTTTATTTTGTTACAATAATAAATTGTATTAACTGTATGGAAAGAAGGACGCAGGTGTATTGACTGGCAAACGACGAAAAAAAGAAAGAAAATTGAATTAAGTCAGAAAAATGCCAAAACAGCCCACACAAGGCGAATGAATGACATTCTCCACTCTATTCAAATCCAAACGCGCAAATTTCGCCATTGGCAACATATGGATGTCCTTTGTGTGTGTTCGCTATTGGAGACCTTATTGTAATTTTAATATGTGTCACATGATTTACAGCTGCCGATTGATGCTTTTGGCACTCTCAGGTGTGCCAATCGCAACTTGCAAATGATGTTGTTGATAATGGAAGAGGAAGCCAAGCAGAAGGATGAGTATTGTCATCGAATGCCAAACGCAGTATTTGCGTCTTGATCTTGATTGTTGCTTGGCAAATACAAAAGACCAAAGGAAATTGTTGTCTGGCAGAGATAGATTAAGACACAGAGCCTGATCAACTTGGGTTGTGCTCTGTTATCGATAACTACTCCGATTACTTCAAGGGCTGCAAATGAAGCTTTTTATTAAAAAATATTTTATTTTTAAAGTATGCGGCAACCCATGAAGGTTTAAGTTAAAAATTTGACAACTCTTTGTTGGTTTTTTTTTGCAGGTAACTTGGTTCAACTACCGTCCAGCTACCGTTCAACTACAGTTCAACTACCGTCCAACTACCGTTCAACCATTTAACAACCGTTCAACTACCTTTAAACAACTCTTAAACTACAGTTCAACTACCGTCCAACTTCCGTTCAACCATTTAACAACCGTTCAACTACCTTTAAACAACTCTTAAACTACAGTTCAACTACCTGTAAACTACCGTTCAAATACCTTTAAACTACTCTTCAATTACCGTTCAACTACAGTTCAACTACCTGTAAACTACCGTTCAAATACCTTTAAACTACTCTTCAATTACCGTTCAACTACAGTTTAACAACCGTTTAACTACCGTTTAAATACCGTTTAACTACCGTTTAACTACCGTTTAACTACCGTTTAACTACCGTTTAACTACCGTTTAACTACCGTTTAACTACCGTTTAACTACCGTTTAACTACCGATTAACTACCGTTTAATTACCGTTTAACTTCCGTTTAACTACCGTTTAACTACCGTTTACCTTCCGTTTAACTACCGTTTAACCTCCGTTTAACTACAGTTCAACTACCTTTAAACTATTCTTCAACTATCGTCAATAACCGTTCAACTCTTAAACTACCGTCAATTACCATTTAATTACCGCTCAACTACTGTTCAACTACCTTTAATTACCGTCTACTACCGTGAATTACCGTTCAACTACTCATAAACTACTTTTAAGCTACATGCAAACTATTAATTTACCACCGTCAATTACCGTTTAACTACCGATCAACTACCTGTAAGCTATTCTCCAACTACCGTTCAAATCTTAAACTACCTTCAATTAAACTTTAATACCGCTGAACTACCGATCAACTACCTTTAAACTACTCTTCAACTACCTTCAATTACCGTTCATCTACTTTTCAACTACTGTTAAGCTACCTTCAAACTACTTACTGACTTCCGTCAATTGCCGTTCAACTACCATCCAACTACCTTTCAACTACCGTTCAACTACCATCCAACTACCTTTCAACTACCGTTCAACTACCATCCAACTACCTTTCAACTACCGTTCAACTACTTTTCAACTACCCTTCAACTACTTTTCAACTATCTTTAAACTACTCTTCAACTACCGTTCAAATTTTATTAAACTACCTTTATACAACTCTTCATCTATCGTCAATTACCGTTTAATTACCGTTTAACTACCGTTCAATTACCGTTCAACTACCGTTCAACTACTGTTCAACTTCCGTTCAACTATCGTTTAACTATCGTTCAACTAACGTTCAACTATCGTTTAACTATCGTTTAACTATCGTTCAACTATCGTTCAAATACTGCTCAACCCCCGTTTAAATTCTGTTCAATTACTTTTCAACAACCGTTAAACTACTGTTTAACTTCCTTTTTAGAGAACCTTTACGAGAATGAATTTTTCAACTCGATGAAAACAATAGACAGAGTGACCGTACAAAAAAAGCTTCTGACTAAATTTGTGTTAAAAAATTCCAAACTGTTTAATGCAAGTGCCAAAATGGACTTGGTCACACTTAAAATAGCCGGGACAAGAAATATAAAAGGCAACACAATAAAAAAAGCACACAATTTGAAAAAATGGATTCAAAGAAGACCAATAGGCAAAACAAAAACAATTTGGAGAACTTTGCGGAGGATGAAAAAGTTGCGGTGCCCAAAGCAGTCAGGATGATACCCATTTAAAGGGATTTGGCCAACAATTTGCCTCTCTGAGGTTATTGCATCCTCTTTCAGTGATACGCGAAATACACACAAGAAATCAACCATGGCAATGCCCATAACCTCTGCATTTCACATAGAGCCATCCATTTTCAATTTTATAAACATTTGTTTTACAATCTCTGTTGCCCGCTTATTTTGTAAACAAAGAACAGCTGACAAGACCAGAGTGACCATTTCGGATTCAGTGATTGTTTACAGCCTTTTCTGTGTGGTTTGGTCACCCTACATTCTAAGAGGCCGCTTTTCGAATTATGAAACAATTCTAGCAGCGAGAATGTTATTCGTGTCTGAGTACCTAGCTAAAGTTTTAAGTTTATCTGGCACGTAGCACATATTTTGAAGTCAATATGTTAGTATAGGGCTTATGCTTCAATGAATTATTTCAGACAGTATTAAAGTTGAAAAGTAGAAGTTGTGTAATAAAGTCTTATAAATTTCCTTAAGCTGTCTTTACACGACCTGATTTCTCAGCTGAGTTTTCGTCTGAGTTGATGTCAGCCAGTGTAAAAAGGCGACTGAGTTGTCATCTGACTGCTCAGCTGAGAAATCAGGTGAAATCGATCCCGTTCGTATTGACCTGAGCGCTCAGATGAGCTGTCATCTGTCATTTCATAGTGTTGTATAATTCAAGTGAGCAAACGTTTCCACTTCCAGGATTTTTGTACAATCGATATACATTTATTATCGATTATTATCTATCGGTTTGGTAATTTGTGAATGTCAAATAAATTCTTATTAAAATGTAACAAACAAACTGCAAGTTTTTCCATCAGAAAAGTTAGATCGCCATGACCCAAACAAGTAAGAAGGTAAGTGTGTATGGCATGTACAACTATTGCTTGTAATCCATCATTAAACTACATTTTCAGACATCTGCGGAGTGGGCAAAGGTTGATGTTACTCGCCTTATTGACATGTATAAAGCTGAGCCTGCGCTGTATGATTCCTCTCATCCTACCTATAAGAGCCGTTTGTACAGGATTGCCATCTTTTATATGTAAACAAATAAACGTCACAATTTTCAAATGAACTAGATGATTTCAATGAACCAATGGTTCTGTAACTGACTCAACTGAGCTCCTCAGGCATGTGTAAAAGCTAAACTGAGTTGCTCAGCTGAGTTTTTTGACACTCAGGTCTGACGAAAACTCAGCTGAGAAATCAGGTCGTGTAAAGACAGCTTTATCTAGACGGACTCGGTATAAACCCTACTAAGGGCCATGTTCAAATGTTTCCTTTTTGTAAATCCAGGTGCTTATTGAGAAAATATTGGTTGCCTACTTTTGTGACGCTTTTGAAATATCTTTTCTTGCCACGTATGATTTTAACCGCGGCCTAAAAATAGGCAACATATATTTTGTCAATAAGCACCTGGATTAACAAAAAGGGAACATAAGAAAATTACCCGTAGAATTGGATAAGTCACTTAATTGGAGTTTATAAGTTGTTTATTTCTGATTGGGTTTCTCTTCGTCTCTAATGCTTCTGTTTAGTATAAATATTTCAATGTCAAAATATTATTCAACGCACAGTACAAACGGCTAAGCATATAGAGCAGAAATTTGGACCTGAACTTGGTTTAGGGATGGAGACACGCACTAAGACAGAATTTTGAAAAATTCGAGCCCCAATTTTTGGAAAATATGTGGTCAGATTTGTATGGGGAAATGCACTATTTATTATGGTTTTGAAAAAAGGGATATTCACTATTTAGGGATTTTTTGATAGGGGTTTAAGAAATATTTTCAAACTTAAAGTAAGTGAAACCAATTTGGACCATTCTGTAACATTTTTACGAATTTTCTACAAATCTCTTCCAATTCGTATGGAAGTATTTCGTTTACAAAACACGCGCTGAATAAGTCGCAACAGATTATGCAGCTGGCATATTACTTATATGTTTGAACCTTAATTTGTGATGAACTACAATATTTTCCCAACGTTATTATCTGCAACTTTTCACCTTTTCAATGAGTTGGCTGTTTTTTTTTTGCAGTTTCCCCACATACAACACATTCCCATTAACCCATAAGTATAGTATTTTCTCCCAGGAGTCTCCTGACCCGCAGCATTGAGTTAAAATCACACCGCAGGGCAACAAAATAAAATTAAAATAAAAAAATATATAAAAAATCTGTAAAGTGTGTCAACGAGCTTCTCTCTGGTTCTGGTTCTGGTCCACCTTGGCCGCCAGTTGACAACTTGTTTGACATAATTTAAACACGCAGTTGGCGGTGTGAACCTTTTCTGACAGCAATTAAAAACGCATTTCCATTCAGAGTGCGAAAGATCCTGTGCTCATTTGTCCCCTCAAGGGTTTAAAGTAATTTACCAGCTTCTTTTTTGCGTTCGTTTTTTGCATATTTATTTTTTTTTTATTTAAACAAATAATGGCAAATAAATGCTGTTCATTGGCAGAGAACAATGAAATATATTGACACTGGCAGCGGGCGGCTGACTGCTTCATCAACTCTTAAAATATGAAAATTAAAATTACAAAATGCACAAATTGCACCAAAGTGAAGTGAAGTGCAGCGAAAATCATATTAATAAAAATAATGAGTTTGCCTGCAACTGAGAGATGATGACGATGATGACGGACAGAAAGCGGCTCCCAGAAAACCGATTAAAAATTGAGCAGCGAGCGAAGCGATGTTAAGTAGAAATGTCAATATGACAGCTGTCAGGCGGAATGCGAGCGAGAGAGGAAGAGAAATGACTTCAACCCAATGTCAGTAAAACATACATTGTTTGATTTATGAAACACACTTCAAATTTTGTTTGCCCATTTTGCATTATCCTTGTGAGAAAAGGAAATGAGATTAATTTTTTTCTTTCACTTCTGTTCAAAGGGTACCAGCTGTAATGTGTTTTTTTTTATATCAGAAGGGGCAACTTTTAAAATGGCTAAAGTGTGAAATTAAAAGAGATTGAAGAGGTATAAGCGGATGAAACTGAATTTAATCTGAGAGCCCAAACAGCTGAAATTTTTTTCAACAAAACAAATAAAAAATTGTGTTTTAATATTTAAAAAAGCTTGTCTTTTCATTTTCCATCAAAATCAATCACCACCGTCTTAGTAATACAGAAAATGTTGAGCTGAGCTCGGATTTTATATCATGGAGTACCGAGAGTCCAATGAGATCCTGTGCACAAATCGATAGCGATTACCTAAGTAAATTGTGCATATTCAAAGTCAGTCACTCATTATCCCTCGCTTGACCTTCCATTGTCTGTTTTCTCTGCTCCTATTCGCACATATGCCACTTCATTCTCACACTCACACTTAATCCTCCCTTCCCTGATGAATAGTTAGCTAAAGAGCGAATGATTATGATGAGTATTATGATTTTCTATTTTGCTTTCCTTCTTTGCCTTTTGCCATTGTGTTTAATTCTCCGGATTTTACTTTGACTTATTGAGTGGAAAATTTTGCAATTACAACAAGTTTTCGTTTTAATTGCCAAGCATTTACTTACTTAGTGTGAGGAATCTAATTGCTGTAACGGCGTCAGAGGGAAGTAAAAACTTATCGTTCCAGCCACTCCCCACCAAAACAATTTATGGCAGCTAATAAATTTCTAATTTCAGCTTAACACGCGTTCGTTCACAGTTTTATCTATCTATGTCGTCGTCGTTCTCGTCGTTGACAATCAAAGGACATTTGACATTGATTAGTTTTTCGAAGAATTTTTAATATATATTTTAGTCTGGGGACAAGCGAAGGCAATCAGGCAGTCCATTAGGCGGGCGGGCGTGTGTTTTTTTTTGCCACGCTTCATTTAACCATTTCATGCAATTTCTTAATATCAATTTTCCCTCTGATTTTCTCCTATTTTTTTTTTTGTTGCCACCAACTTTTCTTGACACGCAATGCAAGGTCCTGCAATATCGGAATCCTTCACACGCACACACGAGACGACAGCGAATAATTCGCTGTCGTTTTTTCTTAGGTTTTTTATACTTTGGCTTTCCTTTGTTAAGGCTGCACGTGAGTTCGAGGCGTGCGGAGAAAAGGTGCGCCGCTTTGTCCCGCTCATTGAAATGACAAACTAAATTATTAGCAGGTTTTCATAAGTATATCATTACCTGTCTTTTGAGTAGACAGAAAATGACAAGTTGAGTGCATGGGACTGTTGAGTTGACAAGAAATGGAAAATCAGTTTACAATTTGCAGGGTTTAATGGCTGCGTTGGGATTGTATTTAGATTTCCAAGTGAAATCTTTTGAAGATTTCAGACTTCAGAAGACTATTTCTTAATTTTATATATTGGTGACCCCGACGTGATAAAAATTTTAACTAAGCTTGTGGTTTAATACTAAGTTGGCTCCAATGCACCTAATTACCATTTAAGTTTTTGGTGACCCCGACGCTATACGAAACCTGCTTTCACCTTATTTTCTTGACAATAAAAGTAAAATACCTTTACAATTTGCAGGGCTTAATGGCTGCGTTGGGATTGTATTTAGATTTCTAATTCACATCTTCTAAACATTTCATAAAATTATATGTTAGGTTAGGACTTTTTCTTAATTTTTAAACTTGGTGACCCCGACGCCTTAAAAATTTTAAATTTAATCTTGTGGTTAGAATTAACAAGGTATAATTCTTAAATGGTTCCAATGCACTTAAGTTCCATAACTTTCATTCACTTAAAATGCATATTCTCTATTTCCTTAAATTTAATTACCATATCTGTTTTTGGTGACCCCGACGCTATTCGAAACGTGCTTTTATCTTATTTTCAGGCATTTATTGCACTTTCAATTTAAATTTATATTTGTTTGTGACATAGGGCACTGCACTAATGCAATGCAACTTTATCTAATAAAATTTTTATTTTTTTTAAATTTTTAATATTATTTTTTTTTTTTTTTAAAAAATTTTAATTTCTCAGGCAAAACTGATGTTTTATTTTGGTTTTAGCTTTCAGTGACCGCTGAATTTCTAAATTGATTTTAACATTTCAATTTATTCATAAATCATCTAATATTTTAATTCAAGTCATTTTTAAATTTGGTGACCCCGACGTTCTACAAATTTTAACTAAGCTTGTGGTTAGAATTTACTATGTATAAAAATAGATGTTGGTTTTATTTTCATTCACTTAAAATGAATTTTCTCTATTTTATTAAATTTAATTACCATTTCTGTTTTTGGTGACCCCGACGTTATTCGAAACGTGCTTTCACCTTATTTTCTGGCATTTATTGCACTTTTAATATAAATTTATATTTGTGTGTCTACACTTCTTCTGCACACAAGAAACTTTATCTGCACATTTTAATTCAAATTTTGCCCAGAAAATACTTATTTTCTGGTTGTCATAAATGATCTAATAGGGCCATTTATAAATTTGGTGACCGACGTATTGCAAGTTTCAACTTTAATTCACTCTAAATCTCATTTTTATTCATTAAATTTAATTACCATTTCAGCTTTTGGTGACCCGATATTAAATAAGTGCTTTTACCTTATTCTCTAGCATTTATTCACAAATTATATTTTTTGTTTTCCTTTTTTGATTCAGCTTTGCAAGGATGATACCACCAAATTGCCGGGATGACTTTGTTCTTAAAATTTCAATTAAAATTTCAATAACAATTAAAATCTTCTAGCTTTGTCATTAATGATCTAATATGTTAGTTCAAGCCATTTTTAAATTTGGTGACCCTGACGTGATACAAAATTTTACCTTCGCTTGAGAATAATATTGACTAAGCATAAATTTAAATTGATTTTATTCCACATAAGTTTAATAACTTTCAGCCATTTTAATTAACCTTCATCTAATTTACTTCATTTAAATTCAAAAGTGATCCCGTCGTTTAAAATTTTCCATTTACAACTTTCTTTCACATTTCCTTCTCACATGTATTGAAAATTCATTTTCAATTTCCATTTTATATTCCACACTGACCACACTAATCCAATTCAATTAGAATTTTGCTCTGACTAAAATTCCCCATCGTTTTTTTTGTTGTTTTTGTTCCTTTTTTTTATTAAATTAAACGTTCAAATATTTATTAATTTGGCAGCCAATCTTCATTCCCCATTCATTCCCTTCGACTGCATTTATGTGCATTAAATATGATTTTCACTTTACCCTTTTAACCAAACCAAACGCTAGACACACTCACACTTGTCCTTTGGGACTTATTATTGCTTCGTTGCAAAAATTATATGCGTCTCATTCCTGGGGTCTTGATGGTGGAGGTGAGCGTTTGGTTTGGTTTGATGCTGTGGTTGCATGTGGATAGGAATCCAGAACATGCTTGTTTGTGGTTGGTCAGTGCTCGCTGTGTGGAAGCTGCACTTATAAGTGGAGGAATATTCTAACCCCATTTTTTTTTGTATTTTTTTTTATAAAAGTTAATTGCTTAGTTTCAGTGTTTTGTTAACTTTACTTTGTTGTTGTTGTTTTAGTTGTTGTTAATCGTCCTGCACTTGTAATGGCCACTGAGGAAATGGAGGACACTTGTAATTCTCGCCCCAACGAGTTAAACAAGTTTCTGTATTTTATTTTTACAGTGCAACAGTCAAAGGGATACGCAACGGACAACGGATGAGGGAATATAAACAAAAGGCTGGATGAGGTTTCTTTGGGTTTGAAGGCAACATGTCTGCCATTGAAATTGTGAAAGTTGTAAATTTAACATACACTTTTAGCTATTTGTTTTAAAGACGCTCAAAAGTGTGATATTGATTTGAAAGATAGAAGCTTTTATGCCTCCCAAGCATCTATATTTTTCTTTAAATTTTATTTTTAATTTAGATACCCTGCATTCTTAAGGGGGTCTTCTACCTTTGAAAAATTTTTTTTCAATTTTTTTATTTTGCCTTATTATTATAACCTGGACATTCCCGTTTCATCCCCTTTAAACCATTTTCAAATATTCGAAATAGTTTAGCAGATATATCTATTCTAGCGGAGCAATGTTCTTGCTAACGTGAGTATTTTTAACGTTGCTCAAAACTTTAACCGCGTTTTTCTCAAAACCACGTTTTTTGACCTGGTAGCCATGATTGGGCCAGTTCTACTGAACTGATTTTGATCAGCCATGTTGCAATCGATCGAAAATTGATGTAATTCCGGCCCGTACCTCAATCATGAGGAAAAACATTTTTTTACTATTTTTTCACACTAAACTCAAAAAAAAAAACTTGAAAAATCGAAATTTTTTTTTTAAATGGCCGCCAGTTTTTCAAAAAAATATTAAAAATTATGATTGAGGTACGGGCCAGAATTACATCAATTCTGATCATAACCTCATTTACCGTTTTCAATTTCGATAACCTGGAGTCCCGGAATCATGGCTACCACCTCTACACCTTTTTTTTGAGACCTTAATTGGCAGGCCGATAACTTTTTGAACAGCCCTCGAATTCCAAACTTCTTTTTTGTATTTTTTTAATTTAATTAATAAATAACACAAAACAAAAAACCAAATTGAAAAAGCTTTTATAGTTTTCTTTCCAGAATTTTTTTAAAAAACACTCATAAAACGCTCTTCAAAGGTAGAATACCCCCTTAATCTTTACATTTTTCTGTTACTCTTAGATTAACTTATAACAAAGTGTGTTTTGTCCCAAGCATCAAAAGCTCAAATACTTTAACCAAAGCAATAATTGACCTTCAGTGATCAGGCAAACTATACTGAAAATAGGAACGGAAGGCTCTTAATACAGCCAAACAGAACTTAAATGACCTCGAACTGGTTAAAACTTGTTTGGGTTCATAAATCACACTGGCCAACAAAAATTACCAATATTTTTAAGGTGCAGCCTTGCTGGTTTAGAGTTATGATTAAATTATCTACACTGATTTTAAAACTGGTTCCGGTTCAGCTCCATCGGTTCATACACAGAGAAAAAAATTGATTTGAAATGGTAGTCATTTCCACATTTTTTCATATCAATTTCACTCCGATATGACAAAGATTTACTTGATATGATAAAAAATATCAATACGATCTTTTCTATAAAAAAAAAAAAATTGACTTGTCTGGGGATCGAACTCGAGACCTTGCGTGGCGTCTCAACGCAATCAGCCAAGGCACACTTTTATAAGAAGACGTCTAAGAAACTATTTACATTAAGTCTGAAAAAATTGATATTTTTAAAAGATCATTTCAACCAGCAAAGATTAAATTGATCTTGAGCTTTTTTTTTTCTCTGTGTAGATCCAAGATAGGGCAGAAAAACTTTTTTAATGCTCTTTTCACTTTTTGGTGGCCCTATTTGACATTAATTTCTAAACTTAAGGTTTCCAAGCGACATAGAGCATATATCAATGGATGAAATTATAGCCGAAAGGGTCAGAGGAGTATTTTAAAGTCAGACTATCTTCCACTTTAGAAACATCGCAATCCTAAAACCAAACTTGTTCTCCGAGTATGGAAATTTTGTTGCATTTATATCAAATGCAAAAAAAAAATCAACCCGCCCTAATAAAGAGGCCAAAAATACTTTCTACTTATGTCAAATTTAATTCGTAAGAAGCACAAGTACACATGCTGCTGAGCTACTGATGCCTTGTTTAAGGAGTGTCTTAGCTTTTATGTGTTGCTGCTTTGTCATAGTGGAATATAACGATTTTCTCTTTTGAGTCAACGTCGAATCGGTCCAAATAAGTTTTGATTAATATTACTAATTTATTTTATTTCTTGCAAGTTAATCCATAAAGATTCAAACCGTCAAAACCACATTGTTGGCTAACTGGTTCATCTTAGACTTCTTTGGTCTCGACTCTCACGGACTTGATGAATTCAAACATAACAGAAGAGTGCGTGTCATGTGCTGCAGTTTATTAAATAAACTTTATTAAGTTCAATTCATTCCCTGAAGTTGTTGAGCGTAACCTCCAGGAAAGCCAGTTAAGTTTCTTAAATAAATGATGAAAGTATCCGATTCACCACATAGAACAAAAGCTATTACGATATTTTTTGGTAGCAACATTTATCAGCCACCCTATACATTTCAAATTTCACATATCATAAACCAAGTGTACCAAATGAAGATCTGTAAATATTATATATTCTTAAGCAAGTATTGTAATATCAGATATTTCTTCGTAAAGAGCTTCGTATGTACCGGGTGTCCCCCGACACCCTCTTTCTCTTTTGTAATATTTCATTTTCACACTTTACGAGGTCGCAAAGAACTGAGATTTGAAGCTGTTTTCACTACCAATTCTATGAATATGTAAAAGGAAATGTGTTACGTATTAATTGCTCAAAATATATAATTTATCTATGATCAAACGGTTCTGTTAAATGCTTCAATTGTTTCTAAAAGGTGATCAGTGCTCGAGTATCTTAGATATTAGAAATTGTTTACCTTAAAATGTATATAAAAATTGGTTTCAGGTTGAAAACAAAGAAAATTGTTTAATCTTATGATAAAGGTTAATCAGTGATTCGAAACCCTACATATATCATTTGAGTATATCATGGGCACGGAGTTGCTTCCCTTGCTCCGAGAGTTATTTTTCGGCAACTGGCGCCACTCTGTCGCACAAGCAAATTTTGCAAAATACACTTAAAGTGTAGATCGCAGCTCGACTCGAGTCTCGCTGATAAGGAATTTTATACCTTTTTTCTATTTTTGTTTTTGGACTACCTACAAACTTAAATTTCGTGCTTTTTTGTTTGATTTCCCAGCAAAAAGTTCAAACAGAAAGTGTGCAAACTGACATAAACTGTCAAATAAAAAATCTTAACCATAGCAATTCCTTTCGTTTTCTAGTAAAGAACACAAAATTACTTTTCGCATTTCAATCAATGCAAAGCAATTAAATGAAGAGCTCCCTATGAATAGGCCAGATTCATGCTACACTCTTACCACTTCTTCTTTTGCACCTGGGCAATCAAGACGCGTGTGGAAGAACAAAAAAAACGCCAATTACCAACAGAAATCAATTAGACAAAAAGCGAACACGAAACCCAATGTGAAAGGCAGTGAAAAAAAGCGACAAAATACAACATTTCTGTCGAACAAAAGACACGTACCATAAACGGTCATAGGGAGTAGTCGAAGAATGTGATAGGAACACACGTAGAATAAATATGAAAAGATGACAAAAACAAGCCCAGCGCGAAGCGAATCAAAGCTTCACGTAGGACAAATACAAACACCAGCAGAGGGACGAAACGAGAAACTAGAAGGACGACGAAGGCATGAAATAATTCCATTAGTAAAATAAATAAACAAAAGCGAAATAAATGATTGAGTAGGACAACTCAATGGAGAATTAAAGTTGTGTGTGGGTGCGTTTGGTGTGTGTCAGGCGCAGATTCGGCTGAAGGCGACGCGTGCATAAGCCAAATGCAAACACATACAATCTTGCGCTGAGGTCTCAAAAGATGTCACTCGAATGTCGCTGGCTGAATATTACATGAGCTTACACCCACACACACACACACACACACAGCATCATATTGACCCACACACACATTCCACCTGTCTAAAGCTTCAACGTAGTTCTCTGGTTAATAAAGTCAAATGCCACCAAAATCAAAAGGAAAATGCCACTTACGCCTAATGGCATCACGAGGAGACCAAGGACCACCTCTGAAGCTGACACAACAACAACAGCAACAACAACAAAGACATTGGGGGCTTACCCTCTCAGCTAGCCTCAATGGCGCTTAAGGCAAGTCGACAACCCAGAACCACGATAGTTGGTGGATTTTTAATTGTATTAACGTGCCTTCAGTTTCAGAGGCCGAGAACGTGGCTGCTTCGCATTTGGGTGGCACTTAAGTGCGTGCAGAGACCCCCAAATATTTGATATTGCTTTATTCGATTTAGTTTGTGGGCTTTGGAATCTCTCGATGGCTTTTGGCATAAGTAAATGGACTAAATGGCAGCTCTACAAAGGGACTGTACAATTTTGGTGTCTACTTTTAGGCGTCTTTAAAGTTGAAGACTGGAACTGATTTCATAATGCTAAATGAAAGCTTAGGAATTATCTAAGATAGTTTTCAAATATCTTAGCTTTTATTATACTAAGGCATATGTGCAAAAGATCAGCCTTTAGTTTATTCTAATTCTTCGGTTTTGAGAGATTACAAAGCCTACTTTTAGGCGTCTTTAAAGTAAGAAGATATGAGAATTCCATAATACGTGAATTCGAATTCTAAATACTAAATTTAATTTAAAAAAACCTAAAATCCGCTGCTAAATAACTTAACCAAATTGTGTTCAGAAATAACGTAAATTGCACTCCAAACTGTAAGTAAGAAACTACCATTTGTTTGCCATAAGCTGAATGGGACAGAGTTTGAAATGAAAATCTCACTATTTTTATTTTGTATTTCACATTTTAATGCTGCTAAATAAAATTGTGAAATAATACTAAATTTGCCCAGCTTTTGGTAAGTAAAACATCAGCAGTCACCTAGAGGCCATTGTCAGACACTTTTCCAGCGAACTGAAAGCCAAGCAAAGTCAGTCAGTTACTGTAGATGACATGAAAAACTCTCTGGCGCCACCTTGAGCCGTGTTGACCAGACGTCAGCAACTCCCCAAGAGTTGACAGGCGTACCTCCCACTTTTAGGGACCCCACAAGGTGTTTAACACCTGAGCAGCTAACGGGGCAGTAACTAACTGTTAACTGACAGGCATTCAGGCAATGTCAGCAGCAGTTAGGCAAAAGAAAATACAATTTATATTAAAATGAAATAATTTTAAAGTGAAATCAATTTCTTCCTTTCTCTCTCTCTCGCTCTCTGTACATAATTTATGTAAACTCTCGATGCAATGAATAATAATTTGATGCATGGGGCTACTCAATACTCAAAGCTCTAATCCTTTGGGCTTATTGAGCAGAAACAGCAGAAAATTGAATAAAAAATATAAAAAGAAGGTTAGACTCGCCGTCTGGTCTGAGAAGGAAACATGGCAGGGAGCACAGCAAAAACTTTTCATGTCATTGGCCTGTCCCTGTCTGTAAATCTTTCTATGTTGCCGTTGTGGTTTGCCAGTCAACGTAGAAAATTGACTTGATAAAAAGTTTACGGGTTTTCTTCTCCATTTTTTTTTTTCGTTCACTTTTCATCTTCGACTTCATTGGAACAGAAGCTGGCAGTTTGGTATATATCCTGCATATCCTGGACTTGTCAGACGCGCGCGCTTTTGTGTCTCAGTCACACGCTTTATGAATTATAATAAAATTGTTGTCTGGCCTAAGCTGAAGCCCTTTTGCTCTTGAAGAGAGTTTGCTAAGGATTCGCTTTAAAATTCAAAAAGAAAATCTCAGACGCATAAAAATATTTAAAATGGATTTTTACTCGATTTATGGCATTTCTCCTCCCCACCAACCAAATGGCCTTGTTGGAGTTATGTGTGTAATTTGAGTTTCGCTTTCAGGTACAAATTGATATTTATTTGGCCCAAAGGCCAAACTTAAACATTAAAGACTTTTGTCAGATTTTGGATTTTCATTTCAACTGTTTTTTCAATTGATTAACAAACATAACGCCCAAAGTCACAACTGGGACTACTCAAATGATTTCCAGCTTATTTATTTCCTGGTTTAAAATGAGCTTTCTGTTGCCTACTTTTAGGTGGTGCGTGTGAATTGGCAAGCGCTGCGGGACCTGTCGTCAACTACGCAGCTATAAGTCACTCACGAAGGACTCATTATGTAGTTCGCAATTGCATTAGATTAAAGGTATTTTGAATTTCATCTGGACTTTGTCAAGTCAAAACGTTATTTCTCTTAGCAAGCTTTTTTTATGACGCCACTCAGTCGCACAGGCAATTGCGACGCTTCGAAAAGAAAAGACAGAAAGCAGCTCGACTCGAGCCTCGCTTCCAAGTTTAAGTTAAGTTTTTATGACGCCACTCAGTCGCACAGGCAATTGCGACGCTTCGAAAAGAAAAAAAGACAGACAGACAGCAGCTCGATTCGAGCCTTGCTTCTAAGTTTAAGTTTTCAATTTGGTATTGTTTTTCTTAAGAAGTAACGAAGAGTATTTGGACTTCTTTTAGCAGTTTCATATTTTTTTTTCCCCTTCTTTTTGGTGCAAATTGCATGCTCTGAACCTCTACCCCCCATTTGGTCATCAAGCCAAGCGGTCGACCGACAGGCTGACGTTTTGAATTGCCTGCGAGTGCCGCCTGCTGTCAGGCTCAAGGGTTCTGGGACTTGTTTTCTCGGTGCCTTCACTTCACTTTACCTACGTTGCACTTCATTTTGCAACTTTCGAGTGTGCTGCATGTGTGTGTGTGTGTGTGTGTGCGTGTTTACAAAATAGTTTTGTACTTACTTCTACTTGAACTTTTCAGTTGGCTTTGCATTTTATTTTATTTTTTTTTCAGTTGTTGCTTGAAGGGGCACAAAAATGTTGCCGCAACTTTTTTGCCTGCATTGTTTTCGACTGCAAAAACAGCCCCCATCGTATTCTGTCTCTCTAGCTTTTACTTTGCGTTAGTTTCTTCGTTACTCACACTTTTTGTGCCATGTTGGCCTGCTGCTGGTGAAGCCTGTAATTTATTTCTTGTTTTGATTGAAATATTGCTTTACAAGCAAAAGACACAAACACACACACACACACACAACAAGCAGCAGGCAAGGACGAAGGCTTCGGGCTCGGTGGGAAGGCAAAGGCTTAGCAAATACGCAACATAGGCTGCTCGTAGTAGGACCCGCTTAAGTCTCCCTCCACTTTTGCAACGAAGGAGTGACGGCCTGTCTGACATACGCATACACTTCATTACACAGCACAAAATGTACACGGAAAAAATGAAAGTGCAAGAAAATGTGGGACAATAATTTTTCTTAAAACAAAGCTGCTTAATTGGCGGTTCCACCTAAATCTTTTCCAACCAAATTCTAACCGATTTTTAATTTTTTGGTGCTACAGAAATCTCGTTTGATTGCTTTTAAAACCTCTCGTATTTTGTTAAAAGATTTTTCCAAGCCAACCAAAGCTAATACGCAAGCCGACCAAAGCGAATTTGCAAACCAAACGAGAGCGTAAGTTAAAGTCGGCCCTGCTCGACTTCGATATACCCGTTACTCAGGATATAAACATGTCCTAATTGGGGAGAAATGAGTTTCTTTAATTTGCGGGGGAGGCAACTCTACTATAGCTCATCGAAGGAAATGATATGCTGATCGATAGGTAATAATTATTAAAATGTCAGAGGGTTCAAACAATCATTTTCAAAATTGTGGTGTAATATTTTTTAAATTCGGGCGTATTTCTATCTAAATCAGGAAAGATTACGGATCGATAGTAGTGATGGTTAAAATATATTCTAGAGGGTTCGAACTATCTATTTTTAAGATGGGGAGATAGTATTTTCTTGGGGGGCTCGTCGTGAGGTCGGACGGTGGTTATATCAGAAGGTTGAACAGTCTATTTCAAAAGGGGAGAGAGGTTTTCAAATTGCGGGGGCGGGAGGGGCGTGGCAAATTGAAACAAACTGACGCCCAAACATCAAGCACACTGAAAATTGGTAGCTCAGCTCTTATAGTCTCGAGATCAGGTGTTCTAGGACGACGGACGGACGGAGAGAAGCGGACATCATCGACCGCTGGTGCGATCAAGAAATTTTAGGGGTCGGAAATGCTTCCTTCTGCCTGTTACATACATTTGCACGAACTTAGTATACCCTTTTTACTCTACGAGTAACGGGTATAAAAATATTATTAAAGTTGACAGGTCTAACAAAAACTATAAATATTCTACCAACTCAAGGAAAACATCAAAAAAGATACACCAGATGATCTGAGAATTTAAAATCTCACTATCAATAGAGATTTCTGTATCACCCTCGAATAAATTTATGATCAGACTTAATTTTTAATAAGGAAGTTTAAAATATTGTTATGGAATTCTGACAATAGAATTTCTAGACAGTGTTAAAAATCTTCGACTATTTTTTATTGCTTTGACTGCTGAAGTCTTATCAAAGGCATTTTGCTTTAATGGGTTAAAGCATACTGTGACTCGCTTATACCCACGATATTTCTCCATAGAAAACAAATTGTGACTAAAATTGCCTAAAAATTAAAAGTCTCTTCCAGTCCTTAAGACATTTGTAAATGTTTAGAGTCAGAGTGTCAAACAGGAACCCGAACCCGAACCGAAACCGTATTCCGAAAAGAACCGATTGAAACTTAGAACAAGAACCGGAACCGGTATTATTTATTTTTTGGGAACCGGTATTTCGAAACCTTTTTTTTGGAACCGAAATGACCGAAAATAACCGAAACATTTTACCGGTACAATTTCGGTTCGGAGTTTTTATTTGTTATTTCAGTTTTATTGCTTCAATCAGGGATTTCTTCAGGGTAAAACGCAGGGTAGACGTTACCAAAAACTTTCAAAGGGAACCATCTGGTATATACTAAAATTTTTCATAAAATAACAATTTCATCTTATTTCTTTGTATCTATTTTGGTTCAATAATTTCAAAATATTATTAATTTATCCTTTATTTTTGCATTTACAAAGGAAACGAATTAATAATTGAACCAAATCTAACAGCAGGGTTAAATTGTGATGGGTAACTTTATTTGAAAACAGTGGATTTAACATTCGATCAGATATCAAAAGATCTTCTTGCTCTTGCAGTTAAAGAAGTATTATTCGGGCATTTATGTCACGTCGGTAAACTGCAAGTTACTCAAAACAAAATCCTAAAAATGATATTCAACCTGCCCTGGCACCACTCCACAATTGACTTACACCAGAAAGCAAATTTAGAATTAATTCCCGAGAGACTGGCTCGACTATCCCTTAACTTCAGAAATAGGTGCACATATTCAACATATCCTCATATTGTAAGCATAGCTTAATTCTTAACTTTAGTTCCTAGATATAAGTTATAAAAATATTAAAAAAAATAAAAAAAAAAAAAAAAAAAAAAAAAAAAAAAAAAAAAAATTAGAAAAAAAACTTCAAAATCAAAAAAACACAAAAAAAAAAACATAAAACTAAGAAAAAGAATTTCAAGGGGTTTTTATAAATAATTTCTGCCCATGTACACTGTCAGCAACAAGAAATGTTCAAACCCAACTTCCAAAAGAAAACCCTAATCTAAGTAAAAAAAGCTAACTAGCTTGTAACTCTTTAATTAAATAATAATAGGATCTCACAAATTGTTAATTCTAAGCGAAGAGAATAAACTGAATTGAATTGAATTATTCGGGCATTTGTTTTCTGAGGGAAAGTTTATTATATTTAATTTTCATTCTTTATAAATACATTCTGTTGTGTAGTTTGCTACCCGTTCTATTATATCATCGGTTTTTCGGCATCGGCATTTTTACATTATACCGGTAGGTACCGGTATACCGAAATAAAATTAGTTGCCTTTGCTGTTCAAGTCTAGTTTCCAACTTATCCATCACTCTGCTGATGTATTCAAAATGCATGCCAAAAGTGCAGTAGTAAAGCTCTGAAAGTCCTGTCTCAATGTGAATCGCATAGTTGGGAATATTCCGAGGCAGTTTGAACGGTTTATTGATGAAAAAACGTAACAGTTTATCTACTTCAATATGCATAGAAATTCCCCATACCTGTAATGTATAACACATAATAGAGCATGCTGTAGCTTCAAAAATTTTGTATCTTACGCGGTCCCATGTATTGCTTAGCGACATAATAGAAAGCAAAAGGGAACTAGGAGTTTTTTAGTCTGCAGTGCTTTTGCTTGTTTATATTAAAAATAAAGAAATAAATTTAAAAAGAAATGGTTTCGTGACTAATACGAATAAAAGATCGACGTCGGGGTCACCAGTTGAAAAATAAGTCTATATGATTTTTTCTTAGTGTACGCCAGGCCGTAAGGCAACTAGAAAGTTATTCATTTCCAAACACAGGCACTTGTCTCCATTTCCTCTCACTCCCTTTCTCTATATGTATATCCTTTTTTGTGTTTATGTTTGCGTGTGTGTTTGTGTGTGAGTTTCGTAAACAGGCATATTTCAATCAAAATTACATATTGAATACTCGAAAAACTTGAAACGAGAGCAAATAACAAACACACTCACACTAGAAAGTGGAAACTTCTAAGCTACCGTACCAAAGTTGTTATTATTGTTGTTGTTGTTGTGAGTAGTTGAAGGGAAAATGTTTGGAAAATGTGCAATTAACTACAGGAAATTAGTGTTCACAATTAGAGTTCTTCGGTTTTTGCTGCACATTGTGAAAGTGTCGAATTTGAACTGCTCAACTGAACTGATTTATGTCCTGCTCGTTCATCGAAATAATCACAGACATGAAAAGCTTCACTCAACAATGGAAAATTAATTCCGAGTGCTTATCATTTTAATTCGTCTTCAAATCCAAACCATTTTCATCGGCTTTTGTGTGAGCGAAATATGCTAAAAAGGGAATCCTGCAGTAAAAGCCAAATTGAATCAACAATGTTAGCAACAAAGATCACGCCCCCTCGTTGAACCCTTCCTGCACAGCTTCATCATCATTATCAAGCTCAATATCTCTAAGGCGGCTGGCTGCCATTTTATATTATAAATTGCATTATAATTCAAATTCTGCAATAAATCTCAATTTCAGCACAAAGGCAAAAGCAGCAAAAAGCAAAAAGAAGTAAAGTTCGCCTTCGCTCTCTTCTCGTCCAGGCAAATCAATCGATTACGCGACTTAACTTTTCAATAGCCCAAACGACAGGCTAACCGAGAACTGGGAACAGGAAAAGGGGTTGCCAAGGTAGAATCCTGCCAGCCTTTATGTTTATGATAATAATGGTGCCAGCAGTAGGTAGGTAGGTAGGTAGTCCTGGACGATGGACGATGGGGATTGACTGTCAGGTTAGTTGTCTGAGCACAAAATTCATTTGTATGCCTTGTCCTTTCAGGAATATTAAGCAAGGGGAAGTTGTGTGTTGCCGCTTTTGTTGTTGCACTTAAGATGAGGCAGACGACGATGCCCAAGAAGCACAAAATGATGAGGAAGAAGAAGTTGAAGTTTTGTGATTGTATTACTAATAGAGCCCTGCCTTAAACGGAAAGTTTATGAGACATTATTATAAACTTAAGTTGCCTAAACAGTTCAGTTTAGAATATCAGTTGTACAATAAGATCAGCAATTCAAAGCAAAGGATTTGTGAACCTGTCCAGAGACAGATAAAAAATCATTTTATTTAAACATTTTAAGGTGTGGTTAAGAAGAGAAGTTATTAAAATATATAACTCATTAGCTCCAGCAATTTATTGTTGGCTGAAAAACTTATGCTCTGTCTCTTCTTATTCATTTCAATTTCCCGGACCTGGCTCCCTGGGACTTTCTAATGTTTCCTATCATTAAAGAATGGTGTGAATGAAAAAAAAAACTCCGCACAAACCATGAGGTCATATCCGATTCAAAGCCAATTTTGCGATTTTGCTAACTTCACATTTTAAAAGGGGTTTAAAGGGTGGACCACGCAGTGGAAGAATTGTATCAATCTAAAGCTAGGTACTCTAACACTGAAAACATTCCTGCAGCTTATCCAAGTACATGGCTCAGAGCTCATTCCCTGGTCACACTACATTATCAACGGTTGCTTTGAGAATTATGAAACAATTCTTGCTACTAGAATGTTTTCGGTGTCCGAGAATCCAGCTTAAATGCGGACAATACTAAAAAATAAAAACTATAATTTAAGAAAATCCATATTTGTTTGTTAACGTTTTGTATTGTTAACTTTATTAAATTGCGGTGTTTGAGGTATTTGCGGTGTAAGTTGTATGGACGGTTATACATCCCATGGCCTTGCTACCTGATCACTTATAAATTTTCAATAATCTTCCTGCAGAAGTCAATTGATGCGGTAATGTAAGCTGTCTTGATAGAGAAGCGTATGTATCAAGGAAATACTACGCTCCTTCGATGTGGTTTTGATGTCTTTGTATATCGATGGACTTGTTATCGATAACACTTGGCGCATTTCAGTGCCCTGTTGGCAAAAAAGTGCTTTTTCATATTGGGTGTGCAAATAATATTTAATGGATATACAAAAGTTGGCAGATCTGGTCACTCTGTTTATGATAAAGCTTTATTATTTTACTCTTAAAAATGGGTAAATGGCAATACAATATTCCATTATTTAATCTAACGATATCAAACTTTGAGCCAACAAAACACAACTTGCAGAAATAATTTTCTACGTAACTTTGCAAGAAGATATTTTCATTTAAAGTTTTGTTGCTACTTTTCGTTAAACCAAATATGACGAATCTTAATATTAATTTATTCAATCACATTCAATTTTTTGGAACAATTATTGCCACAATTTTCCGTTAAATGGGAAATGTTGTTGGAGTGTCTTATGTCTACCTCATCAAAAAAGTCAGACGATGAGTTCAAGAATAGTTTGACTCGGCCAATGACACTTTCAACTTTACAATTTTAGAAGCAATTATTGTCTTATTTTTGGTTAACTACTACTTAGGTCCAGTAGCTGGATTGTGTTATCTCAACCTCCTCAACAAAGTTAGGAGCTAAATTGAAGCCTAATCTGATTCGCTCACACCAAAAACGTTTCCTTATATCCGAACTATTGTGACAAAAATTGTTCATAAAAATTTAAAGTGTCATTCCAGCCTAAACGAGGCATCAGGCATTAATCATTATGACGCTCAAATTGTAAAAAAAATAAATACTTAAGTTTTTAATTGTATTTTTTCATTCATTCCCTTTTCACAAAGAAGAGGTCCGGTTTGGGTTCAGGTTCGGAAGGTCACTAATTTATAAGGTTAGGTTCGTGGTCCGTTTCAAGTGTTTCTCAACAAGAGCGAGGACAATAAGTGAAACTTTATTAGTATGCTTTGCACTACGGCTCTGACTTACTTCATTGAACGCTTGCCAGCGACTTAAAAATTGTTTGCTCTCTTGGCAATAAACCTGAACCTGACCGTCCAGGAACGGTTAGAAGCCATACGTGAGGTAATATTTATACGTCGGGAACTGATCACACTAATGTCAATAGTTAAAATCAGGTAATACCAAAATAATGTTTGACATTTTTTAGCATAAACGATCTCACATCGCTTTGATGTACAAACGCTATTTGTGTTGTTTACAGTGAGTTGAAAAAATCAATTTGTTTTTAAAATGGAAATTTAAAAAGAAGGTTTTCGTTGGATTATTTTTCTCAAATTTTAATGTGGATTATCTCAACAAGAGTGTGTCTTAAGTAACCAAGGACGATCAATTCTGAATGGTACACAAACATTTGTTTTAAGACAGTCTTTGGACAAATTCGAAAAATCTTCCCCCGAACAGCTCTCACACATCAAGTCACACAAGCGACTTTTTTATCGGTCAAAACGATGAACTGAGTTGTCCTAATGTAGCACCCAATGATATCTTTTTATTCCCAAACATCAAAAATAAACTGATTGATGAACAAATTTCTACATCCTACGAAGCTGTTGCTGCTTTTTTTGAGCTGCCTCAACCAGAGTGAAAAAAGTGCATTGAAAATTTGTTTGAGCGAATGCAAAAGTGCATAAATTTTAATGGAAAATTTTTAAATGAAAATATTTGTTATTATTTACTATTCCCGTTATATAAATAGTACGCCACATATGCAGCAGAAACTTTTCGATGTATCATTTTCTTCTTCTGATTCCTGCTTAGCGATAAAGTTTTACATTAAAACATGCATTTATTGGGCTATTTGTATTACGAATTAATAAATTTGTCACGTAAAAAAACGTGCATCTTTTTCAATACGCCGCTCAAAATAGAGTACACTCCGAGTTAGATGAATAGCACGTCCTAAACAATTTGTTAGTTGTCAAATATATTTATGAGCTAAGAGAGTGTCTTTTGGGGTGCTTTGCACTGCGTCTCTGACCTACTTCATTGAACGCTGGCCAGCGACTAAAAAATTGTTTGCTCTTTTGGCATAAGCCTCGGCTTGCGTTCGGCTCGTGTAGGTGTGAATAGACGAATGTGTTCAGTCTCCAGGGGCGAACAAATCTTGTTATAAGTAAACTTAATCAATACAATATTCATTTAAAGTCTTTTGATGTCATATCGGGTGTACAAGTTATTGTAATTGTAGCAGCAGGGGTTAATTTTCCAAATTAGTTTTTGGTTTGAAAAGTTTAAGTTTTAAAACCAATTTGAAAGTAAAGAACTTTTTATTTTTTGTTGATTAAACAAATCTATAAAAATGAATTACCGCCAGGTTTCCAATAGATGAACCCCTTTTATGCTACCAGCATTTTCCGCTTAAAACTCCAACTACACAGAGAAAAAAAAGAGATTGAAATTATGGCATAAAAAAAAGAAAATGTAATGCATTTCTCTTTTGTAAAATTTATTGCCCAAATAAATTATCGTAATAATATCAAATAAAAAATGAACGAAGAGCGCAAAAAGGGGGAAGAGCGAGAGAGAGAGAGAGAGCACGCACAAGAGGCCAAAGCTAACGGTTATTAACATATGCACAAGAGCCAAAAGACAAGCCAACGTGTGCGTGGCCTGAGTGGGAGTGGTAGACCAAAGGGAGGGAGTTGAGGAATTTGCAGGCAGGCTAAGTGGCATAAGGGAGTTTTGGGGGGGGCTGGGGGTGGTGGGTTACCGTTCTGGAACAAAAATCCTCTGCATGCACAATTTAAGCAGGATTTATGGCTGGCAATATTGCGAAAGGAACATTTTTGCCCAAGTATAGTTGCGAGCCGGGGGGCGGGGCACTGAAGCATACAGTTCGTCGATTGTGCGTGCAAGAAATTAAATTGCCAAATGGCCATTTACCTCTGTTGCACAAGGGTTAAGCATGCTTTTGAGGTTATGAAAATTGCTAAATTATGTTAATCTTATTTTTTCACAACTTAAAGGCATTTTTTTTTTTTTTGCCACCTCTACCTACTACATTATCATTATGCCTTGTCCTCGAAATTGATTGAGAAATTGCCAAACAGGTCAAAGCCAAAAGAAAGAAAGAGAAATCTCTTTTCACTTTAACTCAATTTCCTGTTTTGTTTGGTGACCCCTTTTTATTACACACACACACACACAACAATGGCATAACCCTGACAGAGACAAAAAGGCATATATGTACGTGTATGCCTGCTGTGTGTCCCTCTAAATATTTAATATATATCGTTGCCATTGGCAGTTGCATTGGCATATATTACGAGTATTTGGTTGGGTATTTGTGTGGGGCAGGTGGGGCCACACACACACAAACAGGTTTTGCTTTATTTCATTTTCTTGTTTGCTATTTTTTTTCTTGTTTTTTTTTTGGCATAGATTTATCGCTTATTAGGAACACATAAAGCGTGAAACAGAAAACTAGGTTAGCTTAGGACTAGACTTAAATGATTAAGGGGAGTAGAAAGAAACTTTGAGAACAATTTTTTATTTATTATTTTATAGAAAAGTTGATATTTAAATCGGAATAAATATATTTAATATTTTGCTATTCTAGTGGAATTTTTTGGATGTATTATGTGTATAATTTTGTTTGATGTTTGCTGATGTTTGTAACGCATAGAAGAAAGCATCTCCGACCCCATATAGTATATATATATTCTTGATCAGCATAACGAGCTGAGTCGATATAGCCATGTCCGTCTGTCTGTCCGTCTGTTTCTATGCTGTCTCCTCCCTCAGTTTTAAAGCTATCTTGATAAAACTTTGCAATAAGTCTTTCAATATACATAGGTTGCACATTTGTCGGAATCGGCCGCATCAGATAACTATATTATATAGCTGCATTATGAACGATCGGTCAAAAAACTAGTTCTTGTGGAAAAAATTTTTTGCTTTCCATCGTAGCGTCACCAAAATTGGTATATATAAGTTTTATATACTTGCACATAATTCCGGAAAAATTTATCAAAATCGGATGACTATAGCATATATCTGTCATAGGAAAGATCGGACAAAAAACTAGTTCTAGTGAAAAAACTTTTTTGTTTTAAAACGTAGCGTCACCAATCGTGGAATACATTAGTTTTATAAGCTTCCACATGTTTCTGACCAATTTTATCAAAATTGGATGGCTTTAGCATATAGCTGCCATAGGAACGATCGGTCCAAAAACTAGTTCTAGTGGGAACAACTTTTTGGTTTCCGTCGTAGCGTTACCAATCATGGTATATTAAAGTTTTATATGCTTCCACATAGTTCTGGAAAAATTTATCAAAATTGGATGACTATATCGTATAGCTGCCATAGGACCGATCGGTCCAAAAACTAGTTCTAGTGAGAAAACCTTTTTTGTTTTCCATCGTAGCGTCACCAATCGTGGTATCTATAAGTTTTATATGCTTCCACACAATTCTGAAAAAATTTATCAAAATCGGATGACTATAGCATATAGATGCCATATAAACGGTCGGTCCAAAAACTAGTTCTAGTGAGAAAACCTTTTTTATTTTCCATCGTAGCGTCACCAATCGTGGTATATATTAGTTTTATATGCTTTCACACAATTCTGAAAAAATGTATCAAAATCGGATGACAAAAGCGTATAGCTGCCATAGAAACGATCGTTCAACTAACTTGTTTTAGTGAGAAAAACATTTTTGTTGTCATTGCAAAAATTGCAAGGATATCTATTTTTTGTTTAAGGTTTTATACAAATACAAAGATTAGAGCAGTCAAAGAAATAAAAACATTTTCGGTTGCCTACTTTAGGGGTTTTTATTTTGAGCTTAAAATTGGCTTTCAAGTAGAATCCATTTGCCGTGGCGATTTCCGCTTTCCTGAAAAGTGGGTGGCCAAATAATCCCGCAATACTTACGGGTATCGTGGTAACATAAAAAACACAAGTAGAATCCATTTTTTTCTAAGTTTTCATATTTAAGCTTGGAAAACACTTGAGTCTGGACTCTATTCTTTAAAAATTTCAAACAAATTCAATCACCTTGAAGCGTCATAATTTCTGAAGAAAACTTTTCCACAATAAGTCTCTATTAAAAACTCATTTAAATCCTTAACTATCGCATGATTCATTCAATAAATAACACAAAAAAAATAGGAAGAAGAACCTCGTTTTCATGACTCTTGGCCCATAAATTTGCAATGAGCTTTCCACGCAATTACAGTTTCAATGGGCAAAAACTCGTTTAATGCACTTTTCGAGCGCAGCAGCAAAAAAGTTACGATTATTATTATTATTGAAATGATGATGAGTATTCAATAGTTTTGTAAGTTGGGCATGCCAAAAAATTGAAAAATAAAAATTTGGTTAGTTATAGTCCTACATAAGATCGTAAACAAGGCAAACACAAATAAAAGCAAAACTAAACAAATATATCAAAATTTTTATTGTGTGCAAATATAAACAATTATATGTAGCATCTCAAACATCGACAGAACAAAAAAATACAAAATAGTGCATATAAATTAAAGTAAATAGCTTGTAAAAATGCATAAATCATCTGGTTAATGGTAGTTCCCTTTATTTTTGTATTATTTTTTTTTTTTATTACCCACATAAATATATTTCTCTTTAGACACTTTCACCATGTTACACTATCAAATTTATCACTTTACACAAAACCCAAACACTATTTTTGTTGTTTTTGCCCTTTTGTTGACACGTTAATTTAAATGTTTGGTAAACACACAGAAAGTAAATGGTCCAAACTTGAAATATTGTTCATAAATCATACAAAATTCTGGTTGAAAATAAAAAAGCAAATGTTTTGTGTTTGAATTAATTGATTGCATTTAAGGTTGTTCATGTCGTACAATTGGCCTCAGTTTTGGACGGTTTCAATCGGAATCAAAACTCCCTTGGCACACCAAAACACGTCGAAAACTAAGGTCCATTGTGGACCAGGGGGAAGAGACGACACTTCACTTACACATATTATGGGATTTCTTTCTTTTTATGTTGTGGGGTTTTTTTATAAAATCATGAATACGAAAAAAATTAATCATGCTTAAAGAAAGTAGTTGTCTACCCACCTTTCTATTAATTATATTTTTGTATTACTTCGACTCACCTGTAATGAAAAGACACAGAAAACATATATGCATGATTAAAAAGTAATTATTTTCATAATAGCTTACATTATCCATAATTAAATTAATGAGTTCTCCCCCCCATTCCCCACAGACAAATCACAGACGTAACCAAACACAAACTGCCAGCTAACCCATAAAACCAGAAAAAGTCGCAAAACTTTTTCCCAGCGAAAACAGGCAAAAATAAACACAAAAATAAACTCAAAATGTGGGCAGCATATTGTTTTTCCGGGCCCATGCCCCTGGCTTGGGGAGTATATCAAAACTTTTTGCTTTTTTTTTTTTTGCACGTTTGCCCACATTTTGTAGTCGCTCTCTCTCTCTCTCTCAAACGCTGGGCAAAGTTTTGTCGCCGTTCGCGGAAATGCCGCGTTATGCGGCGCAATGCAGTTTTGCCTTTTTGGATGGACTCAGCCATTTGGTTGATGGAGTTTTCCCCCATCGGTAAGTCAGTTCTTTAACGCCCGTCAGAAAGGTGGCTAGTCTTTTGAAGCAGATTAACTGATTGAATTGGCTCGAAACGGTTAGAATAAGTGTTGGGATTTGAGATTGAAAAGTTAATTAATTTAAAGAAAGTTAAGTCTCTTTTGGGGTTAGTTTTGATAAGTGGCTATTATAACAGATTGTTTCAGTTTTAAGGCACTAAATTCTTGAGAATTAGTGTTTTGTATAAAAGTATTTGATTTTAGGTTAAGGTTAAATTGTAATTCCTCGATTTTTAAATTGGTAGAACATTTTTTAAAGTTATTTTAACTTGGAAAAAAAAAGTTTTCTCGAAAAGAAGATAAAATTTGTATACCCTTGCAGAGGGTATATTAAAATTGTCACGATGCTTGTAACGCAGTGAAGGATGCATTTCCGACCACATAAAGTATATACATTCTTGATCAGCATGACGAGCTGAGTTCATTTCCGTTTGTCCGTCCGTCTGTCTGTCCGTCCGTCCGTCTGTCCGTCTGTTTCTATGCTATCTCCTCCCTCAGTTTTGAAGCTATCTTGAACAAACTTTGCAAAAACGGCTGACTATACATATAGCTGCCATAGGAACGATCGGTCAAAAACTAGTTCTAGTGAGAAAAACTTTTTTGTTTTCCATCGTAGCATCACCAATCGTGGTATATATTAGTTTCATATACTTCCACACAATTCTGGAAAAATTGATCGAAATCGGATGACTATAGCATATAGCTGCCATAGGAACGATCGGTCCAAAAACTAGTTCTAGTGAGAAAAACTTTTTTGTTTTCCATCGTAGCATCACCAATCGTGGTATATATTAGTTTCATATACTTCCACACAATTCTGGAAAAATTGATCGAAATCGGATGACTATAGCATATAGCTGCCATAGGAACGATCGGTCTAAAAACTAATTCTAGTGAGAAAAACTTATTTGTTATCAATGGTAGCGCCTTTCAAAAACTGCAAGGGTATTTAAAACATCGGCGTAGCCGATGTTAGCCTTCTATTTTTGTATTGTAATATGCCTTGAACGATTTTACGAATATCTCTTGTATCTTCAATTGGCTGAATAAAAACTGGAGGATTTCAAGTTGGCGCAGTTTTTGCACATTTTTAGGCACTCAAAACAGATGTTATTTCTCCTCCTATTTTTTTAAATTAAAAAAAAATCAGCTGATTAATTAGTGAGACCTTGCACCTTTTTGGCGTTTTAGTGCAGAAATTTTCCGCAGATCTGGAGACAGGCATCAAGTTAAACAAGCGATACTTTAAATTTAATAAAATGATTAAATTAAAAAGCAGTTAAATTATTTATTTAGTAAGAATCATGTGAATATAAATCGATTTTTTCTCGAATTAAACAAGATCAAATTGGACGAAACGCTTAATTAATTAATGCACTTTTATATTTGTATTGTTCGCAGTTTTGCATTTTCTAGAGAACTTGTGCACCATCACATGCTAGCCCAAAATCCACTTCAGATGAGTGCCCATTGAGCCTCACCTAATGCTCGTACACATACAATCCATTCTCAGTACTTAAAAAACCACAGCCACACTTAAAGCCAAGCCAAGGGCAATGATAGAGTGTGGAAAAGGGGAACACAACGGACTAAATTAAAATACGAATTGAATTATATAAATACCGGGTGCAAGCTCACGTAACTGAGAGAAAACCGCATAAGAGGGCGTTGTTCAGTTAAGTTGACCGTATTTAATGGGGTCCACTTGACAAATACACGTGTGCGTGTACAAAAGCTCGGTCATATTTTCCAAATAGCTTAAAATAATCACTCACACACAGACGCACAAGCTCTAATTAAACAAACATTTTGTAATTTTCGTTTAACAGCAAAACGACGACACGTGGATCTGGGGATCTCTACGCAAACCACTTAAGTACCAAAGCAATTTAAAGTCGAGGCCAAAACGCCAAAAAGAAAAAAAAAAACAAGCAAGATGGAAGGATGGAAGCAAGAGACAGGAATGGGTGAGTTTACATATGTATTTTGTGTAAATATGTGTACCCAACATATTTTGCGCAAAATAAACATAGCCCGAGGCCACGAAACGACCCAGTATAAAAGTATAAACAACTTTGCTACCCACCCTAGCCGAAATTTTATAAATTCTGGGGTCAAAATTATTTTGCCGGCTGCATAACGAGCGTAAGGGAACCCAAACGTTTATGTATTTTAAATTTATTTGTTTATTTATTAACTGCATTTTATTTATATTTTATCATTTTAGCCCGAGGTGGTGGGTGGTTTTTTGGAAAAGGTAAATCAAAGGCTGAGGGGTAAATAAATGTGGAAATGTTCTTAAGAATGAACCAAACAAAATTATAGTTAAAATTATGAAAACAAATTGGAATTCAAGTTTATAACAATTTAAAATGTTCCCTTTTATATTTTATTATACCCTGTACCGAAGGTCCAAAAAGTATATTGGGTTTGTGCAAATGTTTGTAACAGCCAGAAGGAAGCATTTCCGACCCTATAAAGTATATATATTCTTGATCAGCATCGACAGCCGATTCGATATAGACATGCCCGTCTGTCCGTCCGTCCGTATGAACGATAAGATCTCAGAGATGGAAAGAGATGGAGGTTTAAAGTATATGGAACATATAATTCTTATACTTGCAGGAAGATCAAGTTTTTTTCCCCCGCAAATTGAAAAAAACCACATATCTTCCAAAATTTTAGAGTTAGGTTTTTCGAACCTTCAAGACATATATTCTACTCATCATAACTAATCGAGCCCCCATACATTGTTTTCCGATCAGATGAACGATAGTGGAGTTGCCACCCCCAAAATTTGAAATACACCTCAAATAACCCACAATTTTGGCGTTAGGTTGTTCGAACCTTTTAGACCTATATTCTACTCATGATTACTTATCGAGCCCCAATAAATTGTTTTCCAATCAGATGAACGATAGTAGAGTTGCCACCCCCACAATTTGAAAAACACCTCAAATATCCCACAATTTTGGCGTTAGGTTGTTCTAAACTTTTAGACCTATATTCTACTCATCATAACTAATCGAGCCCCGATACATCGTATTTCGATCAGATAAACGATAGTAGAGTTGCCACCCCCAAAATTTGAAATACACCTCAAATAACCCACAATTTTGGGGTTAGGTTGTTCGAACCTTTTAGACATATATTCTACTCATGATTACTTATCGAGCCCCCATAAATCGTTTTCCAATCAGATGAACGATAGTAGAGTTACCACCCCCACAATTTGAAAAACACCTCAAATATCCCACAATTTTGGCGTTAGGTTGTTCTAACCTTTTAGACCTATATTCTACTCATCATAACTAATCGAGCCCCCATACATCGTATTTCGATCAGACGAACAAGAGTAGAGTTGCCACTCCCACAATTTGAAAAAACCAAAATCTCCCACAATTTTTAAGTTAGGTTGTTCGAACCTTTTAGACATATATTCTACTCTTCATTACTTAAAGAGCCCCCATACATCGTTTCCCGATCAGATAAACGATAGTACAGTTGCCACCCCCACAATTTTAAAAACACCTCAAATATCACGCAATTTTGGAGTTAGGTTGTTCGAACCTTCTAGACATATATTCTACTCATCATTACTTATCGGACCCCCATACATTGTTTTCCGATCAGATGAACAGATGGTAGAGTTGCCACCCCACAATTTGAAAAAAACCCAAATCTCCCACAATTTTTAGGCACGAACTTTTAGAAATATATTCTACTCTTCATTACTTAAGAGCCAACATATTTTCCGATCAGATGAACGATAGTAGAGTTGCCACCCCCACAATTTTAAAAACCCTTTAAATATCACGCAATTTTTAAGTTAAGTTGTTCGAATCTTCTAGACATATATTCTACTCATTATTACTTATCGAGCCCCATACTTCGTTTTCCGATCAGATGAACGATAGTAGAGTTGCCACCCCCACAATTTGATAAAAATCTCATATCTTCCACAATTTTAGAGACAGATCGTTAGAACCTTTGAGGCAAAATATATCAGATGAACGATAGTAGAGTTGCCACCCCCACAATTTTAAAAACACCTCAAATATCACGCAATTTTGGAGTTAAGTTGTTCGAACCTTTTAGACATATATTTTGCTCATCATTACTTAACGAGCCCCCATACATCGTTTTCCGATCAGATGAACGATAGTAGAGTTGCCACCCCCACAATTTGAAAAACACCTTAAATATCCCGCAATTTTGAAGTTAGGTTGTTCGAACCTTCTAGACATATATTCGACTCATCATTACTTATCGATCCACCATACCCCGTTTTCAGATCAGATGAACTATATTAGAGTTATAAGCAAATCGAATAATTACGCTGGGCAGCACTGCCCGTAATCGTGATGGGCAGCACTTGCACAGTTTGTGTGACCCCACACTTTAAAGTTATCAGTTATATACAAACAGGTGCAGAGTATATTACAGTCGGGCTTGACCGACTTTCTTACATGTTTTTATTCTGTCTGTGATCAAAAATTCTCATATCTCAAATCGAGATATAAAATTCTGACTTGCGCTCGTAAACTTTTTTTCCTATCAGACAATTAGCAGTTTATATCTGGGCACACAAAATATCTCGAAAGCATCCGCAATAATTATTTATAAAACAGAGTCTCCCGGCAAAAGTTTCTCACTCTCTTTCTTTGCTCCCCCCGTTCCTTCCACACGGAAAAACTTAACTCATAATTTGCTGTTATTTAAAACCATTCATTTCCGCTCATTTTACTACAATTTTCCCCCTCTCAACCAGCAGTTTTCCCACCAAGGACCAAATTGGTGTCTATTTTTTGACGCGTTTTCTCTTAGTTCGCACTATCGAACTTTCAGTACTTTGCGAGCGGGTCCTGCCTGAATTCCATTAAAAGTTTTACACGAAAAATAGTTGCACACTAAAAAGCTATAACTGTAAAATTATAGTGCCCAACCAAAGTTTTTGCAGCGAGATGGAAGTGGGGGGAGAAGAGAGCACGCAATAAACTATAAAATGAAAGTAGTCCAGTTGCCTTATTAATAATTTTTAATTTCCTTGATGACTTCCAAGTTATTAACAACTGCAACTGCGAAAAGTTACTATGTAGACGGTACAGTTGTGCTGGGTGGAAACTAATTTTAACTGCTTTACGCTTTTTACGCTTATTTTTGATGTTGTTGTGTCTCCCCTTCGATATTTAATTGTTCTGGCGTTGTTTTGCTTTTGCACCAGCTGACAGTATTTTGCATGGAAAATAACCTAGCAATAATTGCGCTTAATTTGATTGGGGGGGTTCGAGGACAATTCATAGAGTAAATAATTGATTTCAACTAGAATTTTGAATTTCCAAGATTAATCACTTACACGTGTCCAACAAATTATTCCTCTCAAGTCAAAACAACTTTTCGCAATAACTCAAAAAATAATTTAGATTTCCTTTTTTTGGAAAGGGGGATGGGGAAAATGATGCCACTGGACAACTTTTGCCTTGCACAATGCCAAAAATGTCATTTGTCAAATGCAAACAGCTAAGAATAAACATCAACGGAAGTAATGCAGCCACAAAATACATAAAACAAGGCAGCAACTGCAGCAGCAGCAGCAGCAGCACAACAAGAACAAGAAGGATTGCCGGGGAGTGTGGGGCTGAAAAACCAACAGACAGTGCAGCTAATTATCAGCAACAGAGTACAACAACTCGACAAGACAAACACAATCAACAAAAAAAGAATAAAAAAATAATTCTTAGAGTATTAATGAATAGCAAACGACTTTGAGACTTTTTGCCCAGCAGCTTCAGAGACGACTCCCCCCCTCCCGTTTTATCCTCATCTTGAGTTGAGTAATTTGCCCCAAAATGATGTTGATGATAATGATGATAATGCTGATGATAATGGAAATGCATTGAGGGCTGCAACCAGCGACATTGGCTATTAATCATCTTTAAACAAAAGACAGGGACAACAACAACAGCAACAACAACGATGGGAACTACAGCAACTAAAACATAAACATCAGGTTAACCCTTTCCGGCGCTTGGGGAGTCGTTGCAGTTTTCATTGGCTTTAAGGGCTGCAGGAAATAGGGGTAAAGCACTGTAGAAAATATCAGTTGGAAATTGTCACAAAATTGAATTGTTTTTAGAATCATTAGAGGTTTAAAAAGTAAATTTTTGGTTGAAAAGTTTTTAAAATTTCAACATTAAGTTAAAAAAAATGTATTGCAAAGAGAGCAATCAAATCAGCAAAGCAAATCAGTCGCCGGCCAGCGTTTAATGAAGTAGGTCAGAGGGACTGTACCGGGGTGGAGACGGTTTCGTCGCATTTATTTCGTTTCGTCGCATTATATTTGTACACCAATTCACTCTCACTTTTTCACTGATTTATTGTAATAAAAAATAAATTGTTAAAATTTTTTTAAAAATGTATTGTTTTTAAAGAATTTTTTTAAATTTTATAACTTAAAAAAAATCCATAATTTCTTGAACCGAACCGGTTCGAATCCGGAGTTTCGACTTGTTGTTTAGTGTAAGCCGAACCCTGAACCGAACCACTTTTCCATAAATAGTAGATCCTGTTCCGAACAAACAATTTCTGGTTCGTTTCAATAAAAGCTATAAACCGCTTAAAAAAGTTAGGTAAATGAGCAAATCGACCCAAAACCAACTAATTTTAAATGTAGATAAAGGTCCCAATTAACATATTTGACGGGCAGCCGGTTATCATATCCGGGCTCGCCAGAAAAAAATGTTAAAAATCACAAGTCGTTCTGACGACCACTAGGACATAACGGGTTAAAGAAATTATATGTTTTTATATTTAAATAAGATCCAAGATTCGAAATAATAATGATTATGTTGCGCACAGAGATGCAAACCGGTTTTGAACCAAAACATACCAAACCTCTTATTTATGCTCGTAAACCGAACCACGAACCCAACAAGTTTTTTTTTTTTTTGAAAATGCTGAACCGAACTGAAAACGGTCTATTAAAAGGGATCGGTTTGGATTAGTGATGTAAAGCAGGAGTGCCCAATAAAAGCTATGAAGAGCAGACTCCAATAAATAAATGGAATAGCTTTTATTTCAACGAAATCATTCGTTGACAAAAACCAAATATGTTTTACAAATCGCTTTCGACCCCAATATCGACCATATTCCCATACGATCTGGATCGTTTTAAGGGTCGAAAGCGATTTGTAGAACACATGGGCTATTCAGAATTCTTTAAATTCCACTAAAATTTTGGTACCTGAATGTAATAATTCTACTATAACACCTAGTATTAAAGCAATATAAGAGTTATATGACCCAGCTTTAGTTGGCTTGCACTCGCCAACAAACTAATTCATAAGTATGTTCGTGCAGCTACAGCCATAGGAGAGAGAGTAAAGTTAAACCCAAGGGTGTTTTTGCTTATGACAGTGACTTTGTGGCTTTGACTTTAGCGACGAGCTAAAGAACAACAATCGAGACCTACGAGTATAGGAGTTGGCCACCTCTAATGTAAAGACTTCGATATTGTACTTGGGAATTTATGAACTTTTCTTTGGTAGTGGTAGTGTTTCCTTGTTTATCTAAATTAAGCCCTTAAAGTATTTTCAATTTCTTTATTTAAGGTTTATAGAGAGATTAGTTCAAAGGGATAATCTGACGCTTACTTTAGCTAGCCCATTTGACATTTTGTTGACATCTTCACATCTGTCTTTAAATAATAAGTACATTTATAATCAGATCGAATGGTACCTTGATTTCCGCTTATATAATTAATCAAGGTTATTTAATAAATTTCTAAAAAAATCCCATTAAAAAAGAAATGCAAATTGTCGTCTCAATTTAGAAAGTCTGCAAATTTGTAAACTGAATCAGGCGTAATAAGATATTAACTTTGAACCTTAAAAAAAAGTTCCTCATGATCATAAAAATACATTAATTGGGCGTCAAACAAGGTATCGTTCAATAAAATCTGTGGTAAGCGCATTTGTCCAAGTTCATTAAAAGATCGTGAAAAAATAATCAAAAAATTTAATTTATATTTAATAAATCTCAAACCATTAACTTAATCTAAAAGGTGTGGCGGTATATATATTTTCAGTATGCTATTGACACTAGATGGGAAAAGTTGTTTCCACGCTTCTCGTCAGCTTGCTTGCCGCCTAAACGCACGTGCCACCCATACACATACATACAAAATTTGCTGACAACGGAGCGCGAGCGCCTTACCATGTATAATAACAACAGCGTTTGTCAAGAAGAACAAAGGGGAAATCAGGCGAAAGTGTATTGGTGTGCGAATGTAATGCGATGCAAAGCTGCACAGTCCTACTATGCTGAGGGCTAGGCCTCCACCAGAGAGAATATAGCAGAGAGAGCCACTTTCAAAAGCCGCTCAATTTTGAGTGATTTTAAGGGATAATTATCATGTAGATCAGGACCGGCCATATGGAGAGGACTGAAATATGAGCTTGTGTTGGTGAGTGCCCCAATAGACAGCAAACTCACTTCCAAAATCAAGTTATTCTGTGCTCACCGACTTGACGTCGGCTTGCGTCTGTGTGAAAACATGAATGCGCTAGGACCCCAGTTGCTTTACACAAAAAATTTGATTCTATAGGCAAGACCTATGCTTACCGAAGACTGCTTATTTCATTAAACAAAGTTGCTTACTTTTTAGTGCAGGAACAAAATGAATAACTTTGTTCAGTTCTTCTATCATTTTTTCTAACTTTATTGCTCAGTTGTTTACTTGTCCCTTTATTTTCTGTTTTTCACTTGTTCAGAATAGTAAGCATCCCATTTTTGTTCACTTAATATCAACATATATTTTCATTCAAATTTTATTTTCCATGATTTAGTTACCATTTGATCCCACTGTTGACTGCAATAGCCAGTACCCGTGAGCAGCACAACAAGTGCAGTCAACAATGACAGACGAGCAAATGGTCTGATGTACGATGGCTTGCTTGGCTTTCCCCCTCCCCACCCACCAACTCGCTGTGTGCCTTAGAGGGGGGTCTGTTGATATATGTTGCTTGGCCCGCTTGTTTGTTTGTGTCTTCCAGCTCAGCCCAGAGTTGAACCATGTTACTTGTCTATGTCGTCGTCGTCATCGTTTGTCGCATTGTCAAGAAGATGCATGTTGCTTGTCTTGCCAAAAGTGTAGGCCTACAAGGAGGATCGTCTCCCCTTTCCGTACTTAAAATATAGTTGAGGGCGCCGCATTAAATCAGCAATTGAAACAACATCACTCATGACACGTTTTGGTTGGTCTGATGTCAGCAGAATGAGAAGGCGAGGGGAAGTGCAGGACGTTCATTTTGTGTGTTCGTTGTGCTTAATTTGCGTCCAACACACACACACACATTCCCCCTAAAGTGCATTTAGTTGCAAGCATTTATTGTTTGCGGTCAAATGTGCTGGGCAGGACGAAAGGACATTCGGTCGGTCATTGTCTTTGGGTTCTGTGGCCTGGACGAGTGGGCCCATTGTTGTAATTTCTCTCTATGTGTCTGTGTGTGTGTGTTTTTTGTGGGGAACATATTGCAACGACATAAATGCATAATTAATTTGGCTTTCTCAGTGTTTTGGAAGGAAGGTCGGTCCTATGTTTTGTCCCTACCATCAACTGCCAACTTGATTCTCACTTTGAACTATTTGAACCTGACGATTTTGAACGGGTTCGCCTGGTTACACAAGAGTTGCGTTTGGTTTGCTTGTTAATTAGCCTGATGCACGCATGCGTTACTTAAAGTCAACTTAATCGACGGGGATTTTCCAATATTAAGAATCAAATTAAATTCTAATGGGTGTATGCGGAAACCCCCTTGATTAAGTAAATTATGGGAAATATTGCCAGATGTTTAAAGAGAAATCGTAAGCTTAGGTATCTGGCAGCAATTGCTTAGCATTACATTTGTAATTATATCCTGGTACACAAGGTACGCGGCTATAGTGGAAGTGTACGTAACAGACTGAATAAAACCCCATAAAGTAAATTTATTCTTGATCAGCATCACCAGCCGAAGCGATTTAGCCTGTCTGTTCGTATGAACGAACGATCTTAGATGGGGACAGTAGGAATCTCGCTAATACATTCATGCGTCACTTATTATATGACGAGACATTTGGTTACTCTTACTTAAAGTCATAAAGGTGCGAAGGAAGGAAATTTCAATCCCATTCCTTTCCGATTCAGACCCTATCTTTAAAATTCGATTCACATTTCACGACTCAAAATTTTTCAAAATTTCCGAAGTTTTTAGACTTCCTCATAATATAAGAAAACTGCCTAAGAAATATCCAACCATCGAATTGCCTTAAACCTTAAATCAAATTTCTATTTTTATTTTCTTTGCTGAGCCAATTAAAGTATAAAATATTCCATCGCATCATAGCTAAAAAAAATTTATAGAAAATCTCAGTCTGCATCAGCAAAATGTTTTATGAGCTGCTCACACACACACACAACTCATTAGTATCCATAATTTATGTCAAACTTCTTTATGTGAAGTGCCAACGAATAAGCAGGGGGGAGCACTACCCCACAAATTTTCATTATATATGTATGTATATTGCATCAGTCCCCTAGGGGGGGTTAAAACTTAAATCATAAAATCATGAACACACCCAAAGCATCGAGAGTTGCGTTTGCAAAATAAATTTCACTTATGACTTGAAATCGCCTTGTAATCGTTTCATTTAATGGGAAGCACGTGTGAAAACTGCAATTTCTCAAGACATGAGACAGTCAGCTGCATCAGTAAAAGGAGCTGCCAAACTAAAATTACATTTTAAAATACAAAAAAAAAAATTGCAACAGCAGCTCATTAATGTTCTAAAAGGCATTGAAGGCGACATGTTGTGTGTGTGCCTGGGCACTTGCTCAACTCTAAATATCTTTTCTGCAAAGGGAAGAAGGAATAAAAAGGGGCAAAAGATTTAGGGAGCTGAAAACTAAGGGCATATTTAGTATGTGCACTCTTTTTGCGTTAAGAAGAGCATGTCAAGTTTATAAAAAGTTACGTAAAAGTTGCTTAAAGTGTTTCTTAATATATAGAAAGGAGGGAAAAGTAAATGAAAATTATGGAAAATGAGTTTTAGCATAGTCAAAAGGCAAGGTACAGCTATAGACAAGGTATCAAGCATCGAAAAATTTAAAGAAGATTCGGTCCCAAGGTTATATAAACTATATTGTTATAAACTTAATTGATATTTATTATAGATTGCTTGTTTAATGTAAATATAGTTTAAATAGTTTTTGTTAATAAACATTTAAAAAAAAAATGATTGTTTCCAAGACCAAAATAATTGGGATGTCATATAAAAGAAATTTACGGCGTGTAACGAACAAATTTGAAGAGTTATTGCCCTCAAACTCATAATCAGAATAATTTTACTTTGATTTATTAATTTGTAATCAATAGCTAAATCTTTTGCTTTTCAAAAAACTACAAACTTCAATACGCTGAGCTTTAAAAAGGGCTGAAATGTTAAAAAAAAACAAGCAAGTGGTATCATATAGTTGTGCAAATGTAAGTAACAGGCAGAAGGAAGCATTTTCGACCTAATGAAGTATATATATAAAATCTTGATCAGCATCAATAGACCGGCCGATCTGTCTCCATTTAGTCATCAGCAGAAAGCAAAATAAAAATACAAAAAATAAAAATTATTTACATCATTTACAAATCAATCAAAAGCAGCGCCTTCCCTTTTTAATCCAACATCTCTCTTTGATCAAAACTAAGGTCATGAAATTTTTCATGAATTTTTTTTCCGATTTAAAAACTTTATTATGCAAAATTGGTAGAATGTATTTTATAAAAAGTGCTGCCCATTGCTTTGTATGTCTTTTTATCACTTTTCTGGCAATACATAGATTTCGTTCCATTAAAACAAGCCAATTTGGTATATCTTCAACTGAAGTAAAGCGTGTTTTCGTTAGATCGTTCTGCATCGACTGGAACAAATGGAAGTCTAATAGTGCAAGGTCTGAGCTATAAGGCGGGTGGATTGGAACCATCGAGCTAGATTTTTTTTGTACCACTTTTTCCACTAGCAGCCAAGCATAAGCAAGGCAGAATATCAATGATTCATGTCTGGTCGACCATTTCCGGACTTTCAACCGCAATGAAATGGCTTTTCGAGTCACATCTAACTTTGCCGAAAGTTCTTTGGGGTACATTCTTACCCCAGTATATTTGTATGAAAATCAAACAAATTTAAACACAATTTTAAAGTGTTGTACTTTATGTAATTTAAATACTTTAATATCGCTCACTTAATTCTACAACGGCATAACTCAAAAATTACGAATTTTGAGTGAATGAAGCAGAAATATTCACCTTATTATATTCTATTTTGTGCTAAATTTTTATAAAGCTATCTCTTATATGACACCCAAATTAATTTATTTTGACAACAACAATGTCTCAATCTAAAATACATTTTTTTGAGTTATGCCGTTGTAGAATTTAGTGAGCGATATCATTTTGAAGCGTGAAGTAACAAACAGAAAAATAGAGGAGGAAGGAGGAATTCTTTTTGGTGTGGCAGTGCTTTATTTGTAGACATTGCTCATTGGGCTTTTCAATTCGTAGTCCATTTTCTGAATAATTGAAGACGTTATAACAGAATTAAGTTGTGCTGTTTTTTCACAAAAATTTCGTTTATCTAAAAATGTGTGAGCTGTCAATTTTTCATTGATCACCATGCTGTATTTATTTCTTATAAGCAGGCTAAAATTGTACCCAAAAGAAGTAAAGCGAAATTTTAGTGCTTTGACCGCTATAAACTATATTTTTAAGAAATATTTTGTATGGTGTTACTCCGTTTTTACACAATTCAGTTTGCTTTATGAAACTCTCTTCGATTTTAAATTTGAAAAAACTTCAAAACTTCATGCGCATTTATATTAGTAAGTTTTGCCACGTGAAGTTCTAACTCATTTCGCCTAACATCATGAGTTATCGATAAGCAAATAACCAACACATCATTCCTGCATAAAATCAAGAACCAAATAAAAGGACAACTATTGAAAAACTACATGCCACAGCTAGGCCAGCTTCGACGGTCTCTCTTCACCTCTTTCCTACAATCAAAAACTTTATGAAGAACTTCATTAAGGAAACTTGTTTTTGTAAATTCATATCTTCTAATCTTACATATGCAAAGAATTGACAAAGTAGTAAATTACTGATTCTGACTCATTATAATGGTAAACAATGCTTAAATCTAGCACTGAAAAATTTTTGGGGTACCAATGTACCCCAAGGACGTTTTTAAAGTTAAGCGAATCAGCAGAATTATGCTGATGACAATTTTTCAATATTAAAATCAAGTATCCTCATGAGAATTTAAAAAATCGTAGGATCAAAAGTTTCTTTCTTATAATAAAAATTTACAGAATTTGTCAAATGGAGCCACATTGCTTCGGAGAAAACAGGTTTATTTAATATAATCATTGGCTGTGTTCAGCAGAAGAACTTGCTCCCTAATCAATGAATTATTTCTTGGTAACTTACGTAGGCTACTTTTCCTCTTGTGATTAAGATGATATTTTCATGGAGTTTTTCCAAATGTCAATTTAACAAGACACCCTAAAAGTATCCTAAAAAAATAATATGTGTAGTTTTATTAAGCTGATCAGTGATCAAGATTTCCTGAAACGAGCCCAATTAGTTCCCGTCTTTGAAGACAGGAGACGTTGCGGAGAAATTATATCTTTACTTAATTTCAAACTGATTCATTAAGTAGTTTTCTTTAGCGGACTTTTCAGTCATATGTGTTTTGAATAAATCGATATATAGGAAAATATTGGTGTTCAACGGAAAAACAGGCGACGATATAAACGCAAAGTTGAATCCTATTTGGCGATCCTTCTTCATCTATGACAACCATACGATCTTGGTTCAACAAGTTGATAGATTAATTTTGGAAAAGGAGAAGCCGGGGAATAGAAGCTCAAAAGAAATGACATAATTACCGTCAAAGTTGTTTGAATCCATGAGATCACTTGGAACCCAAAAGAAATAATCTTCATAGACTATTTGGATCACAGTCAGGTATGGGAGAAATTCGATCTGTTTAAACATAATAAATTATAATTTTTCACCTATATGAAAGAGCATTTGCAAGTCTTCTCAAATTGTTTCCTTTGGTTGTTCCCCTCTTTTTGCAATTCTGCTGAAAGATTTGCTCATGCAACAGATTTGCCAATGATTTAGTTGCATTCAGGCGTCGAGTAAATCATAAGTTCCTGCCCCACACCATTCATCCATCCATCCATTCCTCTGTCTACATAATTTATGCGTCTCTTTAAAATGTCACAAGTCGACGGAATGGCGCGCAACTGTTTTTCAATTAAGGAGTGTACAAAATGCAAATTTATGCAAATCCTTGGCCAAAAACTAAGCAACATCCAGAAGGCAGAAGCCATGGACTTTAGTTTTTTTTTTGTTGTTGCTTTTTTTTTGGTACAGTTGCCCGCCGGCAACTGCCGCCGTATAGCGAAGCAATGCGGATGCGGATCCGGATGCCGATGCCATTTTGTGTCATTGTTTTTTGCATAATTTGCACCTTGGCCAAAACTACCGTTACGAGTTACAGTTACCGGTGCGGCGTTACCGTTAGCTGGCAGCGTTACATTGCCAACGTTAAATTAATAAAACGTGAAATTTTCCCATTTTAATATTTATGAGTTTTGCGAAGCTAACTAAATTCAAGGAAGAGTCAGAGTGAGAGCAAAATGAAATGGGGGAAAATTTTGTGTCAAGGCAGAAGCAATTTTCCGTGTGAAAATTGAAAGTGAGAATTGGTTTGTCAAGCTGACTGAACAACAAGAAGAAGAACAAATTTCAAGATTTTTGTGAAGTCATTTGAAAGGCTGGAAAATGAATTCAATTAAACAAATATTTACAGTTAAGATTGTTGGTTTTGTCTTGCATATTACACAGCGCAACAGCCATTTTGCTCTGGCCTTCTCGATGCAAAATTCTGTTCCTGTTCTGTGCCACGATTCCAAAACTTTCTCCATCAGCTCTTGTTTTCAAGAAATCGCGGAAAAAAAGCCACAAAATTCATAAAAATTGCGGATATGTTAGGCTATATGCTAAAATAGTTGATTTGGTTTTACGATTTACGCACTAGGTTGTAGATGACGGTTTATTTTGAAAAATTTGCTATAAATTGAGAAAAAATTATTTTCAAGGTCCAATTTAGGTACTTTCAGGTTTGCTGATGCGGCTCGCTTGATTTTTTATTGCTGCATTGATGTATGTAGTATCGTATAAAACTTATAAACCTACAAATTTATGCTTGGTGTGACCTCCATAATTTTTCATAAGTTAAAAAAACATCAAAATGCTTTTTCCGCGATTTCTTGAAAACAAGAGCTGATGGAGAAAAACCGAGACCAATTTTGGAATCGGGGCACAGAACACGAACAGAATTTTGCATCGAGAAGGCCAGAGCTCACAAAAGTGGTCATTTTGTTGCCCTGTGTTATATGTAATATTTTTGATTCTCTTTCACTTCTCATTTACACTTTTTTAAAATTGAAAAAAAAAAAATGAAAATTTCATAAACCATTTAAATGATAATTTTAAGTTGGTTTAGTACGCAAAGCCATTTAAAATATTTAACTAATAAATGATTGACCATAATTCAATTTAAGCAAGCATGATTGACCCCAATTTCACACAGCTGAATCCATAGACTACCCTAAAAATTTGTACAAATTCCAACCACGTGAACGAACGTTCATCAACAAATCCCTCGACGTATGCCTCTAATCACTGACATCAGGATGCCACACGCCTGGTTAATGTACGTACGGAAACTTCTCAAAAATGTTTTTAACAAGGCCACCACGTTCGTTCATTCATCCGTTTGGACATGTGCGGCTCATTAAAATGGTGCCAGGATGGACGGGAAAAAATCGAGAATGTTGTGCAAAACTGGCAATTGCCGAATTCTAGTGCGCAATTTTTTTTTCTGTTTCCTTTTTTTTTTTTGTGGGGTTGCAACGTAATTTTCTGTCAGAGAAAGAAAACTAATTTCAGCGCAAATTAGTTTCGCACCTCATAGCGAACGACAAGGACGACAAAGCAATTGAATGGCCAGCAAGCTGAATGTGTATGTGTGTGTGTGGGTGGCAATCCTGGTTGCAAGCGGCTGTTGTGCACTTAATAACCTGATCGAATCGCACACACACACACACACGCCCATACAAAAATCCATTGAAATGCCAAAATCAACAAGGCAGCAGCCAGGCCAAGCCAAGCCAAACCAAGCCAAGCCAAAGGCAAGCCAAGCCGAAACCCAAGTCCAGGGAAAGAGCAAAATCAGTGAATCACAATAATGCCTCAATTTCCGTTGGATGCAGGGCTACAAATGCCCGAAAACCCGTTCAATGATGAAGGCGTGCTGGGATTGCCAATGCTGAAGAGTTGAGGCATCGGCGTAATGAAATCGCATTCAATTAAACATAACACTAGCGGGGCAGGGTGGGGGGAAGGGCTGTGGCAAGGCGGCTTGGGGCTGACTTTGAAGCCCCCCCCACCCTCTCAATTCTCTCTCATTCTCTCTACTTTCGACACTCTTCCTGTTGCTTGCAATATCTTGCCGGACGAAGGGAAATGAACGAAATGCGAAAGAAAGAAGCTTTTATTTTCGCACGTTTACTTGCAAGAAGCACAAAAAATTGCACAAATTCGTAGGCACAAAAGAAAAAGGAGGCCCCCGCCATACTCCTTTGGGGACTGTGATTGTCTGCAATTTTCATCAAATTGAAATGAATTGAGTTGAATGCCAAAACTTTAGGTACGACATTGACAGTCTTGAGTGGTTCAATATATGAAAGGAAAGCGTTTTATATTTTTGTAGGTCAGAGAATGTGAAGCAAGAAAAGTGTTTTCAATAATGTGAATTGTCAACGTTTTATAAGCTGTAACCTTATTTTAAGTCGTCTATAGTCCCTGAGATCTAGGTGTTCATACAGACGGACAGACAAACATTTCTATATCGACTCGGCTATCGATGCGTTGGGCCACTCTGCTTAAGAGTACTTTAATATATAATGTTACTAACCAAGAAAAGCATCCAATCCTGATAGTTTTCATTTGTTTTAGGCACATAAAAAAAACAAAAACAAAAAACACACACACGAACTTGAATCTGGGCGCATATTAACACACACAACAACAACAAGCCACACCTTCGTCGCAATGCTGACGCCAGGATCGGCCTGCCCCTCCCCCGCGTATCAATACTTTGCGGTCGAACAGCCAGATGGCCACTGGGTACCGCAACATTCCCGCATTTAGTAAACACTTTGACATACATTTCATTTAGTTTTGTTATAATTTTAAGCTAACGCAACGCCGAAAATGACCACGAATTGACGAGTTGACGGAAAGCAACGGTAAATCTTGGCAGCTGCAAAGTTTGCATTTGCACACCAATTAACACAAAAAACCACTTGTTAAAAAAAACTTGTCCTCGACAAACAAACACTTAAGCACACATTCAACTTTGATTTGTTTATATTTTAAGGTTTATTTATTAACTTTTAACACCCGCGAAACAAAACTAAAAAAGCAATTGCGAAAGTCACGACGCGTTAGCACATTAATACTAGCGCAAGCTATCGATAGTTTATGATTGCTTATCGATCGGAAGGCGTTAGCCAAAACATTAGTCTCCCTGGCGCCAAGTTTTAAAATTGCTGTTGAGTTTAAAATTTATTTGCTTAGACTTAAAAGGCATAACAAATAAAATAAAAAACAATAATTGGGAAATGGCAAATACAAAGTATATTGAAAGTATCGCATATTAAAGCTAGTTGGCGAGAAAGATAGTTCTAAACAATGTATTTTCAAAATTGTGGGACATATGAGGTATTTTAAAAATTGCGAGGGTGGCAACTCTTCCAAAATTTACCCATAGTTTAGATTCAGAAATTTAAGGTTCGAACCTTCGTTCGTGCGAAGTTTTTCCAAATTTGTAAAAAAGAATAATTAAATTGTAAAAATATAAAAAAATTCCAGATTTGCTGAATTTTTGTTTACATCGAACATACTAATTTAATTAATATCAGTTTAAATTTAAAAGTATTATTTCTTAGAGAAATTTTTTGGATCTATACTACGTCTTTTATTAATAAAATGCCCGCTTAACTAAGACTTGTAACTTTTTTTTGAAAGTTTTAGATCGGAACAGGTTCAGCTATTTTTTTCAAAAGAGGTTCGGTTCACATTAAAATAAAAGTCGGAATTCCGGGTTCGAACCAGTTCGGTTCAACACCGGTTTGCAGTCCTGGTTCCAATCCCTTTAAACACGAACACGGTGCAACACGTCTTAACACGACAAATCACCATACAATCCAACACTTCTTTAATCGACCTTACAGAACAAAAATACTAAACAAATACAGTAAGTCAAAAAAGTTTTTGACAAAGTACAAATTGACATTTTCCCTCTTATTTTACAAAAAAAAAAATTTTTATCTTATTGTTTAAATTTGTTTTATATTTTAATCATGTTCTCTATAGATCTGAGAGGTAATATACAATAGTGGGATTCTTGAAAATGATTTGCTTTCAATTTTGATTTGCTTTTGATTCCGTGGTACTGCTGTTCATAGCTGCTCCATTCAAAATGTGCAGTGTGCCCAGGAAAAGTAATATAATTAAGGTCATACTAAAATACTTAACGAAAACAGCTCTGAGGCTAATCTTGATTTGATTACATTTTGCTCTCAGGTGTGACCGTTCTCTTTGAAGAAAATTTTATGGAATTGTGTCGTTTGAAAACTACTTCATTCAAATTGTTACATAACAACAATATTTCGCTCACCAGAAAAAAAGCGGCATTATTTCAATTTCAAATGAGCTGTGCGAAATTATGTCATCGAAATTATGTCGCTATAAAGTCAGTTCATCGATGATGATTTTATAGTTTAAAATTTTTTTTTTAAAAATATGGAAAACTAATATAAAAAATGTACATCAAGAATTTATATTAAAAATAATTCGCGACGATTCTACAAGTATGTGTTTTGATTATTTAGTGGAAATATCCCACAGAGATAATTGTGTTTTGTGGATGACTAATTCTGAGGTTTTATCTTGGTGCCAACAGCTAACAACGGCAAGTTCTTTTGTAGGAATTCATCAGATCCGTTCATATCTAGCCTGTGCTGTAGCAGAAAACTATTACATGTTCGGCAAACAATTTTCATTTAATTTTGCGGATGGGGTATTTGAGGTTAGATTATGTCAATGTTTGGAAATTTAAAAATATTAAAGTTTTACCCAATTATAAGGAAATGCAATTAATTGATTCAATAACTGTGAGGAAGGCCTGGGTTAGACTGCGCCTCAGAACATCTAATATAAAAGTTTCTTCTATAAAATGTTTTCACATCCAATCATCTTCACCAGCTATTGTCGCCAGCTTTCTATATTTTTGTTTACTTAATCGTAAAATTTTATTAATTTCTTATTAGTATTTATAAGTAGTATGTCTTCGAGATATTATAATTAGAATACGGCCTGCGCCCTTCTCTAGATCAGACTATATAAATAAATGTTTGGTGGACTCATGAACATCAAATAATAAAAGATTAATTGAATTTGTAATTCCCAATTATAATTAGTCTTAAATGTCAAATGGAAACTTGCTCTTACTCCAATAAATTGTGTGTATGCGTGTTGCAGTTTGTTATTGGATGCCTCAAAATGTGTTCAATTCAACCAATTGATCTCGGAATTATAACATGTTACTCATGATTTTGATTTTATCTTAGGAACATCTTATCTCTCGCTATTAACTACATTCATTTGGTAAGTTTAACTTTCAATCATTCTACTAAATACACATTAAATCACCTTCAAACAGTCTCAAGAATACCCAGAAATCTACAGCTCGCAACTTTAACAATTTAAATTGTCATATAAGGCAACGGGAACCCATCATTAATGAAGACATTCCTGATGCTGTTGCTGTTGAAATCCATACGTACCAAAGCGAAACGCAAGAATGCACAACACAGACTACTACCCGCACACACACACACAAACCAGTCACCCTCCTCCGCAGAGACAAAAAAAGGAAACGGAAGCAACTGAGCACACTTAAGTGAAGCGCGTAATCCGAGCCACACAACAAATGCTGCCACATCGAGCCGAAGATGGAACGAAGACGACAAGTAAAAGTAAAAACCCCAAGCAAAGAAAATGTTAAGAACAAAAAGGATCAACGGCAGCTTTGCACGTTTGCTGAAACCAAATACAAAAGCAGGCAGGAGGACTGACCAAACAGATGAGCGCATGTGGGGTTATGTCAGGGAAAGAAGCAGCAATGCATGTGACAACGTTAAACTGAAAATCATTGCACGGTCACGTGTCAATCTTTAATGTGAGCATACCCCTCCCTTCATTCTCTCCTGCTATTTCTTTGGGGTTGGTCACCCATTTGGCCAAAGTGAAACTGTCAAAGCGCATTTGACTTTTGCTTTGGCCCAAAAGTTTTCTGCATGTAATGACAACAGTTGTCGAAACTTTAGCATAACGCTTAAGTCTGACTGAGTACTTTAGAAGGCGCCTTTTTTTAGGGAAGGTTTTAAATTACAGCACTTTGGAAAAGGGGGTCATGTGTTGGCTTTTATTATTAACTACTTTTCTATAAACAAAATCAGGTGAGTACATTTTTGCCTTTTTTTCAAAAAGAAAATTATTTTAAGACAATTGATATTGGGTTCATAGAAACTTATTAAGTCGCTGTGACGCGGTGCGACATGCTTAAAATTTGTTGTTGTTGGCCAAAAGCTGAGAAGTGTCACGTTCTGGTAAATAGTTTATTGTTTTTATTTTTCAAACAGAAAATTATTATTTATAATTGATGTTGGGTTAAAAGAAACTTATTTAGTCGCTGCGACGCGGTGCGACCTGCCTAATATTTGTTGTTGGTGGCCAAACGCCGAGAAGTGTAACGTTAAATGTACTTTTAGTGCTTTTTGAGCCGAATAACGTGCCACTAGCTGACCTTCGCAGAACTAAATTAGAAATGTAGTGAAGGGTTTTTAAGAAAAGGAACTTAAAACACTATGATAAAAAAACGAGTATTTGACAAACAATCGCAAAATATTCGCTTAATGCTCGCAAAGGATCATTTAAATATTCGATAAATTTGCGCGAATAAACTGAAAGCCGGAATTTTTGCGGACAAAAAACATATTTCAAATAAAGATTTGCTCAATATTCGCCACAGTGTTTAGAAATAAAATTAGGAAAATATTTTATTGCTTTTATTTTTTAAAAAGAAAATTATTTTTAGACCATTGATGCTGGGCTCATATAAACTTATAACGTCGCTGCGTCGCGGTGCGACTAGCTTAATACTTGTTGTTGTTGCCCAAAAGCCTTTTATTGCTTATCAAGCCGAATAACGTACTGTAAGGACACTAGCTGACCTTCGCTAAACTAAAGCAAAAATGTAAAGAAGGGAAAATGAACTGCAAACACTACCCAGTAGAGATGGGCGCGGGACAGAAAATTCGATCCCGTCCCGAACCCGACCCTAGTCTATCTCGACCCGTCCCGATGCCAAATTTTAAATTCAGTCCCGTCTTGCTCCGATCCCGACACAAGTCTGTCCCGATCCGTCCCGATAAATTCAATCCCTTCCCGTTCCGATCCCGAAGATATTTTCGGAACCCGCGGGAATCCCGAAAATATCGGTCCCGCGCCCAAAACGAGTATTTGACAAACATTCGCTAAAAGTTCGCTTAATGTTCGCAAACGAGCAGTTAAATAAACTTGCACCATTAAAATATTTGATAAATGTGTGAAAATGAACTTAAAAGCAAAATTTTTGCGAACAAAAAACCTATTTCAAATAATGATTCGCTAAATATTCGCCAAAGGGCTTAGAAACGAACTTTTAAGGGGTCTCTTAATAGTTAATTAAATAGTCATTAACAGAATGTTTGCTCTTTCAAACTATGCTAAGATTCGAATTTGGGATTTGTTTTCCAAAGTTTTATCTGTTAAAATTTAGAGAAACTTTCGTAAAGTTTACGACGTAAACGAATTTATTTACGAAGGATTGACACACTTGGTATCGAGAGTTGGGGAGTTTAGTTCATTTAAATGAACTTGTTCATTAGTTTATTTTTTATAAATTATTCGCTTTTAAACTATAGTTAATTTTAGAACCATTGTTAAATTTTTGACGAAAAAAATTGGGGGTGGTTTTTTTTTTTGCAGCACTGGGCACTACAAAAATATCGACTATTACAGAATGCATTCCATTCAGTTCAGAATCAACTGTGAATTACAATGAACTTATCAAATATATGAACTCTATATCACAAAATTACCTTTAGTTCAAAAATGGATCTATGGGTCAAAAAGTAAATAGTTCGAAAAATTTCTTTAAATATTTATTAATAACAAGTTGGAAGGCAATGTGAAATTGCAGGCGAACAGGGGCTTATAGCTATAGCTACGAGGCTTTAAGTTTACCCTAAAAATGTACTATAGTCCATTAGTTCATTTGAATTTCTAGTTCATTAGAATAAGTGTACCGAATTCGCCACAACTCTATTGGTAACCTCTCGAGCGATTGCTTTGAAAATGGTTTTATAAATTCCGTATTAACTATAATAAATTTTAAATGACCTCTTTCCGTAATCCCCCTTACATTCCTCGAGCTACAGTCACCCAAAACTACCCTTTTAAGTCCCTTAAGTTTAATGCCATTAATATAAGATACTATGTAATTCCCACTTCAATTCAATTTCCTGCCACCTTTCATAACCCCAAAATGAGCTAATAAACGTTTCATGTGATTTGTCTACCCACTAATAAAGCCCTAAAACCATTGTACTCCCCCCAAAAAAAGGGCACACACTTAATTTCAATTGCTGCAATTAAGAACAACCCACATGTGCCCATAAATATGCTTTAAAAACTTCTTCTTTAAAAGAATAAAATGTATAAAACACAAAAAAAATATAAGAAGAACTGAACTGAACGTCCCCAACTCGCTTGTCTAATTAAGCAGCAGCCAAGAGTGGGTTAAAGGGTGGCCCCATGTCACATGTGGAACTTTTGCCGGATGACCTTTTTTTTCTAAATCACTGGCCAGGCCACTGCCAGGGCCAATGCCAGGGCTAAAAAGGCCAGACGCCGCACCTAGTTAGGTTGAACGAGACGAGACCGTCCACCCCCTTGAGTGCCTTCCCTGCTGAGTTGAATCATTCAACCCTTAAATTGGTACGCAATGTCAGCGATGAATTATCTGCAACCTGCTAAACAAGAAGCAAAGGCAAAAACGGGCCAGCCTTTTGAGCCATTTACATATACAGAAGCGGTGCGGAGCGGAGCGGGGAGAGCTTTTGTCAAATGTCGGACGGTGTCAAAGCAGCTCGCGTTGTGGCCATAAATCACAGGCGAGGTCTGGCCAACTGGAGGGTCCAATGATATAGAAGCGGAAGCGCCGCGTACAGCCATAACTGTGAGCGAAACTTTAAAACTCGTAATTTGATGTGGAAGGACAAACGATGGGGGCTTTAAGGTTCAATGAACTTGAAAATTGAGCAAGGAAAAAGGACTTAAATTTTGAAAAGTGTTCAAAGTTTATTTTAAGGTAATGGGTGGTGGGGGAATCAAATGATTCAGCTTCGCTTTAAGCACCAGAAATTAACCTAATTCCCTGGTTATGGTTTTCTGAAATATAATGTCAATGGATTTCAATTATTCTCAAATATTTTTTGTGCTGCTTTTGCTCTATTCGAGACAATGTGATAAAGCAAAAAACAATTTTGTACCTTTTAATTCTCCCTACCCTAAGTCTAGTTTTGACCTTGCCCAGACCTATCCCCCCTCTTCACTTTCTTATCATTTAATTTGTTCTTCCCACACACACACACTCACATTCCTCAAACTTTTGGTCAACAATTTAACGTTTCATTAAATTGTTGTCCAAGTCGATTCATTTCAACTTGTCGCTGTCTTTTTCTTAAAATGCCTCTTCACCATCTCTCCTGGTCTTGTGTCTGTCTATCGAACGAAATAAATAAAAATAAAAGAACAAAAAAAAAAAAATACCAGACAAGACTTAAATTTTATTAGCGCAATTTTTCAACTTTTTATGTAGCAAAAAAAAAAAAAAATCTTCACTTCTTCCATTGAACTCAAACCGGAAGAAACTGTTGACAGGCAATGAACGGCGAAGGCGAAAACTGTCAATGAACAGTTAATATTTTTGTGATGACGCGCAATATGTCAATGACAGGACCCCAGGACGCAATTTAGTTTATAAATTACACAACGCATTCATGTCACAAGGTTGGACTCCTGCTGACACAACAGTTTCTGCTACCCACTAATCGTCTCAATTAGGCATGGATTTTTTTCTCTCTCTAAATAAAAAAAAAAAATTATCAATAAAATGGGGAATTGGGAATATGTGTGTATCTATGTTGGTGGGGCACATCAAATTGGCAAAAGACCCGCAGCAATTTTTCCGGTTTCAATGTCGGCATTGACATTGTCATCGCCATCGTCGTCATTCATCAAGGTGGGGACTTCCCCTTGGAGTTGCCCGCAGCTTGTGGGTTGCCTTTGATCGTTGGGCGTTCATATTTTTTCTTGCCGCCCCACCCCTCGCAAACATTTTTTTGCTACTGTATTTTCTTTTTCTTTTTTTTTTTTAAGAAAAAAAAAAATATACACCCTATGGGGGTGTGTATGTGGGGCTGACGTTGATGATTTTTCATTGCTCGAGTTTTAATTTTACACTTGAGTTGAGGCCAACGCCGATTCCCCAACGCACATAAAAAAAAATTACAAAATGCCGGCCAAAGTTTAATGGGGAAAATTTATACAGGTTAAGGTACAAAAAATGAAGTATTTATTAACAATAATTTAATTCAAGTCTAATAGTTTGCTGAAAGCTAATTTCTATCTTTATATATCTATCTATCAATCGGGTTCTTAAAATATTTGCAAGTTTTACTTTCTCAAAATGTATTTAATACTTTCTAAATAGTTGCAATATAGCTTGTAAAAAAATATCAAAAAAGTTTTCATTTAGTTTGACACATCTTGAATGGGTTTAAGCTTTCGAAAATATTTAAACTAGTTCGGAACCTATTTTTAACCAAATTCGTAGCTTTAGTACCTTTAAGATATGGGTTGGTTCAACTTTTGAACTGGTTTGGAACCGCTAAGTTCCAGGAAAATACTTAAAACCAACTTAAGCATTAATGAGTAATTAAATGTGTTTTTAAATTTGTTTATATTATTGTAAAACATCTTAAGATTATTCAGTGAAAATTTGAAATCAATAGAAGTAAAACTGTCGGAGATATCGTTGATAGTTTCTATAACTTTTTTTGTTTTAGATGATCCGGTAACGAGTTATAATGTTCACCACAAAACCTCTGGAGATTCACCGTCAGCGGCTTATTTATCAATATTTTTCGTTGAACATTTTTTCTGACATACTTCAATAGTTGTACAATAATATGTAATTAAATTTAATAAAATTATATTATTCAGGTCGGAGCAAAAAAAAAAAACACAAAAATCTGTTTTTTTTCGCCTTTATTACCCTACCCTAAACGCCTGCAGTAACCTGGCCAAGCGTAAAGAATAACAGCGGCTACCCTGGATGATCCATGTCACCCGTATGGATGATGAAGCTCCAGTAAAATAGGTATACCATTAGAAAGCGACGGACTTTGACAAAGTCAGCAGGAGAGGACGGCCAAGACTGAGATGGGAAGCTTGGTGCAAATAACTGGAGCCAGCGCTCACGGGACAGAAGTAGTTGGCATGCAATACTAGCATAGGCCGAGACCGACAACCGGTTGTGATATTAATATATTAGACCAAAGAAGTCTTAAAAAAATTCCACATATGGCTTTGAACTAGTGAAGGGCGCTTGTCGAACACGTCGTGTTAAGCAGTACAAACGATGTCAATAGCTGTCTAAGTTCGTTATTTCCAAATCTGAGAACGAAATTCTTATTTTAAGTTCTTATTTTGATTAAAAAGACACTTTAAGGCTAGTATCCACCACTGCGGAAAATTCCTGTCAGGAATTTGCTATTACTTATTAAAAGTGTGTGGAACTCAACTAAAACAGTGTGACCAGAAACGGTAAAAAACAAAAAATTGAAAAAAGCCTAAACGGTGCAAGGTCACACTTATTAATCTGTTGTGTTTTGTAAGGCGCTTTAATTTAAATAAATTAAAATTATGAACGAAATGCTAAATTCGGCCTAGCAACTGGATCCCACATATGTGCAGCCTTTGTATGAGGATGTAGCATCGGAAACCGTAGACAGATATGGCCTCTTCAGCCACATTGTCTACACATTGTTCGCTTGGAAAAAAGCCATAGAAAGCCGTCAGGCTCTAGATAATATCCAAAGTAGGAAGTATGTAGATGTGGGCACGGGCCGGGTATTTTTTTTTTGTACCCAGGCCCAGGCCAATCTTTGAAATCGATCCGGGCTTATTACGGGCCTGGGCCAAACTACAAAACGACGAAGCCCAAAAAATACCCGGCCCTCTAGTGATAGCCAATTAATATATTCAAAATAATACTAAAAACTTTGTCAACTGTAAAGCCAAGTATCTTGGCAAGATGAATTTGCTGGTGTGCAGCAATAATAAAAATAGAAGGCTAACATCGGCTACGCCGATGTTTTAAATACCCTTGCAGTTTTTGAAAGGCGCTACCATTGATAACAAAAAAGTTTTTCTCACAAGAATTAGTTTTTGGACCGATCGTTCCTATATGCTATAGTCATCCGATTCCGATAAGTTTTTCCAGAATTGTGTGGAAGTATATAAAACTAATATATACCACGATTGGTGATGCTACGATGGAAAACAAAAAAGTTTTTCTCACTAGAACTAGTTTTTGGACCGAACGTTTATATGGCAGCTATATGCTATAGTCATCCGATTTTGATCAATTTTTCCAGAATTGTGTGGAAGCATATAAGACTTATATATACCACGACTGGTGAAGATACGATGGAAAACAAAAAAGTTTTTCTCATTAGAACTAGTTTTTTGGACCGATCGTTCCTATGGCAGCTATATGATATAGTCATCCGATCCGGCCGGTTCCGACAAATGTGCAGCGTATTTGTATTTAAAGACTTTTTGCAAAGTTTGGTAGATAGCTTCAAAACTGAGGGAGGAGATAGCATAGAAACAGACGGACAGACGGACGGACGGACAGACGGAAATGAACTCAGCTCGTCATGCTGATCAAGAATATATATACTTTATGTGGTCGGAAATGCTTCCTTCTATGCGTTACAAACATCGTGACAATTTTAATATACCCTCTGCAAGGGTATAAAAATATCAAATTATTTTATATAGGATAACGTTATACACATTCTTCATTGTTTGCTCTCCAGCGTTGGAAATCCTCAATTCATTTTTATTGTTTTGCACCCAGCATTTTCCTCCATCTTTTCGCCCATCATGTCAAAAATAATTGTAGAAAATATATTCCTGTGTTGTGTGTCAGAATTTTTAGCATCCACACACGCAAACGATAGGCCAACTATCGATAACAAATTGTGGATTTCGTTCATGTTGCTGGATACCAATGACGGGAAAAAGGTAAACCAAAAATTCCTGGCACAGTTTTTTTTATATTAAGTATGCCAGGAATTGTTTGTTTTCGCAGTGCTGGATACCCGGCTTTAACTTAAAATAAAATAAATTCTTATAGATTATTATTATTCTAACTTTTATGTTTCAAAATTTTAGACAGATTCATGCGTAATTCAAGAAAGAAATAACAAAACTATTTTCGAATTTTAAGAACAAAACTGTCAAAATTTAATCACGAACATACTTAAATTTAGAATGACATTTTTTTCTGAGTCATTTCCTATGACTCTTTTCTGATTGACACGGAAGATATGTATGTACAATCAATACGTTTTATAAATAGTTCCCGGACTATTTCTTTATACATAAAAGAGCTTGTCCTCACTGAGTCTCTGATTTATTGGCTATGTATGCACAGTCTAAACGGTAACAGATAGAAGGCTGCAACTTGGACAGTAGTTTTCATATGCAATGAACGTGGAAACTAAGGTGGGGTTTTAAAAAACTGCACTTACGTTTTGTTTTTAAGAAACAGCAAGGGAAAATGGATATGTGTTATTCAATCCACTTAAAAATTTTTAGAACATTAACAGACTAATTAGTTCGACAGCGGGCTGAAATCAGGTGACTGAATCAGGGTTATTAGGATGAGGCAAGCTGAAGATCTGTTGGTGGTCTAGCCTAAAATGAAAGGTTGTATGGATGGCGAGATGATTTGTATGGGACGGACTCTGTATCTTAATACTAGAGTGGCGATAAGAAAATGCCTGGAAAAGTTGGTATTGGGGAATTGTTCTTTTCATCTGATCGTCTTAAAATTCAGTTTTTAAGCATATTATGTATATTAATAGGGCATGGAAATTGGTATATAAGCTTAAAGGGCCAATTAGTTTAAAAAATATTTTGTTTGTTTGGGAAAATCCACCTCAATGTTCGAAAAATTCGAAAAAATTTCAAACAAATGGAAAGCTATTTTATAATATTTGAAAACTCCTCACCAAAATTAGAAAATAAAAAAATTATTTGTTATTTGGGAAAATCTACCCCGAAGGTCGAAAATACGTGTTTAGGTCAAAGCTTATTATCAAAAGTGCCGGCTGGATATTGGAGTAAAATGTACATGAGTATATGTGCAAGCTTTACCGATAAAATAAATTGAAAAAAAAGAAACATTTTAAAATTTGAACAAATCCACCAGCCAGATCTGCAAAGTCATTCGACCCCATTCAAATACGATTTTGTTATTTCATATAGCGGCTATACTCATAGCAAATAATTGCTAGCTTAATATAATTATAATACTTAACTAATCCACCCACTTTGAAGTGCGGCGAAACCCTAAATAAACTGATGTCAATTACACCAAAAACTCGCGATTCGCCCAAATGCAAATGTATGCACATAAAAAAAAAAAAAAAAAATATAAAAATAAAAGCTTGGCAAAGAAAACGCAAAAGTTTCCCGCCATCGTCTACGATATTACAAAATCCATTAAAATTCTATTTCCTGCCATCAAACTGCCCAAAGTTAAATAAAGCGCAGCGCACAAGCGGCTCCATCCAGCTGTATAAAAACCCGTGAAAGAAAACCGAAATAATAATAATAAACGACAAACAGCAAACAAACAGGCAAACAGGCAAACAAACCAAACTAAGTTTTTCGGGCCAACTGAAAACTGCCGTTGACAAACCGAACTGTGGAACGGCCAAAGGAACGGAAAACGAAGTTCTTGAGTTCCACTTGAAAATGCAGTCGAATGAACGTTGACTGCATTTTAAAGCAAAAAAAAAAAAACTAATAAGCCCATGGAGTAATACGCCATGTCCCGTCCCACACTGCCGTTGCATTAAAAAGGTATAAAGCGCAGTTAATAAAGTTGCAAGTGGTCGTCATCGTCGTCGACTCAGTCTGGTCCTGCGGCTTGACTTTTTATGAAAATGCCTGGCTGGCATCGTTGCTTATTAATCCCGAGTGCAAATCCCTCAGCGTTGTTGATATTCATGTTGTTTTTGTTATACATATAATCTCGGGCCAAGCATCAATAAATGTTGTACAACATCAACAAAACATCAGCAGAGAGAGAGAGATGCAAGCGTGACACGAGGCAGTTGAACAGTTTGGCATGCATTGGGTAAGGATTTGGAATAACTGAAAATCAACTACTTTTAGTCATTCAGCTTCTTGGTAAGGCTAAGACCAATTTTAATACCCAGTAAAAAGGGTAAATAGGAAAATAGTAGAGGCCGAGATTTTGACCCCACAAAGTACACATTTGCTGATCCACCATATATCACCGACCTTGCATTTTCAGATAACCATTTGTGTGGATCTTTTGAAAATATGTTTTAATGTATAAACAATCGTTTCTGATGAGGCTGTTTAAATAGCCATTGTCCTAGTTAAATGTTTTTGGGGTTTTCTCCGCCCTGGCCAAAAGATGGTCAGAGGTGGTTGAACAAAACAGGTAATTATCGATAAATGATCGCTTTTTATACAAAAGTGTATATTATTTTGGCCAATAGTTTGTCGCATGAAATATTCAATTCCGACCACATAAACAATATATTCTTGATGTAAATTACGTCCGTCCGTCTGTCTCTGTCTGTTTCTACGCGAACTAGTCCAGTTGAAGTAGAGTTTTTACTAAACAATATTGAACCGAACGGGTGACTATTCTATAGTCATAGACGACGGTGGAAAATAAGTCTTAGTGAGAAAAACTTTTTAATTCATTGTAGCGTCACCAATAAGGTATATAGTTTTAGATGATTTTAGATATTTGTGGAAAAATGTATCAAAATCGGATGAATATACATATAGCTCCAATAACGGTTTCGAAAATCTAGTTCTAGTGGGAAAAACTTTTTTTCCACGTGCGTCACAACTGTTTTAGTTTTATTGTGTCAACACAATTCAGGAAGATTTTGTCAAAATCGGATGACTATACATAGACCGTCGGTCAAAAGTGTTTTCTAAGAAAAGTTTTTAGGTATCAAAGTTTAGAAATTTTAAATATCGATATCATATATATTTCCGCTAAAGTTAAAGTTTTCAAGTGTATAAAACATCGGCAAGAGCTTTCCGTTTTTAATAAAATTAGGGTTGAATTTATTCCAAAAAACCGACATGACTTTCTTGTCAACCCATAAGTCACAATAAGTGTCCGGGCTCTTCCATATAGAAATCAGATAAATTTAGCCCCTCGCTCTTGAGATTCTGTACCCATTCAGTTTCTCAATGTATCTCACATCTCTCATTGCACCATCTCTAGTTCGACATTTGCTCTTAGTTGGCAGAAAAAAATGTCGGGCAAATAAAGCATAGTTTAGAATATAATGAATACAGCTTAACTTGGCTGAAATGAGTTGGCAAAGCACAAGCTGGTCGAGCGCTTAACTGTTTCGCTCCTCGAACATTTTGCCGTTGCTTGCAGTTTTTTTTTCACAGTATATGCGTTTCGCATAATTTTCACCACCATTTGGTGCTTAAGCATCTATTTTTTTTGCGCAGGATTTATGTTTTAATTTTCGCGGATTTTAGCGCATAATTAAAAAAAAAAAAAAACTGTAGCCACACACTAAGACGAGCGAAAGAGACGGAAAGTGGGGAGCCATTCAGAAATTTATGGACTGCAATGAGTTGCCGTTTATGAGGTATAACTAAATTATAAATACAATTTTAAAAGTGTTTGAGAAGCTAAAAAATTTTAAATTAATTAAAATACAAATTTTTAAGCAGTCGACTACAAAATGCTCTTGTGAGGAATTCAAATGCCTCACAAATGATTGAGTAGGGTATAGAGAAGTACGGCGAATTCAGGATGAGGGAAAGTGTTGGGAATAGAGAAATGGAGAGCAGAAGCCGAGGGCGTGAGTGTCAAGATGACGTTAGGCGACAGATCCAAGAAGGCAGAGCCAGCAAGAGCAAAGAAGCTGAACGTTAAAGAACGTTCTAGAAGGCGACAAGTGGATGTCATAACAGTGGAAAGAGAATTCATAGAAGAGCTGTTGCTAGGCACCAGATCGGCCGCGGTTGTAACGGATGGAGAACGAATGGACGAGAGAAGAGGCTTATATAAGGCCCTAACTGGCGATCAGAAGGCAGTCAGTGAGATACGGAGACTTAGAACGAGTGCGAGTACGTCAAGAGTCGGTCGGAATAAGATATCAGTGGTCATCGAAGGAAGCATCCAAAGGACATCAAGGAAGGAGAAGGAAGTCCAAGGAGCGGGCGAACAAATGATAAGGCGAGTAGTTAAAGGTAGTTGTACAAAGACTACGAGAGGAAATAGTTAACGTGAGGCAAGCCGGCGGATATAATAAAAAGGGACGTACGTTCTGAAGCTAGGCGCAGGCCAAGTTAACAAGGTCCAAAGGTCACGATAACAATGGCTGAACGGAGAAGGAGAAGGTTGGCGGATCAAATAAGAACGCAGCGGTAGTCCGAGTCAGCGAGAGTTGTGAAGTGACGGAGATATATCCAAGAGAAGGGATAAGGATAAAAAAACAGTGTTATTGATTTAATTCTACCTAAGAAACACCCGATAATTTACGTGCTATTACATTTTAATATTTGGTCAACAATAAATTTGGTGAGAAGAGCCACGACATTTTCTCGACCCAAGTCTAGGTTAGTTTCTAGCAAAGGTAAGACTCGTTACACTCTGAACCCTTACTTTTGTGTGTTTTCATTAGCAGGTCGCTGGTGTTTTTTGTCCGATTATATTTATAAAATAGTTAGATATTAGACCTAAGTAAATATACTGTTAGTTAAAGACTCATAACACAGGGCAACAGCCATTTCGCTCTGGCCTTCTCGATGCAAAATTCTGTTCCTGTTCTGTTCCCTGATTCCAAAACTGTTCTCGGTTTTTTCCATCAGCTCTTGTTTTCGAGAAATCGCGGAAAAACCATTTTGCTATTTTTTTAGCTTATGGAAAATTATGGGGGTCACACCAAGCCCAAATTTGTAGCTTTATAAGTTGTATGCGATACTACATACATCAATGCAGGCATAAAAAATCAAGCGAGTCGCATCAGCAAACCCGAAAGTGACTAAATTGGACCTTGAAGATAATTTTTTCTCAATTTATAGCAAATTTTTCAAAATAAACTGTCATCTACAACCTAGTGCATAAATCGTAAAATTAAAACAACTATTTTAGCATATAGCCTAACATATCCGCTATTTTTACGAATTTTGTTGCACTTTTATCAGCTTGTTGGACTAAGCTACAGCCGTTTTTTCGCGAAAAAGTGAATTAAATTTGGTTTTTCCGCGATTTCTCGAAAACAAGAGCTGATGGAAAAAACCGAGACCAGTTTTGGAATCAGGCACAGAACAGGAACCGAATTTTGCATCGAGAAGGCCAGAGCTCACAAAAGTGGTCATTTTGTTGCCCTGTGAAATTTAACAAGTAAGAAGTTCGGTCAAGTATAACGTTAAAGAGTGGGGGTCACACAAACTGTGCAAGTGCTGCCCATCACGATTACGGCCAGTGCTGCTCAGCGTAATTATTTGTTTTGCTCATAACTCGAACATTGTTAATCTGATCTGGAAACGGTGTATGGTGAATCGATAAGTAATGACGATTAAAATATATGCCTTAAAGGTTTAAACAATCTTAAAGGTTCAAACAATCTGTCTTCAAAATTTGCGATTTTTTTCGAATTGTGGGGGTGGCAACTATACTATCGTTCATCTGATCGAAAAACAATGCGATTTTTTTCGAATTGTGGGGGTGGCAACTATTCTATCGTTCATCTGATCGAAAAACAATATATGGGGATTCGATAAGTAATGTTGAGTAAAATATATGTCTAGAAGGTTTGAACAACCTCACTCCAAAATTATTTGATATTTGGGGTGTTTTTTAAATGATGGGGGTGGCAACTCTAATATCGTTCATCTGATTGGAAAACGATGTACTGGGCTTCGATAAGTATACTTATAATGATAAGTTGAATATATGTTTAAAAGATTTGAACAACCTAACACCAAAATTGTGAGATATTTGATTTTTTTTTCAAATTGTGGGGGTGGCAACTCTACTATCGTTCATCTGATCGAAAAACGATGTATAGGAGCTCGATAATTATTGATGATTAGTGTCGGAGATGCTTCCTTCGGGCTGTAACATACATTTGCAGAAACCCAATATACTCTTTGTGCCTTCGTACTAGATCGGCATCGCGTCTCTCAAAATATTTATATGGGAAATGTTAACATCATTAGCAAGGTCCTTCTCCAACATTTTAAACCAGCCAACCTAATACGTTATTTCTCTAAACCAGCGGTTATTTTGCCACCACTCAGTCGCTTAGGCAATTGCGTCGCTTCAGAAAAAAATAACAAAAACAAAATGCATGCAAAATCTGAAAAATAATAAGACATTTATCTGAATAATTTTAAAGTTATTTGAACGTATAATTTTCTGCAAAACAAAATAATTATAGAAAATTACTTTTAAAATTGCATTCTTGCGCCACCTTAACTAGTATTTTGTATAAATTATGAACAAAAGGCAAAATGGCAGTCAGAGTGGCCGCTTTGTGCAAAAATGTCGCCCCTACTTTTGCGTAATCGTTGTGCAAAATTGTTTTCAATCGATGTCCTACCTCCTTGTCGATTACATACATTGTTCAATTATTTATTCAAAGGCTGGTAAATTGTTTCAATTGAAATCGTTTTTAAGCGAAATCAAAGAATATTGCGAAGTTTATCTGGGCAATTCCAATTATGCATTTCTCAACAATATATACACACACACACACACATTACTCAATATGAAGGCCTCAGCTTATCCCCTTCAACTTATTGTTTTACTGCAGGCAAAGAAAACAACAAACTGAATGTTGAAATGAATTAAAAACATGCGCCATCTGCAATTTGTTACGACAATGAGAACGAGTTAAAGGAGGGAGGGAGAGGCGGCGCAATGCAATTGCAATTTCTCGCCATTCGCCATATTTTTCGGATTTCACTTGATCCTCCTTTCCTTTTTTTTTATATTTTTTTGTTGCCTTTTTGCCATAGCTTAAGAAGAAGCGGAGTTGCAACTACACAAAAAAAAAAAACTGCAATAATGTTGGATTACGTGTGGAAATTACTTAAAAAGATTTTCAATTGTTCTCCGGGTGGGGCAACGGCTGCTGTTTATTTTCGGCAGCAGTCAGAAAACTTGCCCAAAAGTGTCCCTGTGACCAGAGCCGAAAGTCCCTACTGCAGAAATAATGAACTTTTGTTGCGACAACTATAAATTTATGGCCCTGAAACGAACCAGCTGGCCAGTGGAGAGCCTGAAGCTGGCCAGGGCCTTGTGGTCTGGGAAAACATAGTTTTGGAAAAGTATTTTATGGCCTTGGATAGGTCGGGAGTTCTTGTTTTTTTTTTGTATCAGCGAGGGAGAGAGAGAGGGACGGGTCAGGGTCTAAGATCTTTTAAATATTTGGGAAATTTTTTGAAAATAAAAGAAAGAAATACAATTAATATCTTTTGGTAATTTGTTTTTTATAATTAAAACTCATAAAAAATATTTACAATTGAACGCAGAGAAGGGTTTTCTATAATTAATTTTCTATCAAATGCACAAATGCTGTGTTGTTTTTGTTTTATACAAGCTAGACGGGATTTACACGATGAAGCAAACATCATGAAGTTCTCTTAGTAGGCGTAAAATTTAGGGGACTTCTTTCAGACCTATTTAACGAATATTAAAGAAATACATTAAAATCTCTCGCTTACTAAGAAAACTTCAAGAAGTTTGCTTCATCGTGTAAATCTCGACTAAGCTTATACATTCTCATTTGTAGATTTACGTACACTATTAAAACGGGGTTTAGTAATTTTGGGAATAAATTAAAATAATTAGTTTAATCCATTTGGAAATTTAAGAAAAATATTACTTTAAGAAGACAATAAAAGAACTGAAGTGGATAAAAAGAAGGCTCATCTATATTTTGGATCTTATACTCCACTCTTTAGATACTAGATAATATTTAAAGATCCAACAAAATCATATTCCTTTTGATGAGCTTTATAAGTACGATAAGTACTTCTAACTCGTTAGTGGTCGACATAAACTTAAAGGCCTGTTCCGAATTTCAAAAACCATTGGACATGCCTCAAATCGAATTGAATGTTGCTCTGAATTCCGTAAACCCTTTAGACTTGCCGTTTTTAAACACGCAACGTGCAATAAAGCTTAAAATTAAACCCTAAAAGTAATCAAAATCAAGTGTCAGATAAAAGTTTTTCCCCAAAAGTAGAAAATTTATGCAGGAATGCTCCATGAAATAAAAACACAACCCGTCCTAAAAAGGCCCATTTTCAACACAAGAAGGCAACGCTAACTTGCTCTGTGACAAAGTTCCAAATTTTGCAGATCTTTTTGAAAGCGTAAAGTATTCATATAAACAAAAAATATTGTCCCATTTTCTGACTGATCGGTCATTCGGCAGCAATGATAAAGCGAGAACAATAGTTTTCAAATAGACAAATTGATATTGATATTTTGCAATTTCTTAAGGGGGCAGCCTGCTTTAGGAGGTCGAAAAGAGGCGTTTTTTTCTACATTTTTTGGGAGTGAATAAATTAATTGAGGTCTACCAAATTTTCTGTGTGATTTAATATATTTCTTTAATATATTTAAAGAATACAAAACAATTATTTTTAGTTGAAGTATTCCATAAAATTTGGGGGGCAAGGAAGAAGTTTAACAATGGTGGGAAAGATACAGGTTGCAATTCTTATCTGAATCATAAAAGTCGAATATAATTTTAATTATTATATTTTTTGAAACAAATTAGCCAAAAAGGCTACTGAAAACTGAATTTTGATTATAAATATGGGTTACCAATAGACGAATATATTTTTTTCAAATTTTTCAGCTGTGAAAATTATTTTTAAACAATTTGCAAATTTTCCGTTTTTTATTTAGATAATTTTTTTTTTGTGGTTTTACATATTTCGCCATAGCTTGACATGGAACCGTTGTAGAGTCCTTTATGGAACCCTACCTGAAGGCAGGCTTGCTCAAAGGGGTATATCCTGTGCATTTATCCACATAGCTTATATCTACGATCAAAGATGAAAAACCACTATATTTTTTGTTGATTAAAAAATTTACAAAAAATCTATGTTTTGAGCTAATTAACTCAAACAACTATTTCCTTAAAATATAAAGTGTCTGACTTATTTGTAGGCTTATTTATTGGCAGTAATTTTTTTACTGCATTTTCAATGGATGTACTATAATAAGCGTCAAAACAAAAATAAAATTACAAAAAAAAAAAAAATGGAGTTTTAACTGACTCTCGAAGGCTCTATAATTATTTGAATCACTCATACGCAGTGAAGCCCATTCTCATACATATTTTTTTTATTTTTTAAACTTGGAGCTTAATAGTTTAACCAAAAAATTACACCCTTGCTCTTTGTGGAATTTTTTAAATTTTTGTTCATTAATTACTTTGAAAGTAAGTGCGATTTTGGGAATTAGTTTATTTGCTTTGGTCCTCTAGTTGTTCTGTACAAAATCATAGCATACTTAAAAGGGTTACTATGTATTTGCCAATTAATAAATATAAAGTAAGTAACTTATAAGGTGCTAAAAGTTCTCTTTATGAGATGAATACAGCCCAGCACGTACAAAGTTTTAGGAAAGACAAGCACAAGACAAACTATAGGAAAAGTAATAGTACTATTCCAGCATTCAATGCACCAAAAATGAGCTTTCTCGATAACGCACAGTAGCAATCATGTCTTTCAATGCAGTGGAGCAACGAAATTCAATTTGCACATTTTACTCAAATAATCAAAAGCAGCCAAAAAATTAAATATTTCATTATTTTTCGGGTTTGGGATTTAAGTAAACTATTATTTATAATGTAATATCGGATATAAAAATTGGAAAAATCATGGAGAGAAAACGTGGGTCCGAAACAAAATGCAATTTATAGCGTAGTGAAGTGAGAGCCAAATTAAAGGCTGATATAGTTGGTCCCACGGCCAAATCATATAGAGCTCCGGCCAAAAAATATAATGTGAGCTACAAAACTATACAAAAATAAATTAAAGACATGAAAAAAAGAATATGATGAAAAAAATATGCCTACTGTTTTTGAACAGCAAAGAAACACCATTAAAAATCGCCTAAGAGCACTTTGTAGAAACTTGTTCTTTCACTGTCATCAAAAGATTGTATTATGGCTGAGAATGTGGCCCAATAAAGTCCAATTGAAAAATTTATGGTTAATTTACAAATACATTAATTCCCAGATCATAAAAATTATAAGGTAGCTTGCCAGGATCGATACAAGCGGAAAACAGAAGGCCATGCGCAAGGAAGGCCGATCGCTATGGTCACGGAATTTTTTGTAAAAATACTTAAAAGTGTAAATAAAAACATTTATAAAATTGAGGCTACACAGACATCAACAATATTTTTTTTTACTACTCTTACTGCAATTGTTCGTTTTTCAATCCGCAAACCTTAATCCATGGCAAATATTTGACCAACATTATTTTTATACACTTACATAATTGTATATGAATTTTGCCCAGAAGTTTGTAACGAATTAAAATATTCATTTCAGACCCCTTAATCTATATATATTCTTGATCAGAATTTAAATTCGTGTGTCCGTCCGACTATATGACTATATCATAAAGCTGCCACAGGAACGATCGGTCGGAAAATAAGTCTTAGTAAGAAAAACTTTTTTGTTTTCTATTGTAGCGTCACCAATTTTGGTATTGGTTAGTCTTATATGCTTCCACATAATTCTGGAAAAATTTAACAAAATCGGATGACTATAGCATATAGCTGCCATAGGACCGATCGACCGGAAAATGTGTTTTACTTAGAAAAAATTTATGGTAGCGCAATCAAATTTCGATTCTCAATGATTTTTAAGGTAATTATTAAAACATGAAATTTGGATTTGGGAGCAGTCTAAGAACAACAGCAAAAATAATTTCAAAGTTTAAAAGACGAAGAATGGGTTCTTTTTTATTGTAAAAGCAAAATGAATGAATACAAAATTTGTAGCATATTTTTTGTGGCAAAATATTAAAAAAATTACACAAATCTTAAGGAATTGCGCATAAAAAATTACCAAAATTCTGCAATTAGTTTAACCGGTTTTTTTTAGTCAAGTATTCAAACAAAATCAAAATCAAATTTGTCTGCCAAAGCGAATATTTATAAAAAAAAGCCAACAAATTAATATTTAATGTAACCCAGTATAAGGAAGAGCCACTCATACTCACTCATCCATTCACTCACTCACTTACCCATTCACTTCATTCATTTTGCCGCCTTGGTAATTACGCTTAACTATCCTTATTGTCGGGTGCAGAAGAGCTGGCTGGCTGGCTGGCGGCTGACTGACTCCTTGGTAGCTGTGAATTAAACATGCGACATCCCTACCCCCAAAAAGCTCATCCTTAAGGCAAAGGCTAGTGGGCAAAGAAAAGAACAGTAAAAGTGGAAGCAGAAGCTGCCTAGACGAAGACACGTTGAAAACAATGAACCCATGAGACAACCAAATGACACTTAATTTTTCAAAATAGACGACAAGGCGGATGAGACCAACACCTGTTCGTTGCTGCCAAGCTAGTGATGGCAGCGTGAGGAAATTAAAAGTGGGGTTTATTAATCGTTTTAAATAGTATGTAATGCGGAATTAGTCGAAAAATTAATTGAAAGTGGCGCCACCTTGAGTCTCTTTCGCTTATATTCTCCTTAAATTTCGAGCCTGAATCGTGAATAAAAAAAATGTAAAAAAAATCCTCTTTAAGTGTAATTTTTAGCGTAGAAACCAAGTTTGGGAGCAGTCCAACAACAACAGAATAAAACCACCCTAAATCCAAAAGAAATGATATCGGACAATTGGAGAATAAAAATGCTTGAGCTGGCTAAGGCTGAAGGCATCTCAACTAAGCGGGCAAATCACATTTTAGAAATATTTGCACTTGAAAAAGCGAGATGTTACAGTTAGTTTGTTTTAAATCGTGAAACACTTTTTCATTTTATTCCTCTCTTCCATCTCTAATTTCTCCATTTGGTGTAGCTTTGCCCCTCTCCTTCACTTCCAACACCTTGAGTAATTTGTCGCCCAAGTAATTAGTAAGATTTAAATTGCTTCTCGCTACTTTTCCTGCCATCCCCCCCCCCACACACACACACACACTTAAGAACAACTTAGACTTCTATCAAATGCATTAAGTGCTTGTCGTTCCTAACTTTTGTCTAAGCGTTTCAATTAATTTTCATAGTCGCGACTTTTTCTCACTTATTCCTTTTGCCTAGGCCCTGTAATTAGTTGCATTCTCTGGCTCCTTCCTTCTATCGCAGAAAAACAGAAATTCGCTTTTAGCCAACAATATTTGTCGTGGGCGTGGCCTGCCGCGTAATGCGAGACAAACGCGTTAAATTAGCACAAATTGGATTTTAATTATAAAAAAATGTAATTTTCTTTCAGAAAGTCAGACAGAAGAGAAAATCCGAAATTTTCTTTGGGAGGCTTGTCGTTGACACAAATGTTTCTTTAATTGTGACTCGAGTTGTTGTGGTGGTTGTTTCTTGTAATTGTTGTCACTTACCTGAAACGAAAAGACAAAAGAGAATATTAATAAGTGATTAAGTAGCAGGTGTGTTTAAAAAAAGAACAGCTATTTAAATTATTCGTCTACAGCAGAGATGGGCAAAAGCAATAAACTCATTTATCATTTCGTTTCTCGCGAGCAAAAAATGAATTTTTCTTTTCGGAAGATCTACTAGGCATTTTTCAATACATGGCATTGTGATTTGGGTTAAAGGTTCAAATGTTTCTTTGTTTTTCAAGATTGTCATAATAAGACATCAGAGATGAACTAATCCTTAAACACATTTATAAAGAACTAATTTGAGTCAATTTTGAATTGAATAATTTGTACAAATAAATTTACGTTTAAACTTTTATAATAATGGCGAAAGGTTGAAATTTTTCTCCGAGAAAGTATAATTTTTGAATAATTGGAACTGGCCTAATACTATTTTAAGCGTGAACTACTGAACCGAAACGAAACCGCGGTTTAGTTAGCTCCAAAAAGCATTTTGTAAATCGATCCAGTGGTTTAAGAACTTTGTGAACCACTAATCCTAATTCTTGAGCGGTTTGCACCCCTGATTATAACCCTTTCGAAATATAACGGTATATCAGTATCTTTTCAGAAGAGCGTACTATTTCATATATGGCATATATCAAAATACCGTAACATTCGAGTCAAGTGGAAGATCGAAGAAAATTTATAACTGATAGGGGGGCAAGTTTTTCTGCTGAACAGTATCCGTCGAGATTTTCTTAATCCCCCGTACTGTCATATTTTTTGTTTAAAATTTTCTCTTGGATTCATTTCTGATTCCCATTTCTTATAATTCGCGTAGGAATTTATTTATATTATCCTAAATATTTGAAATGCCTTTTTTTTATTGAAAGCACCAACTTGGAGGCGATAAAGATAATGGCATTACCATAATGCTACTAGTTACCGAAAACTCCCAAATTGCTTTAAACCGTCCATGGTCAAAATGAATGGTGGACCATCTTTGGGGTACATTCTTACCCCATGAATGAGATGAAATTAAAATGAATTTTTTATGTGTTTTAAAATTCGTTTAAGAGAACATTGTTGTATTTTATGTAAGTTGACTGCTATCAGAACATTTTGAATAAATATAAATGTATGTATTGTTTTTTTTTTCTGCGTGAAGTTAAGACGATTAGTTTGCAGTTGAATCGCGCCAAGTCCGATTTTTTTTTTAATGCTTTTAATGCATTGCCATCCAAATTTCTTTAAATATTGAAAACGTTAAAATAAGTAGATTTAGCTATGTCTTCTTTTATTCATGCATTCATTTATTCATTTTATTTCACTTAATTTTATAATTCTAATAGGATGAGATAATGTTATTTACTATAATAAATGGAACAGGCGCTATTCTCGTTAAAAATTAATATGGCTGTTTAGTTATCATTAATTAAAAGTTATAAATATATATAATATAGATTATAAGCAAATCGTTTGGCAGACAGAAGCTGTTGCATTTCGATTCACAACACAGAGTGTCGGTACACAATTTTTTAGTAGCCGCTGGCATTGACCACTAAAGTGTCCTTACTGCCTACTGGGTACTTACTGGGTAAAATTGTACCCCAAAGCGTAGAGCAAGCATATTCGCATTTTGATCGCTGTTACCTTTAGGCAAAATTGACTTCACGTTTTTAAATCGCATTTAATGATAATTTTTCGAAATTCGATTTGGACATTGTCAAATTGAGGGTATTGTCCTGTTTATTCGAAATTAAGTACTATTTAGATAGCTGCTCTGATTTCTAAGTATTGGCGCAGCATCCCTTTCTGTAACGTGAAATATGAGCAATATGTTTTTGTGCTTTTAATTCAGATATTTGAATCAAAAAACTGATATTTAAAAAAAATATTTATCTGGCTTTACAATCCCAACGGACCTGGCCGAGATACTTGTTAAGATAATATATAAAAGACTATTTTTGCAATCGAAAATTAGTTGATTTAATGGCATATTTAAATTTATAAAAAACATTTCAGTATAGTCAAACTGGGACTTTCAAATTGATATCAACTATCATTCAAAGTAATACCTCAAATATTTTTAAATTCGGACGATTATAGGGTTAATTAGGGTAGTATTTTTCAAAACTACATAAATTTGTAATATAAAATTTCCAAATATTAAAAATCGATATTTGAAATATCGAGTCTACAAAATATCGATTTATAGTTATATCGATATTCTCTTAAGTCATTAAAAGCCAAATGACGAATCTAGTAAATCTTTCTAATAGAATATGCCTAAATTGGACTATATTTTCAAAAATTATCTCAGAATAAACTTCGTCAAATAAAGTTTTTTTATAATTTATCAACTGAATTTTAACGCATCGACTAAAACCGACGTCTTTATTTTTAGTTACCAATAATTTCTCTAACTTCAATTGATTCAGATGGCCATTCTATCGGAAACAGTTTCTACAATTCGAAAAATGGTTCTTTGTTAGTACATAAATAGTACGAACTACTAAAAATAAAGATGCGTTCGTTTATTTAAAATTTATCAATAGTTAGATTTGATTCCCAAACTTAATAAAATGTCAAAACAAAACTATGTCAAAAACATTGGGAAAAAATAGATAAACTGCTCGTTCCTCTAGCAAGTTCAAAAATATTGATCCAAATCGATGAAACTAGATAGAAATATTTAAAATCAGATTGGACAGTCTATTGCTTCGATATTCATCAAGTGAGACGACGAAAATAAACTGAGCGGCTAATATTAATGTGCGTATTGTAATTTTTGGTTTCTAAAATATCGTCCTAAAATATGGCTGATCGAAATATTGCATATTTACAAACACATCGATATATCGATTTATCAAAACGATATTGATAACCCAAGTTTGATAATTTAAACAAGTGATGGGCACGGGACATGGTTCCAACAAGATTTTCTTGGGTCCCATATCTGGATTGAAAATAAAATTTTTGAATGGGAATAGGTCGGTATTGACTAGGCATACCTGTACCTGTTATTCAAATCCAGGTGCTCTTTCATAAAAATGTATGTTGCCTACTCTTTGGCCACGTTTAAAATCATACGAGGGTCGTTAAGACACAAGCAAAGATATTTAAAGTTGGCCTAAAGGTAGCCAACATACAGTTTATCCAAAAGCACCTGGATTTTAAAAACAGGAACATAAGATAACGTGAAAATACTATAGAACTTGACAAATATCTCTGCTATTAAGTTAGAATTATTATGCTGTATGCATTGTTCTTAAATGGATTGTTTTATGGCGAAGATACATTTCTGAACCCAGAAAAACAATTTCTAATCGATTTAAAATGGATTTCTCTCTTCTTTCTTCTTTTCCGTTAACATCTTCCTTTTTTTTTATCACTAAGTACCGGTTCTTATCTTTTCCTCATCTTAAAGTTTGTCTAAAATCTGTCATAGTATTTTTCTAACACAATATTTCAGATGTCCTTCAAGAGTCGACCTCTTTTTCGTTTTGAGTTTCCAAACTCATTAAAATGCAGTCCGGGGTAAGTCAAACTAAACCAAAGCAAAACCTAACCGCCAATTAAAACCACTTCGGTTCACAACAGATTTTGGATATGCTTTTTATTGCATTTCTTTTTTCTAACCCGTCGTCCTCCTTCCACCCTACAGCCATCTGCATAACCATAACCAAATTTATTTAAAAACTTGAAACTAAACCGAAAAAAATTTGATTTTTTTTTGCACAAATGCTGCCAATTTCTGGGCAAAACCAAAAAAAATAAAAATAAAAAACCAAACCTTGCCCAAAAGAATTTCAAACAATGAAGCTCAGTTTTGGTCAAAGGCAAATACCACTGATTGTGACAATCAGCGTGACTATAAAATTGGCGCGCCCGCAATGGGAGGATTTCCAAGGATTGAGGCTAAATGTTGGCAACAGCTGGCAGTAACAAAAAAAAAAAAAAGAGAAGAAAAATCAAACTCCGCCAGCTTTAAAACTTTGCACAATTTCCATGCCAACGACGAAAGAATTTTAAAATTCCAACATGTCAGCAAACGGATGCGAGGGGCGTTCCAACAAAATGACAGCCTTGTGACACGCACAGACCAACTGTCACACCCGCTGCGTGTGTGTATGTGTGTGTGAGTGTGCGGGTGTGTTTGGCTAACCCTTGCAAAAATCTTTTGCCAAAGCAAAATTTATAAAATTGTCAGGACATGGAAAGGCAATGAAAACGCAACGATGATGACTTTCTTGGCAACGTCTTTGGGCTTCTCCCTCTCTCCCCCCGCCCGCTACAACTCTCCTTTGTCCGTTTGTAACATTATCTAAGCTAACAAATTGTCAACACGTACAAATGCGTTCACTCAAACGTAAACGGGGTAATAACCATTTTTCGTAATAATTTTATGTCACAACAAATCTAGGTTATACCATAAGCGGTTCAGTTTTTACCTACATTCCAAAGAAGTGTCTGTTTTTTTTTCGCAGATGACAGGATATGGGAAATGGTATGGTAGTTGGAGCCAGGAGATGGCAATGGTAATGTGACCCCCAGATGACACCTTAAGAAATACATATTAGAGGTAGAGGTCTTAGGGTTGTCATCTAAATGTGTGAGGGATAGAAATGAAGGTAGCCAGTAATTCCAGGGTTGCCATGGACTGAAAGATAAGTGTTTTGTGTGAGCAAAAATGGAGAAAAGTTAGCCCTTGTTTACAGGATAAAGTAAAGCTCTTATAAATAATAAAGCTGACTTCGATTTCGTTTTACAGCATTTACCTGATAAAGTTTTGCTTCATAAAATCTTATTGATCATTAACTGACAACACGAGTTATGAATATAGAAATTTAAAACCCAACATCGGATCGATCAAAACGAAGCAAATGAAATTGATCAAAACACTACAAGCCACATCTAGGTTATGAAATTTTGACTTCTCTTCTTTTTCTTCTTTTCCTTCTATTTCTTCTCTTCCTTCTCTTCCTTCTCTTTCTCCCTTCTCTTCCTTCTATTTCTTCTCTTCCTTTCCTTCCTTCTCTTCCTTCTATTCCTTCTCTTCCTTCTATTTCTTCTCTTCCATCTCTTTCTTCTCTTCCTTCTCTTTCTACTCTTCCTTCTATTCTTTCTCTTCCTTCCATTCTTTCTCTTCCTTCGCTTCCTTCTATTCCTTCTCTTCCTTCTTTTCCTTCTTTTTCTTCTCTTCCTTCTATTCCTTCTCTTCCTTCTATTCCTTCTCTTCCTACTCTTCTTTCTCTTCCTTCTCTTCCTTCTTTTCCTTCTATTCCTTCTCTTCCTTCTATTTCTTCCCTTCCTTCTCTTCCTTCTCTTTCTTCTCTTCCTTCTCTTTCTACTCTTCCTTCTATTCTTTCACTTCCTTTTCTTCCTTCTATTCCTTTTCTTCCTTCTTTTTCTTCTCTTTGTTCTCTTGCTTCTCTTCCTTCTTTTCCTTCTCTTTCTTCTCTTCCTTCTATTCCTTCTATTCCTTATATTCCTTCTCTTCCTACTCTTCTTTCTCTTCCTTCCCTAATTATGTGGCATGCCACGAAATCCTAGGCAATGACAGATATACATTTTTTTACCCAGGGTTACCAACACAAAGTAAGAAGCAAGTATATTGGATCCTGCCAGAACAACCATATATACAGCATTTAGGTTGAAAATGGTCGAAATGCTTGTGGCAGTTGCTAATAATATATAAAAGATTAAAAAAAACAGAGTTGCCAACATCATTTTAAAAATATTTTTAAAAAGTTAAAAAAGGATATTACAAATATTTTTTAAAAGTTAAAAAAAATACTAAAAATATTTTTTAAAGTTAAAAAGAATATTAAAAATATTTTTTAAAAGTTAAAAAAGGATATTAAAAATATTTTTTAAAAGTTAAAAAAGAATACTAAAAATATTTTTTTAAAGTTAAAAAAGAATAATAAACATATTTTTTAAAAGTTAAAAAAGGATATTTAAAATATTTTTTAAAAAGGATATTAAAAATATTTTTAAAGAAGGATATTCAAAATATTTTTGAAAAGTTAACAAAGGATATTCAAAATATTTTTGAAAAGTTCAAAAAGGACATTAAAATTATTTTTAACAAGTTAAAAAAAGAATATTAAAAATATTTTTCAAAAGTTAAAAAAGGATATTAAGAATTTTTTTATCAAGTAAAAAAGGATATTAAAAATATTTTTAAAAAGTTAAAAAAGAATATTGAAATTATTTTTAAAAAGTTAAAAAAGGATATTAAAAATATTTTTTAAAAAAGTTAAAAAGAGGATATAAGAAATATTTTTTAAAAGTTAAAAAAGGATATTAAAATTATTTTTAAAAAGTTAAAAAAGGATATTACAAATATTTTTTAAAAGTTAAAAAAGAATACTAAAAATATTTTTATACCTTGCAGAGGGTATATTAAAATGTCACGATGTTTGTAACGCATAGAAGGAATCGTCTTCGACCCCATAAACTAATATATTCTTGATCAGCGTGATCTCCTCTCTCAGTTTTGAAGCTATCTTGACCAAATTTTGCAAAAAGTCTTTAAATACACATAGGCTGCACTTTGTCGGAATCGGCCGGATCGGATGACTATATCATATAGCTGCCATAGGAACGATCGGTCCATAAACTAGTTCAGTGAGAAAAACTTTTTTTGTTTTCTATTGAATCGTCACCAAACTTGGTATATATTAGTTTTATACCCCTTCACACAATTCTGGAAAAATTTATCAAAATCGGATGACTATACATATAGCTGCCATATAAACGGTCAGTAAAAACTAGTTCAGTTCGGCAATGTATATTAGTTTTATACCTTCCAAATTTGGAAAAATTTATCAAAACGGATGACTAACATATACTCAATAAACGGTCGGTAAAAACTAGTTGTAGTGAGAAAAACTTTTTGTTATCAATGGTAGCGACTTTCAAAAACTGCAAGGTATTTAAAACATCGGGTAGCCGATTTAGCCTTCTATTTTTTAAAAGTTCAAAAGGGATATTAAAAATATTTTTAAAAGGTTAAAAAGGGATATTAAAAATATTTTTAAAAAGTTAAAAAAGGATATTAAAAATATTTTTAAAAAGTTAAAAAGGATATTAAAACTATTTTTAAAAAATTAAAAAAGGATATTAAAAATATTTTTAAAAAGTTGAAAAATTATATTAAAAATATTTTTAATAAGTTAAAAAGGGATATTAAAAATATTTTATAAAAGTAAAAAAGGATATTAAAAATATTTTTTAAATTGAATATTGAAATAAACTTTTGTTTCCTTCAACACGACAACCCTAAATTTCTCAAAAAAAAAAAAATGACAGCCCTGCACTGCTCATTGGCACAAATTGCTGGCTTCCTTATTTCAAGCAGCAGCTGCTTCTCTTTTCATTGCTGTATCTTGCTTTGCTCTTTTTTTTCCCCTTTTTTTGGGCACAACAACAACTACAACAACAGGGCCAACACGTCCTATGTCCTACGTCCTACGTCCTCATGCCTTCACAAAAGCCTCTGTCAGCCAGTCAAGCAAAAGTCCCGGCTGCATCCTGCGTCGCATAACGCGCGCGCCGTTTCAACTTCAAGAAATAAACTAAAGTTGTCACGTAAGCAAAGTTTATGACCAAAAGGCAAAAAGAATAAGATGAATCCAAGATCCCGGACAATTTCCCAGCTGCTTTTGGCAAATGGCAACATTTCGTTGGACACGCGCCATGCCACCAAATCATCTGCAGAGCTGCTCCAGCGCCAGCGCTCCTCCTTCTGCTCCACGCTGAAGGCTGCGTTTAACATTTAGTTGCCTGGCTGAACTGCAGTCGTCGTGTTGAAGGGTGGGGGGGCAAGAGAGTGAGAGAGGCGTGGCATTGCCACTGATTGACCAAATGATAGACAGACGACACAAGACTTGGACTTCCATTGCCTCCTTCCACTGCTCCTCCTCAGCGTTCGCCGAGTGCTTACATCTTGCAGTTTTGCCTTTGATTGCAACTTTTCTTTTTGCCCATTTAGCACGTCTTGGCATTCCGTCGATTCTCATTCTCATTTCTTATGATACTCAGCTACCCGCCCTTCCTTCCGTTGTCCATTCGTCAGGCTGTTAAATATTTCAACAGCGACTGGCAATTGTGCAATTTGTATCTTTTGCAACTGGCAATACGAAGAGTAAGAAAAGTAGGTCGGTCGACTGCCCTACCCCACTCTCTCTCTTTCAAACGACCGCTTGCAACATTTCTGTTAATAATTTTGTAATTGTTCATTAATATTAAATGCCTGGGAAAAGGTTGCCAGAATGGATAACTAAAGCGGATTGACAGCAATTGACAGGGGAATGCCTTTTGGATAGGTAGAAAAATCAATTGTGGATAATGATTATGAAATACATTTCTATTAAATGGGAATGCAAAACGGTTCTATGCTGAAACAATCACCATTTGTATGCTTAAGAACCGAACTAGAATCATTTTATTTATGATTAAGAATGAAGTAAACAACGAAAAATCTAATTATTCTTACACTTATATGTCCATACAATTTCAAATTGGTTCTATCACTTTGCTTATGTAGTGGTGGTAGATCAGGTACATATACAACCCTCTTCCTGTTTCCGATTTTGTTTATATCGGAATTGGAAGCTGTTCCCGTTTTAAAAAAGGTAATTGTCTAGTATATGTGGCTTTGCTCCGACGATTTTTTTATTCGATAGCAACTGAGCAATCAGCTGTTTTGATTAATAACTGTTATCGGATCAGATTTAAAGCAATTGGCAAATTAATTCAAAAAGTAAAACGATTTATCTTTTCACTCCAAATCAAAAACGATTCGGTATTGCAATCATTTTACTTTTAAATCCATTCGGAAATGGAAAATATATGTACTACTAAATTTTGTGGGGTTAAATCATGAATTTTGGTTCTTTTTGGGGTGTTTTATTAATTCCAGTCAGCCTATTTCAAAAACAAATCGGAAATAATTATACAAAAGATTTGGGCTTATACTCATTTCATTTTATTTAACGTATATTTTTCCATTGTCATGGTGCACAACGATCTGTTTTCTCTTGTTCGTTTTTCGAATTTCTCCGAAGACTTCAGGCAAACAAATTGTGGTGTACCACTCAGAATTGACCGTCCTACGTTGCTCAAGCGGAACAGGCGCCACATGACCAGTTTTACCGAAGAAACAGGCGACCATTTGCTTCGATGTGCTTCTTCCACGAACGACTTTCGTTGGATTTGGCTCGTCTTCGAAGACCCACACGGTCGATTGCTATTTTTACGGGCTCATAAGCATAGATCCATGATTCGTCACCTGTGACGATCTTATAAACGTATTTTTTCAAAATTTCTTTGCACCAATCCACACGAGCCTTTTTTTGAGCGATTGTCAAATTGTGCGGGATCCAACGAGAACAAACCTTTTTTACGCCCAGGTGTTCATGCAATATCGAATGTATGCTGGTGGAAGAAATGCCCAATGATGCCTCTATCTCACGGTATGTCACATGACGATCTTGCATTATCAGTTCACGCACGGCATCAATGTTTTCTGGCACAACGACTGTTTTTGGACGACCTTCACGACCTTCGTCTTCGAGCGAGCGTTAAACCAATTTTTCACAGTGCTATAGGATGGTGCTTTATCGCTATACAAAGATTTAAGTTCATCGTTGCACTCTTGTCATGATAATCCACGTCGAAAGTTGTGAAAAATGATTGCACGAACATTTGCACGAGTAAATTCCATTTTTCTGCCGAGGTAAGTTTTTGATTAATCGTTAATCGATATCAAACGTGGTCACACATGAAAGAGTTGTATAGAGCTTTTATCGATAAAAGTCCAAACTTTTTTTGGGAAAAGGCCAATTGGTCCTAAAATGGCTAGAAGTGACCTAGGCCAGAAACTTAAATAGCAACCCACGTATAAGCAAAACAAATAATTACGATGACCGACTTTCTTACTTGTTTTTATATTGTTAACTAATTAATAACTCTTCTATACAAATTTGGAAAAACTTGGGACGAACCAAGGTTCGAAAACCTTGAACCTAAAATTTGATTTGGATTTTCAGCCCTGCTATCTTTAGTTTTTTAGTATGCACAATATGTTTTGAAGAGTAAATCAGGATTGGTTAAAGACTATAACGATCTATAAATAAGGTCCCAAATTGCGGTGGGCACCAAAATCTTACTGAAGAGCGCAACAACAACAGCAAGAATTTTGCTTTCTTTTTTCAACTCAAAATCATGACAAAAAAAATATAAAATTTCCATTCGATATTCAGTTTGCATATGATCTTATAAAAGTTGGTAATCTTTAGGATTTTTAATCTTTAGGATCTTGAATGCATCAAAAAAATTATTTTTCAGTTGTACACAAAAAAGAGGCGTAAAATATCAGGTTGATATTGTAATGTCACTTAAATCATATCAAGGTGATTTTTATATACACAGAGAAAAATATGACGTTCTAAAATCATGACCAAATGTTCACGATTTCGTTCTATTTTTCCGTTCATGATTTTTAACTCAATCAACACGTAAACAAAGTAGCATAGACACGTAGCAAGAAAGCGTGGATGGTGGGCGCTTAGATGCAGTCGATTTGGTTGAGTGCGGTAGGAGTCGAATCCCAGACGGAGCAAATAGCTAACTAACACTCATCGTTTTTTCTCTTTGTTCTTCAAAAAGAAATAAATAAATCAAAGAGGGAATATAAGGTTTTGGGGTGCGTGAAATGCAGAGAGGAGAGGAGGAGGATAGAAGCCCTATTAGAGGAGAAAGGAACCCAAAAACCCGTTGTAAGACTTGTGGTGTGTGGATTGGCGGTGGCAACTGCTTTATACACCAATCATATCATCCATCACACCTTTCAAGCACAAAATGTTCTCGAAACAAGCCCATAAAATCCATCATACTCATTTTAAACCAATCCTTATTCGTGAGCTGTTTAGATCCCCTCTGTAAAACATAAAATATTTTCCACACACTTTCAACTTGTGCAGCTCATCCAACCATTTCATACCAAGTGCCTTCCCTTTCAGCCTTTCCCAATGTATTTACACAACTCCCAGCCACACGTGCCTCATTGTTTGGGCTAATATAATGTAAGGCAAATATAATCAGGCCAAAAACCATGAGCACTTCTCAATGCAAGAACAAAATGTGGGGGGTAACCAGAAACATGGGACACGTGTTGAAGGATAAATATTTTGTCAATATATTTGCACAAATCTTGGTTAAAATAATAAGAATAAAAGGGGAAAGAAAAACTCATCAATTGCGTTGCTAAATAATTTATTTTGATGGCCAAACTTAAAATTGATATTTCTTGTCCTTAGCAAGTCAGCGGGGACACTTTAATGAACTATAGCCTCGCAGTTTACGTTGTACTATACTCTCTAGGGGTTTTTGGGTCTTGTAATTGAAAGCGCTGTTAATTAGTAAAACTTACTTTGCTTACGAGTAATTTCCATGTTTTAGCGCTAATTTTGCAATTAATTTGCTAAATTGCACATTCGCATTCATAAATGCAGCCGCTGTCGAAGCTGTCGTAAATGTCAAAATTGTCGACTGCTCGGGTACACACACACACACACACTTACAAACACACACTTGTCAAAAATCCAATTAGGCAACATTTTCGGCATTTGCATTGACAAATTTTGTCGTAGAGCGCTAATGAGATGTGGGCGGGTATGTGGGGTGGCCACTTTGGATCGAAGGAGGAGGATGAAGCCTTGGGTTTGAAATGAGGTTAAAGTGATTTTCCCAATGGCCTTGACAAATTGGTTTGTGCCAAGAAAAAAGGCAAATAAAAATTAACTTAAATTAAGTAAGCAATTTTTTTCTAAGTGTGCTAGTTAAAACTCTCTTTTTCTCTCTCTAATCTCTTGACACTTAAAAACCCAGCTCTGTCACTCATGTTTCAACTCTTGACTGTTACTTCAGCCTTCAGCTTAATCAACGTAGCGACAACAGCAACAAACATCAACACCCAACACTCAGATTTACACTTCACTACACTGCACAACACAGCACCCTGAAACCAAATTTGCTTGTACATTACCAATGACAACAATCCCAGAGGCAAAGCCTCTCTCCCGCCTGCCCGAGATGATAATGATGAATCCCCCAAACGCAGCAAAAAAAAAGAGAAGAAAAATTCTTCAAAAAATGGTAACACTTTAAAAACTGCACGCGTGAGTTTTTTCCTGCAGGCGAATTTTCATTGCGGGCGGTCCGGGTGCTGCAGAAGGTGAAAACCAGAAAACAAAATGTGCACAGCACAAAAAAAAAAAAAAGAAGAACAAAATTTTTGTTGCAAAACGCGCCAAAGTTGGCCTAAGGCTAGCGCAAGCGGCAACTGGAGAGATTATGAGACAGACCGAGTTGTTCTCCCATTTCTCTCTGTGTTATCCCTGTGGGTTTATAATTTGTACTGGATGTGGCTGCTGCTTCTGTGGTTTTTCTTTCTACTTGTTTTTTCTACTGTATAATTTTCATTTGTAACCGCGCGTGAAATTTACACGCATTTTGAAGTCTAATTTGACATTAATTCAATACCCTCAGGATAGTTACGCATTACAGAGCATGTGGGTGGGTTTTGGTGAAAATGCTGTGTGAGTGTGTGTGTGAGTGTGTGGGTGTGCGGTTGAGTGCTCTCTGCTGTGGCTGCTGCGTGTTTAAGTTTGTAAAATAAAAACTAGGCAACTTTTCATTGTGCGAATGATGCGAAATGTTTAAGGAAATTTAAGCAAACTGAAAAGGAAATGTTGCTGCAAGAAGTTGGCATAAAATCAACAAAATATTTTAGTAAGAGCCACAGAAATCTTTTCCAACTAAATTTCAATTCTAAGTTACCACAGAAATCTCTTAGGGTAAGTTTCAAACCTCTTGTATTTAGTTAACAAATTTTGGAAAAACATTATTTTTGTATATTAATATTTTAAATTGAATTGGTTATATGTAAGCTTGTTTTTCCGGACTAAAACCAGTTTCGAACCAAATTGAATCGGTTCAAAAGTGGTTCTGTGCTATATCTCAGACATTATTTGAACTATAAACTTGAAATTTGCTTTGAAGATTGGTAATTAGAGAATTACCTGGGTTCGAACTAGAGTAATCCGGTTTAAATATGTTTTGAAGCCATTTCTAAGGATTTATTTAAGCAATGATCTGGGAATTTGAAGTTTGGGTTGATAAAAGAGTATCAGACATTTTTCCAAATCAAAACCGATTCCAAACCAGATTCAAATGTTGTTTACAGCCATATTTCAGAAATCATTTGAGCTACGAACTGAATTATTTTGTGTGTAACATGCACGAAAGTTTGAAATATGATAGTTTTCCGTTTTAAAATTAATAAAAAAAAAACTTCAGTTTAAATCAGGACCGAAAATGGTTCCGCTGATGAAATTGTCCTAAAAAGGCAAACAATTATTATTAGCAATTTTTAACACACAAAAATTTTGAAATTATTATATTTTAATTTTTAAATAAAAATTTTGTTTTAACAGTTAAATGGTAATTTATATAGAACAATTTTTAAATAACATTTATAAATTAATTTTTATAAAAATTTGCATAATAACCATTTTACATAACAATTACAAATTAATTTCTATTGTAAAAATTTATTATATATAATTAATTCAAATTTTTAAATTAAAATTTCATTAACAACAGTTATTCAAAAATATATTTTATATAAAAATTATCATTTAACTGCTAAATAAATTTTTTTTAAATCATTGAATAACGATTAATTTTTAATATTTATTTTTAAATTAGAAAATAATTGTTATTTCAAAATTTTTACGGTCCCTGGTTTAAATGTAGAAAGTGCTTTTCAACCCGTTCAAACTTGGTTATAAACTCTCTCATAAAGGTATCAAAAAATTTTTGTTTTGAAGGTAAAAAAAATCCGCAAGATAATTTCAATATTTTTCCTGTAAGTTTAAGCCAGACATGTGCTTACAAATTTAAGCAACTTTTTGAGGCTATCATACACAATTCCTTTCAAACTCAAATCATTCTAAAAGCTTGTACTTCAATACTTTTTGTGATCACATTTTGTCAATAAGGAATAGAAAGCGACGAAACCAATTTTATTTTCTCCTTTTTTTTATCGATGCAAAGCCGACAGAACGCCATTAGTAGCATTTTAGACGCGTTTCTACAAACGTGTGCGATGGAGTAGCGCGTTAAGATGCGTTTCAGTTCATGTTCTGCACAAAAGTCCTGGTTTCGATTCCCAGACAAGACTAACCAAATTGGACACTAAGGGCCGTTTTCTCATCTTCATATTTTTAAAAACTAGGTGCTTTTTGAGAAAATCTATGTTGCCTACTTTTAGGCCGCTTTAAAAATCACATCCGGGTCGTAGTAGACACAAGCATACTCATTTAAAAGCGGCTTAAAAGTAGGCAACCCAATTTTATCCAAAAAGCACCTGGATTTGAATAACACGAACATGAGAAAACGGCCTTAAAAGTATTTATATTTCTTTGTATTTAAGAATACTTAAATGAATCAAAACTGATGTCCCCTACAATGAGAGGAAAGCCAACAGATTATCCAACGGCTTGTAAAGGAAACGACGGGAAGTGCCCTACTCGTACCTCAAAACTTGGACTATTGCCTATGCTTAAATCTTTCGATCCCACCGTTATCTGAACTTAAAATTTTGGAGTGTGGGTGAAAAAAAGAGTGTCAGATATTTTTCCAATTCAAAGTTCAACCTTAACTTTGAGGCTACGTTCACAATTCAAATCTTTTAAACTGTGCCCAGCCTTTCCAACTCAAATTATTTAAAATGTTGTCACATCAGTCCTTTATCTTAAATAAGGTGGAGAGGGGCAAGAGAATGCCATACAGAAAACGAGAGCGTAAGTTTAAGTCGGCCCTGCACGTCTTCGATATACCCCTTACCTTTCGGGGAAAGGGAAATTTAAAAATCTTTTTATAATTTACAAAATTTGATCATTAATAAAAAAATGTTAGTATTAACATAAAATGTTAATGTTAAATGACCGTTTTCTAATGTTTTGGTTTATTAAATCTAGGTGGATTTACTGAATTTGCTTTTCTCATGCACACGAAAAAACGCCTAAATGGATTTTGTAGCATGAAGTAGATTGCTCTTGGATTTAAAAACCACACTCAGAAAAAATATCAAGAATTCCGTACTTAAACAGGGGAAATTTAGGTACAAACGATCTTAAAAGTTGACTATCTTCGGAATTACCAAGTGAGAGAACAAAATTCTTATTTCTAGTTCGTTTTTTTATTATCGCTTTAACTTGCAACAAAAAAAAACGCATTCTGTTACATTAATATTATTCTTTATCTTATGTTTAAAGGATTTAGGATTTATTCACTAATATTTCAAGATATAAGAGCATTTGTATCTTCATTTTTTAAGAACAAAACGGTCTAAATTCAGTCACGAACATACTTAAATTTAGAACGACTTTTATTCTGGGTGCATGTACAATGCAAGGTTGGTATTTTTATGCAAGCGCACATACGGTCACACCGAATAATATTTTTAAACAAAAAATAACAGTTGGAAAAACAGTTAAATCTAAATTACTGAATATGTAATATGCACTCAAAAAAAGTAGACAGTCCACCATCAGTTTCGCATTTGAGCGCTGTTTCCTTTGACAGTTCTCACTTGAACTTGCGATTCATTGAAAAAAAACCTGTCGAGGAGCTGTTTCTATTGCGCCAAATACCTGTCTTCCTTCTGTTTTCAGATGCAATGATGTCCGACTTTTTGTTCTCCAAGACATTCTTCATTTTGCCACCGATATTCTTATACACTTGAAAAGTGTATATTAATTTTGCCCAGAAGTTTGTAACTCATAGAAATATTCATTTCCGATCCCATAAACTATATACATTCTTGATCAGGACGACGAGCCGAGTTCATTTCCGCTTGTCCGTCCGTCCGTCTGTTTCTACGCAAACTCGTCTTTCAGTTTTAAAGCTATCGAGCTGAAATTTTGCACAGAGTCTTCTTTTTTCTGCACGCAACTAATATGTCGGAACCGGCCAGATCGGATGACTATATCTTATAGCTGCCATAGGAACGATCGGTCGGAAAATAAGCCTTAGTGAGAAAAACTTTTTTATTTTCTATTGTAGCGTCACCAATCTTGGTATATATTAGTTTTAGATGATTATACATATTTGTGGAAAAATTGATCAAAATCGGATGAATATAGCATATAGCTGCCATATAAACGCTCGGTCAAAAAACTAGTTCTGGTGGGAAAAACTTTTTTACTTTCCATCGTAGCGTCACCAATCTTGGTAAATATTAGTTTTATATGCTTTCACATAATTTTGAAAAAATGTATCAAATTCGGATGACTATAGCATATAGCTGCCATAGGACAGATCGGTCGAAAAATGTGTTTTACTAAGAAAAGTTTTTTTATGGTATCAAATTTTTATTATCAATGATTTAAAAATTTAAAATATATGATATCTAGATCCTATATTTATTTTACCGGTTAAATCAGTTGGAGTAAAGTTTTTCAAGTGTATTAAAACTTCGGCACAGTCGAAGTTAGCTTTTCCTTCTCGTTTTGATTTCAATAGGCGCTCAATAATCAAAACAAATCACAGCTGTGCGTACCCGTGCTGCCAACCTATAATAAGTGCATTTACAACCCTGCCGGTGTGACCGTACCACAGTTGCACACAATTCCTAAATTTTAAATCAACGAAGATGAGAAAACCAATTACTCAAAATCTACCTCGGTGCTAAATCTAGGTGAATTTCGAAATCCAATTCAACGAAAAGTGTGACCTAATTGAATCCCACCATTTAGTTTCCCGATGAGTGTTCTTTTTCAATCAAACTGAAGTCCCTACGTTTCTGATAAGGAGGGACTCTGGATTCGGTGAGTTATCGCCGCGATGCCATATATTTGGAGACCATATCTCCCTACCGGAAATGCAATGGCATTATATTTCAGAATTTATAAGCTATGTAATTCCAAATACACTTTCGAAAATGAGCAAATTTATAATAAGTGAAACACTTTTGGCTGCAGTTATTAAATGTTTAATTATGTTTATTTTATTTAATTAAATTTATTTTATTGCATTTTTCATTATCAACATTTTTAAAAGAATTACAGTCAAACATGTTCACTCCATTTGCTCCATTCCAATTATCATATTTTTTTTTTGTAAACTGCAACACACCCTGACAAAGAGTTTAATAATAGGAAAAAGTCAATGTCTTTGCAGATCGAAATGAAGCGATATGAAGCAGGCAGCGAAAGCAGCTCTGCAACTGAGAGACACCAACAACAACAACAGCTAAAATGGAATTTGCAATGAGCTTGAGCCCTTCGAAGGGTAAGAAGTTGCGTCAATTCGTAAGCTGAAGCTAGAGCGAGAGTTGAATGACAGTGTCGCTCTCTCCCCAAAAAAACGAAGAAGAAATTCGAAAAGCAGCGGGAGCATAGGATGATAATGCAAGGACTCATGAGTATGTGTATCCGTATCCATGTGTGCGGTTAGGAAAAGCTGCAAATGCGCTTTCAGTTGATTAAATTAAATCGCTAAAGCTGCAGGCTATGAAAAATGCAGCCGCCCCTCACAGCTCCCAAAGGGGCGTGGCCGGGGCCAGTGCACTCAGCGTAATGGCGACAAAGACGACGGAGACGTCGACGAAGACCGCAAAATATTTACCTATATTTTTTTTTTGGGGCAAGGATGGGCATATGAAGACATCAGCGCAGAAGCAGCTCAAGAAGCCACCTGCATCCCAATTGTCACACACACAAACACACACACACACTTAGAGACATCATCCTTGGCTGCACTTCCGTTTCCGTCAAGCTGGTTTGGCTTCCACCACCCACTCGGTTTCAAACAATAACTTATCGAAGCGTGAGGATGAGGCCAACGGAGTTTGTCTTCAGGTTTCGTTGGGGATTAGAGATTTTTGTCAATGAAGGTAATTTGCGGAAGATTTTGTCTAGAATTTCAATTAGATTGACAATTTGGCCAACAAAATACGAAATAAGAAATGAAACGAAAAAGGAAACCCTGAACTGAAACTTTGGGGTTAACTAAAGCGGTTTATGGGATTTCAGTTTTCTTTTTCGCCAACTCGTAATTAGTTTTTGGGGCTTTATATTTCATATTTTGAACAGCTGTAAACAATTCGCATTTAACCTGCAACTTTCACTTAATGCCCAATGCAAATGACTTTATTAACTTTCACCCCACCACCCACCAGCCACCCCTCTCAACTGGCAAGCGATTAAGCAGCCAGTCTTTAGCCCCGTGCACATGGGAAAGAACAGCAGGAGCTAAAAGGAGCTGCCCGGCTGGATTATCAGTTGGCAAAATTAATGCTAATTAGTTGAAAAATATATGAGATACGTTTATTGTTGTGCAGGAAAGGCAGGCGGCCAGGGAAGCGCGGAAAAAAATGCCATCGTTTTGTTGCATTTCCGTTTGCGCCAGCAGAAGACACAACAACAACAACAACAAAAAACAACACAAAAACGTAAAGAAAGAAAGAATGCATAAAATATGAAACAAATGCGGTGCAAACATGACAGCCAAAGGCTACAAAAAATGAAATTGCTACAGTGGTTGAAAGTGGTAAATTTGTGATTAATTGTGATGATTCAATAATTTTTTTATGGAGAAAATGTTTATCAAGAAGATCTAGGGAATAACGAACAACTGAAGTGAATTCAGCGAACCAAAATACATACACTCAGAATAAAAATCAAGAATTCTGTACTTAAACAATTCAAATTTAAGAACAAACGATCTCAAAAGCTGACTATGCGCCATTTTCTCATGTTCCTGTTTTTCAAATCAAGGTTCTTTTTGAGATCTATGCTTGTGTATATAACGACCCGTGTATAATTTTAAACGCCGCCTAAAAGTAGGCAACATACATTTTCTCAAAACATACATTTCGAAATCAGAGCTCAAATTTATTTTTTTTGGTTCGTTTCTTTCGCTTAAACTTGAAATTAAATGTATTCTGTTACTTAATCATTATTCTTACTCTTATGTTTTAAGGATATTGGATTGATTCGCTCATAATTAAAAACAAACAAACATAATTATCCTTGAAATTTAAGAACAAAACTGTCTAAATTCAATCACGCACATACTTTAATTTAGAATGTAATTTTTATCTGAGTGTAAGAAAAGTTTGCTTCTTCTCTGGCCCAAAAGTTTCCATTGTATTCGACCCTATAATTTATATATATTCTTTATCATCCTGACTAGCAAAGTCGGTATAGCCATGAACGTCTGTCTTTGGTTATGATGTTGTCTTCTAACTTAGTTTTAAGGCTATCTGGACGAACATTGGCACATGGTCTTCTTTAGGAACCAGCCGAATCCGACCGTTATCATTTAACCATTTAACCATATAAGATAACTCCTAAATCTCTAAACCGATCGAACTGACATTTTGACCATTACAAAGAGCGAAACAAACTTGATCTGCATACGGTAGACTCTGATGTCCTTGCAAAAATTGGAAGCCCTAACTCTAATAGTCTCTGAAGTTGATGCGATTATATAGACAAACGTAGAGAGGGACAAATACTGCTACTTTCTTTGTTTTGATTTCACTGACTTATTTTTAAATTTTGAAAATATGGCGTAAAAATATTATATGCAATGAAATTGCATCCATCCAGCACCATAAAACAATTTATTTGAATTTAAATAATCAATTTCCTAATTAATGTAACATCATTCATCAGCCACCCTATATCAACTATATCAACTCGGCTTTTGATGCTGATTAAAAATGTATTTTCTTTATAGGGTCAAAAATATTTCCTTTTGCGTGGCACAGGTAATTCGGAATAATGCGTTTTCGCAGATAAAATTTAACTTAATTTCATAATACTCAGTATACGTTTTTTTTATGTTTTTAAGAGATATTGTCAAAAAAAATTAGGCAAAAATTCGAACTAAAGTCTAAAAACTAACAAGGATATATTAACTTCTGTAGACCGAAAAGTACATTGAAAATAATTTGACACCTAGAGCTATCGGAAGATCATAAACCGGTCGATTGCAGAAAATCCGGAATCATGGCCACCACCTGTACACCATTTTTTTTTAGACCTAAATAGGCACGCCGATAACTTTTTGAGCAGCCCTCGAAATCCAAACATTTTTTTATATTTTATTATATCGTTAATTAATAACACAAATCCGAAAACAAAACTGAAAAAGCTCTTATGACTTTCTCTCCAGAATTTTTTTTAAAAAAACACTCATAAAATACTGTTCAAAGGTAGAAGCCCCCCTTAAAGCATCGCTTCGGTACATAATATCATTTTTTTTTGGTTTGGTTTAGAGGTTCACTGGTAATATGTATATATTACTACGCCCTATTCAGGTATCAATTTTCCAAACATTTTAATATGAAACTTAATGAAACTATATTAATTATATAGACAGAACGCCCATAAAATCCATTATTGCCTTGATGAGCTGATCTTATTATAAATGTAATTATTATATAAATACAAATGTGAAGGCGCCGTCCATTAGTTCAAAGAGCGCAAAATGAAATATAAACCATATCATTTCGAAAACAGTGTGTATCAATTGAATTCCCAGATACAATGGCATTTGCGAAAACAAAATCTCGGATGGACCAGCAAAAGTAAACTTCAGTCTATCCTCTGAACGAGAAGAACACGTACTAGTATCTCTATATGGGCATTTCCGCAGAAAAGTCTACCAAGACCGAAAAATTAAAAGTTCATTAAAAGTTGTTTCTTACTTGATTTAGAAAAAGTAAATATGCAAATTATTTTTAATTAATGAGTTTAAAGCTTTTCTTAGTACAGATAGGGAAATATCGGGCTAGAAAAAACAAATTTACGTTTTGGCCAGTTTTTTAGTGCATTTTCTCTTTTCGATTTACAGCTCTCAGAGTCATTAAGCAATTCCAATCTTTTCGAAAAATTTTAGCTACAATCAAAAATGATTTTTTTGTTGCGTTGAATAATTTAAGAAAAATTTTCTTCACTTAAAAATTGCCAAATGAAATTTAAGTAACGTCACGTCAGTAACGTCACGTCAGATATAAAGAAGCTAATGAAAAAAGAACGAGAAATGAGATTTATATTTGGTAAATTGGGAAATAAACTTATATTATTCAAAAAACTACTGAAAAGAAGTTTCATACAAAAAGAGTTTCTCAATTCGCAGAGTTTAGCAATTTTGTAGTCCGAGTCAAAACCCACTTCCGTTTTAAGTAACGTCACGTCAGGGCATATTTTTACTGATTTCTTTGAATCCTCTGAGTCTATTTTTGTAATTTTTTTCTAAATAAAGTGCTATTGAATTACTACCAAAAATTTTTTTAACTTATCTCTTTCATATTTTTTTTAATATTTTATCGTACGAATGTCACGTCACGTCAGAAAAGAATGCCCATATATGTTGAAAAGAGAACTTGAAGGCTAAGTAAAGATTAACGAGGAAATAATACCACTACCATAGAAAAATTATTAAATTCCCAAATGCGATATTGTAGTCTTTACTTCAGAGGTGCCCATCATCTATACTCGCGAGCATACAAAGTCACTGTCTGAGCTCGCGGCATACGCGTTAGAGTTATGCTTGACGAGTGCAAGTCAACGTAGATTTTGATTTTGTCAACGAATGATTATGTTTGAAAAAAGAAGAGATTCTTCATATCTATTGGTGTCAGTGGGCACCTTTGCCCTACATCATTTTACTAATCGATTAACTGAACCGAACCGTTTTCATAGTCGGTTTAAATAATTTTTCGTAGATCCGTTTCGAACCAAAATTTTCCAATGGTTTAGATTAAGAAGTTGAAGTTTTGCCAAATTTAAATAGACAAGCAATTTATTTGTTTAAAATAAATATAAAAAATATTACGAATTTCTTTCCTTTTTTTATTTACTTGAACGTAATATTTAATTTATTTTCAAAGTCAATTTTTAAGTAGTAATAATATTCTAGTTCTTTGATCAGACAAAATACATTTTAAAATGCTAAAAGACCGTTCAATGAACTTGTGTCGATAGCACCATGAATTCATCGCAAAACGAATTTCGAAACGTTCCGAAATTAATGTTTCGGTTCAAGATTCTTGTCAGTTCTTTAATTATTTTGCTTTTCAAAATCCTTACAGTATTTGGATTTTCATTTCGGTACACAGATACGAACCGGTACAAAAATATTATTTTAAGATTTAAAGAAACAAATTAAATGGAATATCACATTAGGATTCAGCGTGAAAAAAGGCGTCTAGAATCAATAACTAAATTAGCAATTCAGTTCCTGTATCGAGAATAAATAATTTTTCAAATATTGTCAAAATAATTATGACAAACCCCGTTTTACATTTTCATTTTACTTCTCTAATTCGACCATCCGATTGTGAACTACTTATGCTTTGTTGAAAGTTCTCCTCTATACCAGTATTTCTTAGAAATACTAACAACGAGTAAGCTCGTGGAAATATATGCAATTCGCTTAAATATTCTTGATCAGCATCCATAGCCGAAACGATCTGGGCCAATTGAATAATGAATATTTATACCTATTTAGAAAACCATTACAAAAAAATATGCATAATTTTTTTTTTTTATAATCCTCTACTTTGCCCACTGTCCCTGTGTTCCTGGACTTTCATAATGAATAATCATAAAAATTGCATAAATTATGTGCCGACGCCGTCTTGCTTAACGCCTGCCTGCGGCGGTAAAAACGACAGACGGCGACGAAGGAGGGGGCGTGGCACACTGCACAAATGAAATGCAGAAATGTAAATCTAAAATAATTTACGCGTCTTTGTTGACTGCAGTTTGCCGTGGCCATAAAAACCTGCCGCTACTTTTGCTTCTTCCTTTTGTTTTTCCACTTGTTTTTCCCTTTCCCAGCCATATAAACTGTTGCTACACAAAATGGCGTCATCGCCGTTGCCAACTTGGTTGGTCGGTTGGATCTGGATCCTTTTTAGTAGCGAGAGAGTTATGCGCCCTGGCCTGCATTTGCATTTATGGCATGGAATAATCCATTATCAGGCATTTTGCAGGTTGCCTTGGCAAGTAATGCAGTAGTACGTAGTGCAAAAGGATGAGGAAGGACGCCGACGGGTTGACAGAAGGAGTAGACCTCCAACACACACACACACACACACATTCAAAAAATACATATAAAGAGCAGTTAAGCCATTTGGCTTTAGTTTAAAAGTGGCTCGGACGCTGCAGATTAATTTGCCCTCAGCCTTTGGCTAGTAACGAGGATTAAGACATTTAAAGTGAGTTTGCAGCCGGAGCAAGAATTGAGAAACTAAAAAAAAAAAAGATATTGTGAAAAGTGGAAGGTCATTTATCATGATTATTACAAAGGAAAGGCTTAGATTTAGTGGAGAGCTCTGTGTTACCCAACTAATCCACGGTAATCAACACACAACCTGAAGTCAATTATAGAAATAAATACAACACATTAATTAATATATCAGATTAAAACATTTACCACTCCAACTAAACCCACAAAACAACTCTCGATGGACCTAAAACTAATATTAAATACCATTCATAATTGTTTAATTAATAACAATTATTGACATCAATCAGAAAAAATAACGAGCAGAACTAGAAGCAGAATCGTGGAGAAGAGCGTGTCGCACCGTGAATGGCAAATGGCTAAACAAATGGCGTGTCAATTAAAAGTTTAATTAATTTGCAGCACATACAGCAAATGCAGATAAAATGCGAATACAGTTGGGCAATCAAACAAGCAAATACAACAACAAAAAAACGATTAAAGAGAGTCAGAGGAAAAAATAGACGAAAAGTGAAGAATGAGAAAAAAACAGGAAGTTGAATTGGGAATACCCTTTATAAAGCTAAGAAATCAATTGGAAGATTAACTTTAAAGGAGCAGGCAAAGCTAACTTCGACTTCGCTCAAACTTATTGAACCAATAATATATAAATTACGTACTTAAACAGGGGAAATTCAAGTACAAACGTTCTCAAAAGCTGACTAAGTTCGGAATTTACAAATCTGAGAACAAATTTCCATTTCAAGTTCGTTTCGGGATTATAAATTTCTTTAAAAAATTCAATTTCCGACCGATCGGTCCTATGGCAGCTTTATAATATAGTCATCCGTCTTCGACCATAGTTTTCAGAGCGTTTTGGCAGTATGAAATATTCATAATTGCTGAGTTTAACAACGCTATACTGAAAAACAAAAAAATTGTTTTTACTTAGACCTATTTACAACCGATCATTCATATGGCAGCTTTAGTATATAGTCATCTGATTTTGACCATAGTATTCAGAACGTTTTCGCAGCTTAGAATATTCATAATTGCTGAGTTTAAGAACGCTATCATGAAAAACAAAAAAGTTTTCCTCACTAAGACCTATTTACGACCGATCATTCCTATGGCAGTTATAAAATATATTCAGCCGATTTTGAAAAAATTTTCCAGATTAATTCGAAAGCGTATAATTTGTATAATTTTACAATGTAAAATCGCTATCATTATTAACAAAGGAATACTTCTTGCTAAACCCAATTCTTACACCGATCGGTTCTATGGCAGCTGTACTATAACTAAGGGAAAGGTAGAACGAATAAGATGCTTTTGAAAAAAAATGTATTCGTTCCTGAATTTTGAAGAACTTCGTTCTTGAAATCTAGAATTTTTCATTCTCGAATTGGTAGTTATAGGCGAGGGAAGTGGGGTGAAGAAACTAAGCAGAGAGAGAGAGAGAGAGATAATGGATCGTTCCATGTGAACTCAGCCTACCAACCGATATTTTCATGAAATAATTTTTTTCCGGTAAAGGATATCCGTATACATATTCTAGAAAGAACCTCACAATCAATTAATGCGCAAGGAAATATATTTTTCTTATATAAATTTTCGAAGGCGTAGACAACAACAAATATCGCACTTGTAGCCGCTCTAGCAAATGCACATACACACATACTTGTATGGCGCCAAAGGCAGCGCCTTCTCTCAACACAGTGGGTCTAGAAAGTATTTTCCGATGATCACATAAATTTTTTTCCGATTTAATTTAATTTTTGGCGAATACTTGTAAGCCATACTGCGCACTTTCAGCATAACACAAATTTTTATTTACTTTTCTAATGAAATTAAAAACCCTGTCATTATTTTTTATCATTCTGGAGCCACATCTGAACGCCATGAGAAGACTCAAAATCAGTCTTTTAAACAAAAAACTTTTATTTTCCGTTATTAATAAATAAAAAACAGCTAAATTATAATTGTTTAAGCAATTGATTGGAGAATGGGCGATCTTGATTCAAGAGTAGACAGCTCTGATTTAAAAATTGGATACTCTTAAATTTGGGAACGTTCACCTATTTATTAAAGAATACAAAATTCTTGGATTTTAAAATGTTTCGCTTGTAATTCAAGAATGAAATAATCTTGGTTTGGAGTCTATCAAGCTCTTGGTTCAAGAATTTTCTACGTGAAATAAGAATTTTGCATACTTAGATCAAGTATTAAAATTCTTGTTCCAAGAAATTTGTACTCAAAAACTTGTCAAAATTTTGTGGAAGCGTATACAAGAAGCAGACCTCTGTTTCGAGTGTTTCAAGACATTCTTCCTAAAGTAGCTAAAACTAGGAAGATTTCCCATGATTAATCTAACTGAATATATATAAATTTTATTCCATATCCAATACAACCTTTGTCAGGGTATTCATTGCCCGAGTCCAAACTCACACCAAAGTGAGACAAATCCTATGAGAGATTTGCGTAATTATTTTAATTGTTTAATGTCATGCGGTCAGGTGTCTAGCTATGTGTGTGTGTGTGTGTGTATATGAATGTGTGTTCGTGTCTCGCAAAAATCTGTGCAGAGTTGGGCCAACATTAAGAGCTACACGTGTTCCATAAGCGAGGGGAGACTGACGATAAAACAAATTGCGTTCCACTTGCGTTTTGTTTGTTTTAAATGATTAATGAGCAGCCGGGGCAAGCGTCCCTCACACAGATGCACGATTATGTATGAGCTGGCTACTTTCTTTTACTATACTAAATTTCAGCGCCATGTAAGTTGACACTTTGTGGTTTTTTACACATGTGCAACAACCAGCATAAATAGTAGTAGCAAAAGTTTTAGACAACAGCAAAAAAATAACAAAACAAAACCCTAATGAGTTGTCATTAGGCGACCAACGATTCAACGGCAGGTGTTTATGATGGCGGAGGGGGGGGCTGAGCTTTGGTTTAGAAGACCTTGTAGCCTGATTTTCTTGCCAATGTTGGCATTGTTTAATGTCTTTAACTAATTAGTTGTGGGGGCTGGCAGTAGGGCGTGAACCATTTCCGTTTCCTTTACAAGAGTTGGCTTAAATATGCCGGCTTAATTGGTTTGGGTTCTTTTTTGTTTCTTTCTTTTTAAAGACTTGCGTGCTGAAAGGCATCAATAAAGGCAAGTGAATGCAACTACATAAAGGTAAAACATTAACAGACACCCAATTTCAGTTTGGGAAATATATTTTCTAAGTGAAAATCTAAACCAGGGGTGCCCACTGAGGACATATGAAAGATCAGGCACATAAATTTTAAACAAAATAATTGGCCCACAACAACTAAATTCAAGCTTCACATATCTAAGTTTGTATTCGAACGTTATTCATTAGAAAGAAGTTACATAGAAGGAAGTTAAAAAAATAGAAGGCTAACATCGGCTACGCCGATGTTTTAAATACCCTTGCAGTTTTTGAAAGGCGCTACCATAGATAACAAAAAAGTTTTTCTTATAAGAATTAGTTTTTAGACCGATCGTTCCTTTGGCAGCTATATGCTATAGTCATCCGATTTTGATACATTTTTCCAGAATTATGTGGAAGCATATAAAACTAATATATACCACGATTGGTGACGCTACGATGGAAAACAAAAAAGTTTTTCTCACTAGAACTAGTTTTTGGACCGACCGTTTATATGGCAACTATATGCTATATTCATCCGATTTCGATCAATTTTTCCAGAATTGTGTGGACGCATTAAAACTATTTCCTCGATTGGTGACGCTACGTGGAAAACAAAAAGTTTTCTCACTGACTAGTTTTTGGACCGATCGTTCCTATGGCAGCTATATGATATAGTCATCCGATACGGCCGATTCCGACAAATGTGCAGCGTATTTGTATTTAAAGACTTTTTTCAAAGTTTGGTCAAGATAGCTTTAAAACTGAGGGAGGAGATAGCATAGAAACAGACGGACAGACGAGGACGACGGACAGACGGACAAACGGAAATGAACTCAGCTCGTCATGCTGATCAAGAATATATATACTTTATGTGGTCGGAAATGCTTCCTTCTATGCGTTACAAACATCGTGACAATTTTAATAATAATGAGTGTAGGAAACACTCACGGGGCATTGAAGTGAAAGATGTTAATTGAGAAATGTCAGTCAATTGCTTGAAAACAGAGTTGGAAAACAGTGATAGAAATGAAAATTGTGTTATAAAACAGTGTTGGAAACATGGTTAAGAAATAGTGTTGGAAAACAGTGTTGGAAAAAAGTGTTGGAAAACCGTGTTGGAAAACAGTGTGGGAAAACAGTGTTGGAAAACATTGTTAAGAAATAGTGCTAGAAAACAGTGTTGGAAAACAATGTTGAAAAACAGTGTTGGTAAACAATGTTGAAAAATAGTGTTGAAAAACAGTGTTGAAAACACGTGTTGGACAACAATGTTGAAAAACATGGTTAAGAAATAGTGTTGGAAAACAGTGTTAGAAAACAGTGTTGGAAAACAGAGATGGAAAACAGTGTTAGAAAAAAATGTTGAAAAACAGTGTTGGAAAACAATGTTGAAAAAGAATGATGAAAAACAGTATTGGAAACTATTAGAAAACAGTGTTGTTTTCTGAGATTAAGTTAGGAAACTAAGAACATTTTCTTTCAATTGTTTTTGTGACTGGTGCAATTATTAAGAATTAAATGTGTTCAAGTTTGTAGCATCAGGAATTTTGTCAAATAAATAAATAAAAATGTTGCGAAACAGTGTTGAAAAACAATGTTCAAAATAGAGTGTAGGAAAATACTGTTGAAAACAGTGCTGAATACAGTGTTGAAAAATAGTAGGCCAAAGGTCAAGTGATCTATAACATATAACTACTAAGGCGATTACTTGAGGTGCATGCTGAGTCCATGTGAGCGTTATGCGTTACGCGTTATGCGTTGTGCGTTACGCGTTATTTTGAAGTTGAATTTTACCCCTACTAAAAAATCTTCCGTACCGAAATTAACAATGTTTCAACACAACCATAATTGGGACCCCGGATATGATAGTTCCAAGTTTACTTGTGTAACAGCAAAAGCTAGAAGAACCTTATGGAATATTAAATACACTGCACGGAATTCTGGGATCTTTATCGAACACCATTGAAGTACATTTTCTTTATGTTTTGGAAGGTTTTACGCTGGGGTTTACCCTAAACTTATGGAATAAAACTGTTGTATTTCAGGATTTTGTGTAAAGTTTGAACAATACAGTCTTAAAACTGACGAAGAAGAAAGCCTCGCAACAGTCGAACAGACAGACAGACTTGGCTATATAAGACTATATTTAAATATAAAATTTATCTAGTTTATAAATCATTTGTTAATAGTTATATGGCATCACTTAAAAAACTGGCACGCTTAAATATTACAAGATCGTTGAGAAAAGTTAAGACTTAACAAAACATTCTGAAAATAATCAAAATGCTGAGAATCATTAATCCTTATCTTTACCATAAATAACAACAAATTCTAAATAAAATGCTGCTTAAGCAGCGACCTTGTCTCCCGACTGCACAATTCTAATTACAGTGAACTCCCCTAATAAAAGGCATTCTTGGCACTCATTTTTGCAAGCGAAATTAATTATCAAAAAACTCATTTGATGAAAAATGTAAACATTTTGTGGAGAGCAAAATAAAAGCACAAAACTTGTTAGAAAAATTCCAAATATTTTTACCAGGGCAACACACATACAACACACACGCACATACAAAGAGCGTCATACGCGTTGGCATGTCCTTGACTAGCTTTTTGATGCCCGTTGGCAGGCTAGTCCTCAGTTCCGGGCTGTTGGGTTGTCAATCATGCAAAAACTGCAACCGCTGCATAACCGCTGGTTTATAATAGTTGGCCAGAACCCGGCTGGAAGACGGAGGAGTGAGTGGCTGGCTGGCTGGCTGGTTGGTTGCCTGGTTTTGGCAAAAGCTTTTCAAACTTTTTAATTATGCAGCAAACAGAAAACTTTGCGGTAATTTCGTTGCAACAGTTGGCCAGGACGAATGGAGCAAAGGACGGACAGGACGTCAACGTCAGCAGCAGCAAATTGCAGTCCCGGCCAGGTTAACTAATTGAGTTAAGCGACAGGGAGGTGGTTCTCTCATCATGCCTTTTGGCAATAATAATTTGCCAACAATTTTAAAGTGCATCAATCATAATTAGTGACCGGCATTTTTGGGTGTGTGTGTGTGCAAGAGCAGGAGAACGTCCTGCACACCAAAATGAGGTCGTAATAACAATGACATTTCATAGAAAATTGTGTCAAATTTGTGAGCATTTAGTGTATGAAATATTGAAAATGGTTTGTAATCTAAATTGATAGGCACACACACAAAGAACATGATGAGCGAGCACAGGAGGCATAACTAAAAAATTAGTTTGATAAATGATACACATGCTGTTATGTTTTATGATATAGGATCTGGTAAATAAGTAGGAGCGGTGCAGTCCAAATAAAAAAACTCCCTATAACCTTGATTTTGTTAAGTTTCATTTAGTTGTTAGCAAACTATTAAATTTATAAAAATTGAATTAAAATAACTTTGATGTCTTTAGGCTTAAGTTCGATAAATGAGATATAATTAAACAACCAATTGTTCTAACGCTTTAACAATGAGAAGTATAAATACAAATACAATCTTCGCCTTTTTAATAGCATTTACGCACAAATACACTCTTCGAGCTTTTAATAGCATTTACACACAAACACACTTAGTTGGACGCGTAGCTGTCGTTGACTGGTTCCATTATGCTTCAAAAAACTTGTAAAAACGTTTCGAACAAACTTCCGTGTTTTTTGTCCGATCTTATTCAGCTATTTAGAATTCACAGAAATAAGATCTTATAAAATATATTTTATATTTCAAGGGTATCGCCTTTAAAAATTTTACAAGAAATCATACGGACAGACAGTCGTGGCTGTGGACGCTGATCGAGAATGTATGTACTCTATAGGGTCGGAATTTACGAAATTGAATTTAATTTGGTTTTTTCCAAATCAAATTTCATTGTGTTGGCTCAAAAATAACCTTTATGAACGCATCTCCGACCCTTGGAAGGGATTTCCCAAATTGAAGAAATATTTGCCCATAGAGCTTACAAAACGAATTTTGCAAACATCGGCTAAAAATAATTTGGGCATTTCCAATCTGACTTGAAGTGGCATTCATACGATAAAAAATGAAGAGTCAAGGTTTATAAACGTTTTTTTATTTAGGCAGTAATTAAAAAGACAGGATTCAAAGATATAAGTAAAAATTATTACAAACTTGCAAAACTTTGCGAATTGGGCAACTTATTCAGTAATTTTTGTAATAATATGTTTATTTTTAATTTACCAAATTTAAAATCTTTCTCTTTCTTTTTTTATTAGCTCTTAAAATAGTAGATGAAAATCTGACGTTACTTACGATTCCTATACCAATTTCTTAGTAAAGATAATTTTAATTTAAAAAATCAATTTTAATTGTAAAGACGTTTTAATAGACGTTTTTCAATCATTTTTTAGAAAGGGATTTTGTTGCACAGTTGAAAATAATAATTATTCAGATAGTATCTTATTTTAAAATGTAAAAATATGAAGGATACGCCTCCTGTAAACAATCTACTGAAAGTCCTCTAAAAAGGCGTTTGGCGCTGATCACTCTATCTCTGGTTTGGCTTATCAAAATTTAAAAAACCAGATAGATTCTTTTAGGGGGTAGATGAATGCTGGGATTGATCGAAGTACTAGTTGAAATTTCAATGCTTGTTAAAATGGCGACAATTTAAATAAAAGTAAATTGTTGACCAAAATTTAAAAAAATGGTTTAAAAAATAGAAATAATTATCGTATATCAGTAGAATAAATCTAAACGGTTGTGTAAAATTCAGATCGACGTTGGCCGACTTTAAAATACAGTGATCACCGACTTTGAAAACACAGTTTTTATAAAAACGTGTTTAAGGTTATAAAAAAAGTTCACACAACAAGCCAACAATTTTTTTCTTAAGCTTACATGGTGTCGTCTATTCCAGGGCCATAAAATGATACCCGACGAACTATTCTTCCTTCGCACAAGAATTTTCGGATCTATTTTCCATATCAACTGACCATCTTCATGATAAGATAAAAAAGATAAAATGAACTGAAAAACTGGCCAAAACGTGTATTTGAACTTTCTAGTATGTTATAACGCCCTCTCTGCTAAGGAAAGCTCTAAACTCTTGAATTAAAACAATTTTAAATATTTACCTTAAGTAAAGCAAGTAAAAAACAACTTTTTAATAAACTTTTAATTTTTAGATGGTGAAAACTTTGAACCAACCTTCCATTTTCCAACTCTGGGAGTGGATTTTCCTGAATTATGTGTTTAATTTTTTTAAATTTATTTATTTTTGATGTATCTCAATTAAAACAAAAGATTGTTGAACTCCTAAATGTTTCCAAATAGAAAGCTACTTAGTGTAAATTTTAATTTATTCTAAAGCTTTTAGCAACCCATCTACACAATTTCACATTTAGATAACAACATTTAACCAAGTTTTTACTTTTAAGTTATTATAAAAAATTATGAAAATATAAAATAAATACACACTATAAATATTTCTTGACTTAAGAAATTCTTTTCTAAACCATACTAAATGCTTTTCTATAAATTATAAAGAAGAAAAAAGTTTTTCCATTAATTAGAAAATGCTTTCCTAAATTAGGAAAATATTTTCTGGTTGGAAGAAAACGGTTTTCTAAATGTAACAGCAGAAGGAGCATCTCCGACCCCATAAAGTATATATTCGATCAGCATCAACAGCCGAGTCGATATCATGCCGTGTCCGTCTGTCGCCGTCTGTCCGTATGAACGAAGAGATCTCAGAGATGGTAAGAGATAGAGGTTTGAAGTGTACGGAACATATATTTCTTATACTTCAGGCAGATCAAGTTTAGTTTTGATTTTGCCACGCCCCTAAAAACTGATATCTTCACAAGTTGGGTTGTTGTTCGACCCTTTAAGACATATATTCTACTCATCATTTCTTATCAAGCCCCCATACATCGTTTTCCGATCAGATGAACATAGTGGCGCTATGTAAAAGAAAATTAAGCGGCAAAACACACTACACTCGAGAAAGAGGAGGAGAGGGCAATGCTTCTGTTCTCAAATTGTGGGAAGGCAAAAAAAAAGAAGGAGGGGGGGGAAGCAATTGGGATGGCCCGCGGTCAGAAATATGATAGATATGATTATGTTAATAGGAAATTATATACAAATTTTATAATTTTCGAGTTATGAGCAATGCGATAGTGAAAGAGTTGCCACCCCAGATTTTGAAAAACCTCACACTTTAAAGTTACAGTTACGTACAAACAGGTACTGAGTATATTACAGTCGGGCTTGACCGACTTTCTTACTTGTTTTAAAAAGAATTTGTATATTTTCCAGAAAAATTTTTCTTGTCGAAATTCTTGTACTCAGGAAATACTTTCAATAATTAAGAAAAATCTTGTTTAAGATTAAACAATTTAAAATTTTTCTGTCTTGTTTTTAGAAAATTATTTTCATAAAATTATGGCGAATCGCCTTTGACCTTGTTTTCAGTGCGATTTTTTTTTATTTCAAATTTTGGTTTTTTTATTACAAAACCAATATCAGAATATATCGAATTTAATTTCATATTTTTTATTAATTTCAAATACTCGTTGGCATTCCCCGTTAAGAGCCTTAACTCTCTTTTGGTGTAAATATTTTAAGATTTTATTAAGGGAAAAGCGAAAAAAGTCGGCAAAGCTGTCCTATTGCTGCCTTAAAATCTCGTATGGGTAGTTCAGTCTTGCCCTTTCAGATTTCTTTAAATTCAAGCTAGAGAGGTTTGACTGTAGTTACAATTCCTCTCGATTTGATATGGTTTCCATAGTTATTTCAACCGAAAACTAATTACATTACACAATTTTCGCTTGCTGCTCATGCGCCTCAGTGCTGATGCTTCTCTTCATTTCCTTTCCCACTTTTCCACACACACACACACACATAATTGACGACGCACTTCATCACTTAATTGAGTTCTTTAAGCAGCCAAGCGAACATCCACATCCCACAGCAAAAGTATCTGCAATTATGATGAGAAGATGCAGATGCAAATGCTAGAAAACACATGCCAGTGCCAGTGTTGCATAACGTGGTAGCAGTTGGAGCAGACAAACGCATTTTCTCTTCTTTTTTTTTGCTTAAATAAGCGAATAAATGCTTCATTTTAGACTTCCACTTGAACTTAACTTAGATTCATGCATATTGATAATCTTGAACGCTTGAATGGTCATTTAGTCAACTTGAAAGGTAGCCGAGAACCCGGACCCCAAAGAACCCCAAAATGCTCGTTTTTAATCATGTGTGTGTGTGTGTGTGGGTGGTGGTCAACCGGTCAGTTAGGCCATAGTGTTCATTTATGGGCTTTCCTCTCTCATCCGTTTTGCCACTTTTCCAATCAACTTGAGTGACTCTGTGTGTGTCCTTTTTTGCCTTGGCCTTTTACCCATTTTGCTGCTGACTTTGTGCCGATTTCATATTTTTCATTTGAAAAATAGATATTTTTTAATGCCTTTTATTAAATCGGCTTAGATTTATTGTACATGTATTTTTATGTGCCAAGTGTGTGCGTGCATGTATGTGTGTGTGTGTGTCTGCCATTTTAAGCCCTTTTCTTTGGGATTTTGCTGAGGCAAAAAAAGATGGAAAATTCGTTTATGGGTCTTAAAGCAAATTTTGTGCATTTAATAAGATTTATTATTTGTATGGCAACGAAACGGGACTTATGGACAATTTTAAATTGCTTTTTCAATACAGAAGCATGAGCATGAAGCTTAGGTAATAATCGGTAAATCTAATGAAAAGGATAAGCAGAAAATGTGCTAAAGTGAAAGTGGAAATTATGTGAATTTTTTAGTTTTAAGATTTTAGATTATCATTAATTTACGAGAATTAGTAATTGAAATTTGAAAAAATTAAGGCTTAACTCAAGTCGATTTTGATTTGAGATTTTATTTATTTAATTATTTCGTTAAAACGCAAGTTGGCGACCGTGACTATCGCATAAAATGCCAGAAATTTTTCATTTTAACATTATACATCTAAATATATTCTTGATCAAGTATAAAGGCTGAGTATGTGATATCTCGAGATGTAACAGCCAGAGGTTGAAGCGTCTCGAACCCTATAAACTCTATATATCTTGATCAGGCATATACAGTTTAGTTTTCATTTTTCAGAGACTGGTACGCCGCAAGAGTTTGAAAAAGTGTATGGAATCTTCATAATTCTTATACTTCGGCTTGTTCGAACCTCTAGACATATATTCACTATCTTTACTTATCGAGCCCCATACATCGTTTTCCGATCAGAGAACGATAGTAGTTGCCACCCCCGCAATTTGAAAAACACCTCATATCCCACAAATTTGGAGTTAGTTTTCGAGCCTTCTAGACATATATACTACTTATCAATACTTATCGAGCCCCCATACATCGTTTTCCGATCAGAGAGTTGTAGAGTTGCCACCCCCGCAATTTGTAAAACACCTCAAATATCCCACAATTTTGAAGTTAGGTTGTTTGAACCTTCTAGACATATATTCCACTCATCATTACTTATCGAGCCCCCATACATCGATTTCCGATCAAATGATCGATAGTAGAGTTGCCACCCCCACAATTTAAAAAAACACCTCAAATATCCCACAATTTTGGAGTTAGGTTGTTTAAACCTTCTAGACATATATTCTACTCATCATTACTTATCGAGCCCTCATACATCGTTTTCCGATCAAATGATCGATAGTAGAGTTGCCACCCCCACAATTTGAAAAACACCTCAAATATTCCACAATTTTGGAGTTAGGTTATTCGAACCTTCTAGACATATATTCTACTCATCATTTTTTATCGAGCCCTCATACATCGTTTTCCGATCAAATGATCGATAGTAGAGTTGCCACCCCCACAATTTGAAAAACACCTCAAATATTCCACAATATTGGAGTTATGTTATTCGAGCCTTCTAGACAAATATCCTACTCATCATTACTTATCGAGCCCTCATACATCGTTTTCCGATCAAATGATCGATAGTAGAGTTGCCACCCCCACAATATGAAAAACACCTCAAATATTCCACAATATTGGAGTTAGGTTATTCGAACCTTCTAGACATATATTCTACTCATCATTATTTATCGAGCCCTCATACATCGTTTTCCGATCAAATGATCGATAGTAGAGTTGCCACCCCCACAATTTAAAAAACAGCTCAAATTTTTCAAATTCTTCAAATTATCTTATTATTTTAATTATTATTTAATCTTCTTTACCTTTTCAACAATCTAGCATTTTGTCTCCCACTTCTCCTTATAAAACTCACACATATACTAAATATATGTGCCTTCACCATTACCCCCTCCCCTACCAGACCAAATTTCATAGCCACAAGTACAAGTAAAAAGCATTTCAACTTACTTTTATGACAGGTACCTAATTCTAGATATACTTAGATCAAATGTAAGCGAAAAAAAAAAAAACGGTACGCCTTACTACATATCGCACTCTCGTTTACACCGCAAAACTTTCACATGTAAAATCTATTCAATTTTGTTTTTCATTTCTGGTTTTTGGGCAATAAAACTTTTGCAAGTTTTATGAGAATGCATACCAAAATTATCAAACAGTACATGAAACTTTAAGCCGATTATAGGCCTACTTTGGTGGGTAGAAAAAAAAATAATAATAATAAAAACAAGAGCTGACTAAAAATATTTTCCGGTTTTTATACCAATTAAACGCATTAAACAGAATATTAATTGCCAACAGACAAACATTAAACCAAACGAGTGTCTGCTGTCGCATCAATCATTAAACAACAAGCCATTCCTGGCTCTAATTGCTAATGAGAATATTCCAATGGAAAATGAAATAAAAATAGATCGAATTTTATGCACAAACATTTGGCATATTGGTTTGTGCAAATAATTGCGCCTGATTGAATAACAAACTACTGCGGCAAACACTCAAGAATATTTGTGCTTTGCAGGACAGAGGACAGTTTTGTTGGGGTCAGCTTTTGTGAGCAATTAAACGCATTGAATGGCATTTCAACTTGATTTGATTTCAATTCGCAAAAATGCACAACAAAATGTTTGTGTATGCATACTAAATTGGGGACAAACGAACACTGAATGCCCTGAAAAAAATAAAGAGAATACAAAGTGCTTCAAGAATGTTATATTGAATTAACTATGATTCTATTTTAAAAGATTATATTACCAAAATAAGCCCAATTTTTATAGATAAATTAAATGAACTAATTGTATAAACTAGATTTAAAAGAAAAGAAAAATTTTTTTTATAGTATAGAGATATTTTTAGAATTTTATATCATTACGCTTCAAATTACAGTTATAAAGGACTTTTATTTATTACAGTCTTTTGTGTTTCAACTCCGAGTGCAACAGTTATTAAAGACTTTTATTGGAGTAAAAAACTCAGTAAATAACTGTTGTAGAAAGACTTTTATGAGAAACTCAATACATAACAGTTAATAAAGACTATTGATTTATTATTCAAAGCATAACAGATATTAAAAACGTTTATTGGATTATTTAGAAATAACAGTTATCTAAAGACTTATATTATAAAACTTGGATAATTAAAACTCAGCCAGAGACTTATAATTTTGAATCAAAAAAATAAAAGTCTTTCTTATTTTTCGCAGGTAATGATAAGGTAGCTAAAGTATCTGAAGCTACAATAAATAAAAAGTGAATTAAAAATAAAAGTCTCTAAGTAATTTTTATTTACTGAATATTATAAAGAAGGCTTTTGAAAACTTTTATTTTCTGAGTAATGAAATAAAAGTCCTTAATAATTGTTAACTTTACTTATTGACTTTCACTTCATAAAAGTCTTAAAAAAACTGTTTTAAATAGGTTTTAATATAAAAGTCTTTCAATAACCTTTATTTACTATTTAATTAAATACAAGTCTTTAATAACAGTTATTAATTGAGCAATAAAATATCTGTAAAAAAATATCTCTTATTTTCAACTATTAAAAAAAAATCTGAAAAAAGGTTTATTGTGGATATCGATGGCGGAAAGGATATCAAATGTTTTCAAGTATTTCGAATACTTTATCCTGATTATTAATTTATATAAGAGTTTTATGAAAATAACTGTTTTTTTATTTTTCAAGATCTTTTTGGGATTAGTTAATTTTTTCTTATTTTAAATATACAAGCGCAAGTTCTTGTTTTATTCGTTCCGTCAGAAATTTACGATTCAAAGTAGAGAATCGAATTCTTATTCAAATTTCGACCCTTATGGCCGTTTTCTCATGTTTCTGTTTTTCAAATCCAGGTGCATTTTGGATAAAATTGAGTTGCCTACGTTTAGGCCGATTTAAAATGTCTATATTTGTGTCTATTTCGACCCGTATGCAATACTAAACGCCGTCTAAGAGTAGGCAACATCGATTTTCTCAAAAAGCACCTAGTTTTAAAACATAAACATGAGAAAACAGTCTGTAGTCCTTTGTTATATTAAGTCCAGCAGATCTCTAAAATATTTAAGCCATTTTGGTAATGGTAATGCTTTTGCCTTTTTGAAAAACACTTCAGATGCAGCAAACTCTGTATTTTTTCATCTAATACCATCTTTCTTTGACATTCACAATGACACGATGACAAAAACAGTTGGTTGCATCCTTTTGAGTTACAGGCGCCACACTTAGCTTTGTCACAACAGCTACGCAGCAGACGCAACGACTTTATACTGTCGGTATGCTGACGTTGCGAACACCTTATACGGACGTGCCGAACACTGCTCTAAGTCATCAGCAGAAGCTCAATACACGGCGAATGCCTTAATTTTTAAGAAATGCTAGAAATGTTCCTCAGTTCTGTTATGGAAAAATGTTAGAATGAAACGTTGTCATTTCATATTTCTTTACTAGAAATAGGCTGTAAATTGATTTTCTTGAAAGTGTATTTTAAGTAATGCAAATATGTTGAGGTAAGTGAAACTTGTTTCACTTATACTACAGCCGCGATAAGATTTTATCGTCTTGACAATAAAATACGAAGTATCCTGTTTACAGGTAATGGTATTATTTACAAGCCTTGCAAATCTAATTTGTTGCGGAAGTAAATAAAATCGTTGTATTTATATAATTTTATGTCTTTATTTGTAAGTTTTAGAAATTGCGCGAAATTGTTTATTTATTTATTCAGATTTATTTAAAAATCATTGAATAACTCTTATATTAGATTTGTATTATGTCACTAAAAAAATAATCGGTTTTTTTGCAAGTTTCATTTAAAATCATTAAATAACTCTTATTCGAGATTTTTTAATGCTCTAGAAATAATAAAGGATGATTTTTTAAGAGCTATAGGAAAGTTTTTAAAAAAATACATAAAATTCAGAAAAATACATGAAATCTTTATTTGAATCAGTAGTACGGTCCATATTTATTGTTTGAAGACAATTTCATGCAAATGTTGACCATGACTGCGCCTCAAATGGTCCATCCGCTTAGTCCAATTTTGGCATACATTTCGCCCGGTATCTCACGAATAAATGCTTCAATATTGTCTTCCAAAGCGTCAATTGAAGCGGGCTTGTCTGTATAGACATGAGCTTTAACATAGCCCCACAAAAAATAGTCTAATGGCGTTCAATCGCACGATCTAGGCGGCCAATTGGCCGGTCCCGAACGTGAAATAAAATGTTCACCGAACTCGCCTCTCAATAAGTCCATTGTTGCGCGTGCTGTGTGGCATGTGGCATGAGGCACCGTCTTGTTGAAACCACATGTCATGCAAGTCAAGCTCTTGCATTTTGGGCGCTCACCATTCACAGTTACGCTGCAATTCTCATCATCTTTGAAGAAGTACAGTCCAATGATGCCACCAGCCCATAAACCCATCAGTTCGCACTCTACGTAAGCGTGTTGGTTGTTTAATGTCTAACAATGTAAATTTGGTGCGAAATGTAGTCACAATAGCCCGAATAGCCGCTTCAGTGGGTCGATTAAACTGACCATAAAATGGAAGAAGCGCGCGAGATGAACTTTCTTAACAGAGCACGCATTTTGATAATAAAATTCAATAATTTGCAAGCGTTGTTCGTTTGTAAGACGATTCATGGTTAAATTATAGACCAAACTGAAGATGTTTGACAGTGAAACAAAACACGAAACGTGCATGAGCTGTTTAAACCAGTGTTGCCAAACAGATAAGAGCTAAAAAATCACCCTTTAGTTATTTCATGCGTTGTATTTAAAAATCTTTGAATAACTCTTATTTTAGATTTTAATTTTTTGTTGATCCATAAATACTCGGTATTTCTTGAGTTTTGTTTTAAAAATCCAAAAAATACTCTTATTTCAAAAAAAAAATAATCGTTATTTTTTGAGTTTATAAATAATTTTTAAAATTAATAGATATTTCTTGAGCAATTGGAAAAAATCAAGAAATAAATATTGTCAAAAAGATGTAGTTGATATTAATTATAATCGTTACGTACCCTGCTTTTAAGGTATCGAGTTTTTTTAATTTTACAGCATTTTGTTAACTTTGGGAAGTCTTCATTTATTGTTATTGAAGAATATAATTTATTTGGGGACCTGTCGTATGTTACCTAGCGAGTTTTGCCGGCTCGATGTTAGGAAGTTGTGTTTGCTCACAACATAAACAACTTAGACATTCTACAACAAAAAGAGCTGGAACCGTTTCAAAGTCCACCCGGTCCCATTATCAGAAGGCTTTTTGCCTTTATATGCAATCAATTCCTTAAACAGTTGTGAACTTAAATTTAATGAAAGCAACAAAGGTGAGCAAAAATCTGCAATCAGCTTTGTGGTGTAATGATTAAGTTCAACGGCAGACGCTTTCTGTAAGAAAGCTTTTACCTTCTCTAATATTATTTCCCCTTTTTTTTACGTATGTTGATTAATATCTTTAGCCTAATTACAATGCGAAAAGTAGGCGGGGATCTGTTTTATCCAAAGTGGGTCATTTTTGACACAAGCAAATATATTTTTAAGACAGCCTAAAAGCACGCAACATTTCTGTTTATCCACCTAGATTTGAAAAAACAGGAATATGGGATTATTTTCTAATTTGCGCATTAAAAAATTTTTAGGCATTTTTTTTGGGGAACCTACATTTTTTATAGGACTTTATTACATTTTTTTGACACCAAGATATTCCATTATGAATTTGTATTCATTAGAATTGTGTTAGAATTGGCAACATTATCTATTATATTTTGATATCTACAAGTTTGCAATACTAAATGCAGTACAATAGGCCAGACATTTGTATTGAGTTGTAATAAAACTGTTTAACAATAACCATAGCATACTTATGAGGAACTAAATATTTTGTCAACTCGAATTTATGTACGAATGTATAAATCGTAGAGGTTTTTGGTATAGTTTATTTTAAAGCGATGATATTATGGAAGGTTCGATAAGACATATGGATATGCCACAAAGCATGCCTTGGTAAACCTGTTTTTAAAGAACATTTACAAAACCTTAGGTACCTTCTTTTACCCGTTAAAAAAAAATCATGTTCCTAGAGTATTTCCAAGTCCTTTACAACCTTAACAAAAATTCTATTCTCATTTCCAAATGTTATGCTCATAAAATAAAGCCAAACTTGAAAACCCAGCAGGAAGTGTTGTAATTCGCACTTTACCACGCACAACCGCACACACACACATATGCCTTGCCATAAATGTGGCCAACATGTCGTATACTTCAATTCGCAAACAGACTACAAAACAAAGCCGTTCATGTTTTTCCAAAAAGTGGGGGGATTTAAGTGGGTTTATCTACGCACAAAATGTTGCTTTGCTTGTCTTGGTTTTAATTGAGGCTATTTGGTTTTGGTTTTTCCAAAAATATTCAGGCCAAATATTGTGTGAAATTTTATGAGCCTTCTCCGCCTTCTCTCCTATACAAGTTATGTATGTAATTCAGCAAAAATATTCTTGGGCAATTAAAAACACTTTCAAGCCGTTTATTCTCGCTTAGATACTGACCAATTTTATGGATTATTGGAGCTTTTATGGCCCACTTTTATGGGGCAACCCACACACCCCTCAGCAACACAAATTGGCTTATGAATATTAAAAACGATTTTCGGGGTTTTCTCAAAAAGTCAGCTAATTAAGTATAGAAATCAAAATGGGGAAAAGTAAACTAATTCCGAAAGGAAATCTAAGCAAATCAAACCCATAAAAACTAATTGAAATTTGTGATAAACTTCAATATCGAAACAACAACAATTTGAAATTAATTAATACAATTTTAGTAGCCCCAAAACCCAAAAACAAACACAGCACGAAACTTCAATAAAAACCCGGTCAGGCCTTTTGAGAAAGCCTTTCATTTGGTCAAGAAATTTGGCACACGTGTGTGTGTGTGTGTGTGTGGTCCACCCTTAAGAGCAAACTGGTTTGAAAGCCAAACCCAAAAGCAAATACTTCAATAAACGAAATTAAATATTTGTGCATGGAATGAAAATTTTCCAGTGAAATACAACAACAAAATATGTAGAAAAAACAAAACGTAATAAAATAGTAAAATTGAAAAAGAATTGAACATTTTAAACTACATAAAATCGACAACAAATTAAATAATTGCTATAAAAAGTTTACCAAACTGCAAATATTCCACACACACACACAACACAACAAAATCTACGTAAATAAACTATTGATTTTTTTTATTTAGTGTGTGCTGTGATTTTAGTGCTGTGCGGCAATTCTTTTGTATGTTTTTGCCAAATATTGGTTTTTATTTTGCTAATTTACCGGATGCATGTTGTAGGTGGAAAAAAAAAACAAACTATTAAAATCAAAACAATGACAACTAGTGTTGAAATTAAAAACAATTAGGTTTATTAGAGGTCGGCCAGGTGACATTTTAGAATCATTTAGCAATATTCACGATACAATATTGAAGAAGAATCGTTTCAGCAAAGCTACAGTACCAAACCATTTCAACCCTAATTCTACAGAGAGAGAAGACTCTAGTGAAAATTTTTGACGAAAAGAATGCAAGTAACGGAAAATGTAGTTTAGGTAAGACTAGAGAATAAAGAGCCACTAGAAGAAGTAGCAATATAGAATGCATCCAGAAAAGCAAAGCGAATACAGAGAAATACGATAATAATTCATATCTTAGGAAACAAGATCAGATGATAGATAAAAGTATAGCTGCGCGCGTATACAATACAGTCTAGTGTCTTGACGGCGAAACGCCCTGTACACTGATTTTGTGTGTTGTAATACGAATATATGGGCATTTCGATTATGTCGAACGGGACCGACGAACATATTTGAAGTGGAAAAAAGTCAAAATAAAACGGATTTTTGTTTTGTCAGCAGGCTTTACTTATAGCTCTTAAATAGAGCTATAATTAATTATATAAAAAAACAAAGGCATTCGCACGGAACAAAAAAAGAAGTGACTTTTGCGACCAACAATTCAACAGCCTTCTTTTTAAAATTCACGGAACATTTTTTTCCAACATGATAATTATGTTCTTTCAGTTGCTTTTTGACGATAAAAAAAATGTTTTTAAGTCAACAGAAGATTATAAGTTTAGGCTGTATTTTCACTTCTCTTGAGATGGCTGAAAAATACCTCAGGAAGTTGTGAGTTGGCTGTCAAAAAACTCATGAGTTTCTCATATGAGAGTTTTGAGAAGATTTTACACATTTGAAATTCTCAGATTGACTATTACACTATCTTAGCAACACATATGAGAAACTCATCTGAGAGGTCAGACAAGTAATAATACAAATTAAAAAAAAAACAAAAAAAATTTTCAAAAATATTGAATCGTCCTTAAACGAATCTGTCCACCGATTGCAACTATTTTTACTTTTGTCGCTGCCGTTTTTGCTTATTAAGATTTAAATATTTTAGAATTATGATTAAACATTTATGTAAGAAATTTTTTTTAATTTCACACTTACGATGTCGCACGGGACCAACATTATATAAGTGCCATGGACACAAATCATCCTATTTTTCAGCAAGGTTTTTTTTATTTGAATTGTAATCGAGATTTCCATTTGTACTCAATATTGGATAAGCTTTTGCAAGTACTTACGACACACACTGTAAAACAAATGCTGTTTTTCAATGTCGCACGGGACTTAGAAATATGCAATAATGCAATTAAAAAAATTTCGGGTTTTAGCAATAGAATAGAATAATCTGATTTTTTTTTTTTGACTCTTAATACCCTGACACTTAAGACACTTTTAGCTAAGCAAAAATTTCAGTAGAAATGTAAAAATAAGAAAAGTTTCGCGAATTTGGCTTTAAATATATCGAAGTGGGTTATGAATAAATGTAAAATTGTCTACATTAGTTTAATTTCATTGTTTCCCACAAAAATATTATAAAACAAAGTGTTTTGAAAAACTTTTAATTTTTTGGTCTTGGTGGACATTTCTGTGAAAATGCTCATATACAGACGCCGCAGTCGCGACGCTGGACATGCGATGCTGGCCCCTCCGGCTGCGAAGCAACATACAGAACACGCAAATTCTCTTTATTTATAATTAAAAAAAAAAATTTAACATAAATTAGGAACGCGTTTTCTAAAACTTTATGACTTACTTTAAGTACGAATAGTTTTTGATTCAATAGTGTTTGTACGAATAGTTTTTGATTCAATAGTGTTTGTACTTGTAATACTATTATTTAAAAAACGTTTCTGAATTTAAGAATGATTCTTACTTCTTTTAAGCAATGCTGAAAGCCGGGCGAACTACGCTGGATTTTTGAAAAGTCCAAACCGAACTTAAAACGACGGCAATTTACTTTTGTATATAAAATTATAAAGGGTTGGGCAAAATATAAAATTGTGCATTTCCCAAAGTAAATTCATAAATACATAATTTAAATAATAATAAATAACTTTTTGTTAATTAATTGTAACCTACAGGCGAGTGACATTCAGCTCAAATTATTCACACGCCTGTAAATAACAATAGTAATAAATACTCATGCAACTAACAAATAAAAAAATTTTTTTTCTAATGTAAAAAAAATATTGTTATTTACATGTATGAAAATAATTATTTTTTAAATTTATGTTATTTATCAAAATATTTGGTTTTTTTAATGCAAAAAAAATTTATTTACATGTCTGTAAATTATTATTTTTTTAATTGATGTTATTTAGGCTTTAAAAGAATATTTGTAAATTTACCGAACCGCGATTCGGAAAAAAAATCGGATGACTATAGCATATAGCAGCCATAAGACTGATCAGTCGGAAAATGTGTTTTACTAGAAAAAGTTTTTTTTTATGGTATCAAATTTTTATTATCAATGATTTAAAACTTATAATTCCTGATATTAATCCTATATATATTTTACCTGTTAAATCAATTGGAGTAAAGTTTTTCAAGTGTATTAAAACTTGGGAACAGTCGAAGTTAGCTTTGCCTTCTCGTTTAGATTGAAATCCTGAAAACTGATCATTTTGGCCGGATCCTACAATTCTAGCAATTTTGAAAATATAATTTTCGAGCTGATAATAAATTTAGCTATTTTCTCATTCTTTAGCTGCAAGAAGAATCAATTGCTAAGTGAGACTAATTACTGAGCTAATGAAATGTGGGTTTTTCGATAGATTTAGGTCCCCAAATTATTATGTATATGTATTTTTTCCGTCTTTAAGGACTATACAAATAGTCTAGCATTTTTTAAAAACCCCATAAAATTTCTTTAGAAATTGTTTTGACTTTTGACCTGAACTCTTTATGTTTGTTTGTATTTTTCGCCTCAAAACTTTTTGTTCGTTTTCGTCGCTGCCAACGTCGCGTTGTCGCTCATTAGGCGTTAATTAGGCATTTGTAGCCGTTAATGTCGAGAATGACCTTTGTTGAAAGTTTTTTGGCGGCCTTAAGTAAAAGAGAAGGAACGCCATCCCTCCGGCATAGAGCCAACACCTTTTTGATGTTTTGCCCCATGGGCCTCCGTCCGGGTGAATATAACGTTGAATCAAACTAATTAGGCGCAAACTTAATTAATATTTGATGAATTATTTGCCCTTTTGTGTATATAATTTGCATAGCTGAAAATCCTGAATTGGGAATCTTAAAGTGGCACTCGAAGTGGCAATGATAACTTTACATATCTTTTTTTATGCTCAAAAAAAAAAAAACTGAAACTGGGCAATTCAAATCATAAAAAATGTGTAAGGTAAGACGACGTACAAAAAGTTTTTTTTTCTAATGTTTATTGGTAAAACTTTTGCATTTTTTACAACTTTTCGAAAAGTTGTTCTCGTAATTCTACTTCCCTGCCTGCTGCTGCTCCAAGTGCTCCTCTGCTAGTGGTTGCCTAGGCTCGATTCTTGGTCATTTTAAAGTTGAAATTATGCCAAAGATAGTCCCAAGTTTGGACTCATTGCGTTGTCTGAGTGCTTGGCATCTCAACGATTGTCAGCACATTAGGCCTTACACTGAGATACTTAGAATGAGAGAAACTTTTATCGCCGCAATTTTGGTGAGGTTTCTTTTCGTTCTTTTGTGCGCGTGTGTTTGTTGCCTAGGCAATTTTCATTGTTGTGAACAAAATTTTCAGTTATTAATACGTTTATTTAAATTTTTCTGGACCTGCACAGAGTTTTCTATCCAGATTATGTAAATGAGCGGGGCAGAAATTAATGCTTTATACTTACAACTTTTTTTTTTTTTGGCATATTTAGGTAAATTGAACTTACCTGAAAGAAATATAATTTTTTTTTGCAAATATTAGTAGGGAAAATTACATAAAGTATTTTTTAACATAAAAATTCATGTTTGCAGTTTAAATTTTGTTTATTATTTTTCAATTAAAAAAGATATAAGGACAAAGTTTTACTTCAAGCAAATTACTTTGTAATTTGAAAAACATTTGCGTACTCTAAAACAGCTTCAATAAACTCATACAAATGTTCAGCGAAAGAAAAATGAAAATTGAGTGTCCTGCCTACGAAATACCCAGTACCCTAGACTTTGGGTGTTCGTATTCATACGTTTATATACCAAAACCTACACACACACGCTGCTGACGATGCTATCGCTAACCCAAAAATGCAAGCGAAGTCGCGCCTAACTTCCGTGTTTTTTATCCGATCTTATTGGGATATTATATATTATAATTATATTATTGATAATATTAGGCCTCGAGCTGTTATTTCTTTTATCCTAGATATTAAATGAGATGTCTAAATACTTTAGGTAGTGGTAAGTTGGCTGTTAAAAAACTCATTTGAGAAAATGAAATGAATTTAATTAAACACTTATGGACTTCTTGGATTGATTATTCAGAAACTCATATGAGATATCAGAAAAGCAATAATACAGCTTAAGTATATGTTACTTAAATAACAAGCTTATAACTTTTAAATTGTGGCTTTTCAGTTTTTTGAGGTTTGTTGGTCATCTGTTTATGGTATACACCTATTTTCAAGCAAAATTGGATGGCTTAAACTGGTAAAGTCTCTGATATCGACGTGTTCACACAGACAGACGGACTTGGCTATATCATTTCGGCTGTTGACGCTGATCAAGTATGTATTTACTTTATGCTAGGGTTGCCGGAAATAGTATCAATATATCGAATATCGATATTTTTGTTGTAAAATATATATATTAATATCGGAAATTTTAGTTACGCGATATATCGCATATCAAATATTTTTTGGGGATATTTTCGGCGATATTTTGGAGTTCTAAATGCACTTGAAAAAATGTAAATACAAAAAAAAACAAATTTTAAAAGGCTCCATTTAAGAAAAAAAAACTCAAAAAACGGCTCCATCCTACATAATGTCAGAAATGTTCAGGGAACTATTGCTTTTCATAAATTTATGATTTATACTAGAAAAAAAGCTGAAGAAAATGTATTTTTTTAACAAAACTTTACTAAATGTTGTTCACTGCAAAACATACTATTTTGTCAATTATTCAATATTAAGGTGCCCATTACTCTAAATTTCTAACTTTAACAAAATTCTTTCAAATTGTTCAGAGTCGATCTATTACAATGGTTCCAAAAAATCTTTCAATGACAAAGAGATACGATGAAGTAATTGTGACGATTAAACAATTTGCAAGTAACGTAGTATAGAAATTCAGGTAACTACTATTCCTGAGACTTGTCGCATATGACCCAGATCCAAGTATTCCAGGAGTACTAAGTCGTAATGGGTGTTTTGATTGAAATTTGATAAGTCTGGTAGATCGTGCGATAGATGTTTTATTTTCAACTTCAGCGTCTTCTTCCACTATAAGATCTTTTAAAATGAAATACACATCTTTGTTAAACTTTTAAAAATACATTTGATCTTTATTTTGTAGTGTTTGGGAGCTCTGATCAGTAGATTTTGATCGCAGACAGAACGTAGTTTTTACCACTGACACCTGAATTACCTCTATAGACCTGATTATTCTTAAGAAAAAGCTTTATTTTTAAATATCGATAACACGATTATTTTGTCAACAAAATATCAAAATCGAAATGATACTTTTTTAATATCGAAAACAATACATAAATATATAAAAAATGGTCTCTTTGAGAATAAACAACTTTAAGTGTGACCAGGTGCGATTTGAAAATTGCATTGGAAAGGTTGTCAAATTTAGTGTTAGCTTATTCAAAAAGTTTCGTAATCCGATTAGCTTTTTATTGTTTACAGTGACTTGAGAAATAAAGCGTGAACATTTTCGGGCATTGCTATTTTTTTACGATTTTTGATATATTTGTGAAACGCTATTAAGTCAAATTTAATCATATACTTTCTTTGCTCAAAAAAGAATAACGAAGATATGCATTAAAAATGCAACGTCGTCATTTAAACTTCCTCATATTGCGGCACACTAGCATACATTTATTTACATTTTGATCTATTAGTTCGACTGACTGATTCAATATTCAATGCGCGTTGATGCGCAGGAAAAATCGATTCATCTTTCAAATACACACTAAGAAGGGATTTCGCGAAGGGTCAATCTGTAACTCTCTAGCAAAATCAGAATTTACAAATATTTGAACCAAACAGCCACCCGTAAACTGCAGAAACTACGGTTAAGTACGTAAAATAGAACAATAAACATACAGATATGTGTCCCTTGCTATACAACATCAAGCAAAAGATGATCAGCTTGACATCCTATACGATAGAGAACGAGAGCGTAAGTTGAAGTCGGCCCTGCTCGACTTCGATATACCCGTTACTCAGGGTTTATTTAAAAATATTTTATTAGATTGTGCGAGATATGAGAATTTTTCCAAATTGCGGGGGTGGCAACTCTACTATGGCTCATCTGATCGGGAAATGACGAATGGCGGATCGATAGGTAATGATGAGTAAAATATATGTCAAGAAGGTTCGGACAATATATCTTCAAAATTGTGGGAGATATGAGGTATTTTACAAATTGCGGGGGCGGGAACTTTTCTATCGTTCATCTGATCAGGAAATGATGTATGGCGGAACGATAGATAATGATGATTAAAATATATGTCAAGAAGGTCCGAATAATCCATCTTCAAAATTGTGGGAGATATAAGGAATTTTTCAAATTGCGGGGGTGGCAACTCTGCTATCGTTCATCTGATCGGAAAATGATGTATGGCGGATCGATAGGTAATGATGATCATAATATTTGTCTACAAGGTTCGAACAATCTATTTTCAAAATTGTGGAAGATATGAGGTTTTCTTCATATTGCGGGGGAGGGAGGGGGCGTGGCAAAAATTTGAAACAAACTTGATCTGCGTGCAGACAAAACAAGTCTACACTGAAAAAATGGTAGCTCTAGCTCTTATAGTCTCTGAGATCTAGGTGTTCATACGGACGGACGGACGGACAGACGGACGGACGGACAGACGGACAGACGGACATGTCTATATCAACTCGGCTGTTGAGGCTGATCAAGAATATATATACTTTATGTGGTCGGAGATGCTTCCTTCTGGCTGTTACATACATTTGCACGAACTTAGTATACCCTTTTTACTCTACGAGAAACGGGTATAAAAATTATCGATGGTACTATCGATAGCCAAGCTTTTGCGGCTCACTATCGATGACATTTTTTAATTATCGATAGTTTTTATTATATGAGCAATCTTCCATATTTGTACTCTCTCTTGCAACTGTTCAGCCGCGTTTATTACTGGGCAATAGTTTTTAGACAATCTATTCGTTTCGATTCGTTTTATTGGTGTTGGCGGCTTTCAAACGAACAAATTTATAATATTAACTTTTACTTTTTCACCACTTTAGGTTATATTATTATATTATTCTGAACGGAATGTTATTAGATTTTTTTATTTACGAATCTGATTTAAATATATTTGAAGCCAGAGCACACACATTTTTTTCCGATACTATCGGTAGTATTGAATAGTTTTCCCAAAAACATCGATTAAATTGATAGTGGCGACCATCAATAGTTTTGCAGCCCTACTATATGACATAGCTGAGGATTAGGATGGACTTAAATCCTTAATAAGAATAGTGGAATCATACACAATCTCTAAAAATGGCATTCTGTACTATACGATACTAAAACCAATTCAAATAACATAAAGGTAAACCCACGCGCTCTAGTCATAGATTAATCTTTTTTAGAGCTGAACAGTCTATGTCTATGATCAACAACAGTGGTTGGCGCATCGCTATCTACACTGTATACAAAAATGCTCTGCGTCAGCAACGTCTGTAAACCGACAGTAAAAGATCGTCATGTAGCTTTGTCAATGCGTCTTCGACTTCTGTTGCACTACACTTCATTTTTGCCATAAAGAAAACTTAGTTCACAGATTTTGTATATTATTTCGTGGGGCTTTATAATTAATTGTTAAACCTTTTGTTTTCAATTTTGTGTAAAGAATTTTATTTCATCAACTCATAATTAAGGATAAATTAGAATAAGGTCAATTGTTATAAATTTGTCATATATCCCTGCATTTTTGGAAATAAATAAATATTCCACCTTTTCCATGTCCAGATCTAACTATCATGGATTTTTTTTTCAAATATTTTTCACTACATCTAGTGCTTTGTTTGAAATATTTCATTTCAATTTATTACTGAGCACATTCAATACAACCAAAAGCTGTTTTTGTTTTTGATAAAATTTCATAAAATCGTTGAAAATGATTGCCTTAGCGCCTTTTACTTTATTGTGGTACAATTTATATTTGTCTAGAATAATGGGGGACATACAACGCATTGCGGATGGTAAGTTTTGTTGAACCCAAGCTAAGCCAATTAAAAAAGTCTTCTTCATTCACAGTACCCAATGACTATAACAGCATTTGGCAAATAATACCCATAGTGGGCAAAATAATGGGTCCTCAGCAGCCAAAGATAATGCAGTCTGGTCGATTTAATGACGTTGAATATCCTTTTAATCTAAATCGTCTAATTAATATGTTTCTAATTATTGCAGCTGTTAAACAGGTGAGCCCAGCAATTTTTGACCAAATTGTCAATCTAATTTTCCACCTAATCTGCAGAACCGTTATATAAGTTATTTAGTTCATGTGGTTGCCATGTGGAACGTTTACATTTTGCAGGATCTGCTTGGAGGTTGGCTTACTCTACTGTGGAGTTTGTGGTGGAGTAATCTCTCTTTTGCTTGTTATGGAGCTATTATATTTATTGGAATCTTTTGTTTCGCCATACACATTTTAATGATCTTTGCATGCTTGAAATTACACAAAATAAGACAATGAAATGACTGGCGATGTTTTGGAACGTTAAGCCCATCCGTCACACCGGCTTAACCTTGGGACAACCACTACAAAATACTGGGTCAATATGCCAAAAAATAAACAAATGAATCGCAGCTGAGCAAAAATAAAACCATTAAATATTTGCGGTCAAACGCACCAGAAACCGAAACCGCAAAAGTAAATCATACCCAAAAGTAGACAAGGCAACGAATTTTCTTTACTGTTCGGTCGTTCGTTCATTTTTTTTTTTGCGTACGCAAAAATATTAGATTAGAAATTAGGATAAGCATGAACATGGATTGGGTTTTTGGGGAGGCAACAGACCAGAACACCATTTAGAGTTGGCTGGCGATGGATGACCAAGGGGAGGTTAGCCAGGGCGCAGGAAACTGGTAACCAACGGCCTGCCAAAAAATTCCAAATGGTCCATGGGCGAAAAAAAAAAATACATAAATCATTGAAACTGACATTTCACCATTTTACTAGATTTGTATATGGTTTAGGTTAGTTGGATCGAAGCAACAGAGAGCACATGGTAAGTGGGGGGACAAGGTGGGCGAAAGCAGAATTTTCTTTAAGAAAATGTAGAGAAATAATTTATAGCATTTAGTTCACTGTAGTTGTGTAAAGGTATTGAACACAAATTGGAAATTACTAAGGTAGTTCGATAACATTAGTTTACAGCCAGCATATACTTTGTAAAATTTTGAAAAGGATTCGTTTTAGAATTTTAGCTACAGGTTCTTTTGCATTTTAAGCCATATATCGGGTTAAAATCGTTAACTGGATTCAAGTTTGATGTAAGATTAAAGGTTATTGTATTTTTAACAGTTGCGTTTGTTTTACATTGAACCCTGCACTAAGGCTGAATTAATCAGATGGGTATTTCTTGGCCATTTATTCACAGATTTTAACAAACGATAGCTTATTCGATACCTAAATGATGTATTACTACGATTAAAATGTTAAATGAACCATTTAAAATTTTTTTTTTTCATGCATTGTTTTTTAGTCAAAATTAGTCTTCCCAACAGAAAAATCCAAAAAAATTTTTGTTCGTCCATTGGCAGCGCATATTTATTAGAAACGAGAGGGCCAAGCTAACTTATACTGTGCCGGAGTTTTAATACTTTAGCAAAAACTCGCCCCAACCGATTTTACCGATAGAATATATCTAGGATATAGATGACATATATTTAAAAATTCCAAATCATTAAGAAACTGATTGTTGACTTCAAAATTTGATTACGCTATCATTACGTGGATTGCTATTTAAGTTTCTGGTCACTTCTAGCCATTTTATGACCAATTGGCCTTTTCCCAAAAAAAGTTTGAACTTTTATCGATAAAAGCTCCATATAACTCTTTTATGTGTGACCACGTTTGATATCGATTAACGATTAATCAAAAACTGACCTCGGCAGAAAAATGGAATTAACTCGTGAAAACTTTCGTGCAATCATTTTTCACAACTTTCAACGTGGATTATCACGACAAGAGTGCAACGATGAACTTAAGTCTTTGTATGCCGATGAAGCACCATCCTATAGCACTGTGAAAAATTGGTTTAATGAATTCAACCGCCGGCGACGCTCGCTCGAAGACGAAGGTCGTCCAAAAACAGTCGTTGTGCCAGAAAACATTGATGCCGTGCGTGAACAGAACGTCATGTGACATACCGTGAGATAGAGGCATCCTTGGGCATTTCTTCCACCAGCATACATTCGATATTGCATGAACACCTGGGCGTAAAAAAAGTTTGTTCTCGTTGGATCCCGCACAATTTGACAATCGCTTAAAAAAAGGCTCGTGTGGATTGATGCAAAGAAATTTTGAAAAAATATAATCGCGGTGTTTCAAAAGACGTTTATAAGATCGTCACAGGTGACGAATCATGGATCTATGCTTATGAGCCCGAAACAAAACAACAATCGACCGTGTGGGTCTTCAAAGACGAGCCAAATCCAACGAAAGTCTTTCGTGGAAGAAGCACTTCGAAGCAAATGGTCGCCTTTTTCTTCGGAAAAACTGGTCATGTGGCGACTGTTCCGCTTGAGCAACGTAGGACGGTCAAGTCTGAGTGGTACACCACAATTTGTTTGCCTGAAGTCTTTGGAGAAATTCGAAAAACGAACCAGAGAAGACAGATCATTGTGCACCATGACAATCTCACACATCAGCTCACACCAGCGCCTTTTGGACCGCCCAAAACGTCGAATTGATGGGTCATCCGCCGTACAGCCCTGACTTGGCACCCAATGACTTCTTTTTATTCCCGCACATCAAGGGAAAAATGCGTGGTCAACGATTTTCGACGCCAGAAGATGCTGTCGAAGAGTTCAAAAACCATGTTTTGGAGGTGTCTCAATCGGAGTAGAAAAAGTGCTTCGACAATTGGTTTGAGCGCATGCAAAAGTGTATAAATCTTTCTGGAGAATACTTTGAAAAACAATAAAACCATTTTTGATCATAAATATTCGCGTTTTCATTATTAGGCCAGAAATATATATAGCATCCTACGTAATATTAATTATTGTTAATTTTAAGAACACTTTCATGGATAACAAAAAGGTTGATCTATATTCCAAACGATCGACTGTGAGGTACTCTAATACCTTTCACAGTTTCTCACTGATAACTTTTAAATGTGGCGCTACACGGACTTTGTAAAGTGCTGCCCAGCGTAAGTGTGCGTGTGTGACGCAATGTGAGGCTACGAGTATTGTGGCGGCTGCTATTATTCATCAGATCATTCCCAAACTTGATGGATCGATAAATAATGCTGAGTCCAAGGTTCAAACAATAGAAAAATATCTGGCTTAGTTAGAAGGACTATATAAAAACTCAATTTTTATACTTTGCTTTAAAACAACAACATTCACCACGATCAAAAAACACCAAAAATACTTCCAATTATCTAATTTTCTGTGTAGCCTTTTGAAGGACATTCCCAGGGTCAAAAAGCCTGACAAACTTTCTCTCCCATCTGAGGCGGACAGCCACATCATTACCCATGCCTGTCAGGCTAGAGTGCGTCGGCTACCCTAAGGACACGGACACCCGCACCCATGACACTATCCAAACTGACCAAACTAACGGACACATCTCCATGTCAACAAAAGTACACACATGCAATGCTTCGCTTTGTGCTGTTCCACTTTTGGGCTGTCCAGCCGAGTGATTCCCCCCCCCCCCCCCCCCACACACTCAACTGCACTGGGAGAGAGAGAGAGAAAATAGTAAACTCAAACTGACAATTTTTGCACAAAACGAAGACTAATTGTTTGGCACTTGACTAACACTTCACGCACTGCTAGAGATACGTCCCAGTCTTTCCCCTGATGGACAGCCAACGTTGCACACGTTTTGCTGATTTGACATTTCAATATAAATGACACCCGGAAACGTTCACCCATTTTTGACATATGAAGTTTTAATTTATGAAGTTCAAGAAGAGAAAAAAAAAGAAGGATCCCAAAGTTTTCGCTACTTTTTCCGCTTTCGCTTATCTGTGACCCGAAATCTTACGGCTGGCGCCTGAAAGTATGCCACACACACTAGTACGGGGGAGGGCCAGCTGAAAAAATTTTGATTAATGTTTACTTCCGATTTGCATAAATCTTGCTTTAGCATTTTTTTTTCCTCGGCCCATTTTTGTTATAAATTATTCTTTTTATTGCTAACCGTATGCTCCTCCTCCTCCAACCGGGGACTAAATTGTTTGCCTCTGCGTTATTTATACGTTTGTTTGTGCCGGCCAGGTCAAGGCAAGTGCAGCCTGCACTACACCCGCCTGGGTTCAATTCTTCACCATAACTTTTCGATTAGCTTTGCCAACTCATTTAACAAATGGTCTGCCTGACAGTAAGAAAATATAACAAATTTACCCAGAAACTAAATAATACAAAAAAAAAAACATTCAGCTGCTCTCGTAGTTTTCATTGCAACACCTTAGAATCATAAATTGTGACCTGGCCACCCACCCACCAAAAGCAGAACTGGTGGAAGAAACTTTTGCAACCATTCGCCGCCCTCCCTTTGCCCCAGAAAGTTCGGCAGTAAGTTAAAGCACCCGCGGGTAATTCGATAAAGCGTAAAATTTTGCACTTAAACTATTTTCATCTGGTACTTCCACTTCCCATTTCACAATTGCACTGTAGTTGTTATTATTGTTCTTTGGTTTTTGGTTTTTCGGTTTGTCAGTCAGTTGACCTGTGGCAGTGGGTCTTGAATTACAATACAAAAGTTTTGTCTGATTGCGTGTCCAAGTGGCTTGAAAATGGGGCCAGTGAGAAGGAGAAGAGTCATTGCTCATTTTGTGTTTAAGGGGCTGCCAACTTGATTGAGTGTGAAAGCTGTAGAAAGAGAGATAGAGAGCGATTGTTCTTTGTGAATTGAAGAACATTTTGAAAAGAATTGAATTTGATGTATTAAAATAAAACAACAGAAACTTAGTTATTTTTTATCTAATCAGTTATCAACTCCCAGGCCAAACGGCTAAATCGCGGAAGCTACAAATTTGTGCAGACCTTAGTTTAGACAAGTAGGAATTGATCAATTCGAGTATATACTGGGTAATTATGCCCTGACAAGTTTTTATGGAAAGCTATATTTTTCATTCGATTACCTTTCAACTGTGGCGTAGTGATAGAGTCTAGCGACTACTGCGCAAAATGTCTAGGTACAATTCCCTCTTTAGAAGGATATAGAAATCGCTTTTATGCAGCCATTACCTTTCCCAGCTATGGGCAATAGCTCTGAAGTATAAGTAACCATGAATAATCTACCGTTTTTTTTTATTCGTATTTGGCATTATGTACTGTAGGCCCCATTTATGTCAAAACCGGTCAGAATCCGGATCGAATACATTCCGTTTCTCAATGATTTAGAATTAATATAAATGTAACATCTGTAGTTTATATCAGAGACCTGCGACGGGCACCTAATTTGAGCGCTCACTTGGGCATTTACCAGGCTTGTAAGCGCTCGTTGCTCATACTGACATCGCTCGCCAATGCGCGTTTCGGTTTTAAATCAAAACGAGTAAGTCTTTTGCATGCGCGAGTAATAATAGTTCAAGCTCATTTAAGCATGTGAGCAATATGTGCAATTTAAAAACGAGCAAGAGCGAGCGCTGTGCAAGCGGCGCTTGTAATCTCTCGCGCTCTCCACAACAAAAAATGAAGAGAGAGCAGCATTAAAGGCGATCATGCTGTCTCTTTTGCACATGTAGTGTACTAGGATGGTGATGGTACATTCGAGCACTCATGGTCACCCTAAAGTGAGCTTTTGCAGGTGTACTAGAACTTTGGCACAGTCAAAGTTAGCTTTGCCTTATAGTTTTTTCTTTATTTTACGATAAAGATAATTGGCTAATAAATTTATTAATCGTCCAAAGCGCGTACCATTTTTCATCTATTTGTTAACAAATTGTATAAGTTTTGTACAATTACTCCAAAAATTGACAGCTTTGTTAACGAGTTGTCAAAGAAGGTCTAAAAAAAAGTGAATTAGGTGAACTTTGTATAAATAAACTTGAATATGAGAAAACTGAACTAAAAGTAAGTGTAACATATGAAGAGCTATTAGCGTTGTTAAGTTGAGGCCTCAAATTAGAAGATGGCAAATAAACACACACGGAAGCTTGCTCGAAAGCAAGGCGACAATTGGTTGGAGTTACAGACTGTTTCGAAATAACCATATCTCTCATCAGTCTCCTTCTTATCTGTGTGGATGCATTATTCAATTCTTACGTTTTATTTATGCCTTTTAGTTGGCCGAATAAGTACTTGGGAACTCCAAAGTGTTCAAACGCAACCCCAGACGCATGCTGCAGAAGTTGAATTGAATTGCAAGCCTAACACCTCCCGACGTGGTTTATTTGCAATTTTTTTATTTGAGTTTTATAAGTTACTCCGTATGCAGAATTGAATTGTTCAGACATATACACTGCACAAGGTCTCATATAGGATTTTTTTTACCAACAGCTTTCTCCAGGGTTTTGTTAACAAGAAGATTAGTTATTATTTCCCAATATATATGGAGAAGTAATATGAAGTAATAACATTTTTTACAAAAAACCAAAGTAATCAAATTAACTCCAGGATCATAAAAATACATTAATTAGTCGTCATACAAAATATCGTTATGGATAAACAGACAACTTGTAGCCATTTGACTAAACCTGCCAAGAAATCGCATTCTAAAGGCTGCTTTTTAAAAAGTTAAGGGCCATTTTCTAATGATCCCTTTTTGTAAATCCAGGTGCTTATTGAAAAAATATATGTAGCCAATTTTTAGGGCGCAGTTAAAATCATACATGGGCCGTCGTAGATACAAGCTAAGATATTTCAAAATCGTCCTAAAAGTTGGCAACCTATATTTTCTCAATAAGCACCTGGATTTACAAAGAGGGAACATTAGAAAATAGCCCTAAATGTTTCGTCATTAAAAAAACTGTCATAACTTTGCCAGATCTGGGAACGCTTATGTTATTTGTCATAGGAATAGACTCATTTAACTCTGTACCAAAGGTACAGTCGAGTTCTAAGCAAAGCTAGGTACTGAGACCCAAAAACATTATAGCAGCATGTTTCATAGTTCGAAACCTAACCGCGAGAATTTATCAGGTATTTTTGAAAATCGATCTGGCATCCCCATCCGCATTAACAGAGCGTATTTTCAGTGCCTCAGTACGGCCTCTAAGAATGCTTTGTGAAAATTTGAAGAGCGAATTCTAAGAGCCTTGAAATAAGATCAGTGTAGGGCATACAATACAATCATATTTTAGCTATACATGTGAGCATGGCCACCGATACGAAAATTATAGCAGCTCAGTAAGCTTATAGTGTCGGTGTGCGACGTCACTGCTACAGCGATCTTTGCCTATGCACACGCTATACGGACGTGCCCTACACTGAATTGGATAGACAGCGAGAATGTTATTGGTGTCTGAGTACCGTAACCTTGATGGGCACCACTTAAACAGTTGGTGTGCCGCTATACTTAAAAGTTATCAGTTAAATACAAACATGGACAGGTACAGGTACAGGGTATGTATTACAGTTGGACTTGACCAACTTTCTTACTTTTTTCTTGTATAAGCAAGCATATTCTTAAAATGGGTCAAATACTTGTAGTTAAAGCCACATAAACTTCATCCTATACCCCCTCACCAAATCTCGGACGCACACGCAAAAACTAAGCCACATAAATCATTTTGCAATTGAATGCGAACGACGCTGACGGACGGATGGAGGGCATCCCTGAAAAGAGAAGAAAATATTCGATGCCGGTCCCTGGCCTATGACCGCGTAGCCGTTACTAAAAGTCAGTCGAGTGTAGATGAGAGGCATTTTTGGGGATTTGGTGTTTTTTTTTTGCATATCACAGAATTGATGGGTTAATGGAGGTGGAGGAGGACGCGGACAGTGGGTCACTGGTGTGCTAATCGAGTTAGGAAAATGGATAACCAAAGTGCCAACTCATTGATGGAAAGTGTAGAGAGCATGTTGCAATAATAAAGGAGAGGCGCTTCCGCTTTAGTTGTCAGAAGGGACAGTACACAAATTTTGTATGTATGTGTGTGTGAGGCAGATGAGTAGAGAGCGCAACTTTATAATTGCATCATAGTAAAACAATGAAGCAATAAGAGAAAGCTTTAATCATACATATATTTATAACTAACTGCAACATGAAGCTGGCGTAGGATCACGTCCCGAACGTTTGGTAATCGATAAACGTGTAAACTCCTCAGCTGTGGTTGGATGTATGCCCACAGTATTCAGCAGTGTTTTGACCGTCAATCCTGATTTCAAAGCAGCCGCAAATCCCTGTATCACCTCACCAGCCACTGGGCCTATATAGTGCAGCCCCAATATCTTTTGATCACCCGTTATTTCTGCCACCGCCTTAAGATAACAATGACGTACACTTTTTTGCGGTATAAAGAACTCCGTGGGCTTGTAATAGCCATGCAGGACTTCTATATTATCCACACCATGCTTTTCAATAGCCTGCTCCTCCGACATGCCCACACAGGAGTATTCAAGCGGTGTAAAGACAGTGGTGGCCACATCTGCATAATCCATTAGCTGCTTAGAGCTGGCAAAAAGACGTCGTGCCAACAAACGTCCGGAGAGTATGGCCACTGGTGTAAGCTCGGGACGGCCATGTATTATATCACCCACCGCATATATGTGCGGTATATTGGTAGCTTCCTGTGCATCCACAACTATTTTATCATTTTTAGTCTTGACTCCGGCGGCGGACAGATTGAGATCCTCTATCAGACCCTTTCTGCCAATGGCCCACAAAACAGTGTCAAAGATACCGCTGCCATCCAAATTGTTGGTGGTATTTCGATATTTTACCAATAAACGTCCATTGTTTAAACGCTCCACCGAACTGGGTATGGTAGTGTTGAGGAATTTAACTCCGCGCTCCGACATCATGGCAGCCAACAGCTCGGACATTTGTCGATCAAAACCACGCAGCACTATGGAACGCACCATAATGGTAGGATCATAGCCCAGGCCCTTCAAAAAGCAGGCACACTCCAAGCCCACATAACCCGCACCCACCACCAGAGTACGTCCCGGTTCCTTGTCATAGCTAAAGATATCATCGCTGGTAATGCCAAACTCCAGGGCTCCCGGTATGCTGGGATAACGTGGACGTCCTCCCACTGCCACTACCACATATTGCGATGTGACCTTCTTCCTAGTACCATTCTTTGTCTCATACTCAATGGTGTGAGCGTCCACAAAGGCTCCCTTGGAGTTGACATACTCCACTTTCTTGTCACGCAAATCAACACGTGTGACCCAATTTACAGATTTGATATGATTCTGCACCGATTTGACCAGCTTTTTCCAATCGGGTTTGATATTCTGATCGTTTACATTCCAACCATAGGCCACAGCCTCGTGTACAGCCTCGCCCAGAAGTGAAGCCTGATGCATTAACTTCTTTGGTATGCAACCCACATTGACGCAAGTGCCGCCCACGCCCCATTTGGTGCCACAGGGTGTCGGCGTTACGTAGTCAAAGCACAAGACTCGTGCTCCAATATCGACAGCTTCTTTGGCACAGGCCAAACCAGCAGAACCTCCGCCCAGGACAACCAAATCAAAGTCATATTTGGCCGTGGTGGCCAATTGCCGATGTAAAGTGAGAGAACGAGTAAGTCGCGAGCCTCGTAGTAGCTTCCATAGCGTCATTTTTGATAAAGAATTTGTTTGAAATTGTTAACTAGGTAAAATATTGTAAAATTGTTTTACTTGGGATTTATGGTCACATTAACTATGTAGAGAGGCCAACTAGATTCATTAGAAAAGAAAAAATGGGACTGCCAACTTTGTTAAAAGAGAGCAAGTGCACCCATGGTATCATAATATAAGGTAGGGTCATCACAAATTCACAATGGAATTATCCTGGAGTGGCGGTTATTAAAAACCTTTAATTTTCTAGCTAACATATTGTCAGTATGCTATTCAGGCAAACATTGTCTGTCTCACTCATGCAAAAGCTCCGAGTTTACACATTTCAGTCTTTGCCATACCATGATAGATACACCTTAGTACAAATTAGCACTATCACATTTACCGCCGCTCCTTTCCATCATTCAGATTGACAGATTTTCAACATTGGTACCCCTTTAAGAAGGCAGCATTTGTTACTGACCTCACCTTATATTATTACACCATGAGTGCTCCATTGCAATGGGGCAAATAGTGTCTTCACAGGTGAATAATCCACACGTGTAAAACCCTCACGGTTACTTTCGTGCATACAAATTTTTATAAACAGGCCTGTTCCGGGGTTCACATTAAGGTCCGATATCTCATCTTTAAGATACCTAATATGTGTCAGATAAACATAAACACTCTGTTATATGACAGATCCCTAAGTGAATTCGAATTCTAATAATTGATTATAGGAATTTTAAGTTAATTAATATTTTTATTAAAGGCTTCAATCCAGATGGCATAAATATTTATTTCGGCACTATGGTTCATATGAATAGAAACACTTTTGAAAACCTCTAAAAGCTGAATGCTTTTGAAAAGCTGTCTTATTTATATGAAGCATAGTGCTGAAATAAATTTTTATGTCATCTGGAATGAGGGAAACACTGAAGTTATAACAACCAGAAAAAAAACGGCTGCCAGAGTTCTAGAACGTATGTCATAGAACTTGTACCGTTTTGTACCCGAAATGTCAAGTATAATTCGTACTTGTTTGTACTTAAACTAGGTACGAATCAGTCTTAAGTTTCAAATTTACCCAAAATCTAGCTAAAATGAGAACAAAATTCTTCAATCAATTACGAAATACTTAATCAAGATAGAATTTATAACGTTTTGTTCCTGAAATATTAAGTATGATTACTAAATTGATAAGTAATAATCCTTTTAATAAGAACGAATCGGCATTGGTTCAATACCTTTTCGATCTAAGAATAAGATTTAAGAAACCTTGGAATAGCCCAAAATGTGTTTAGTGTATCCCGAAACGGTCTAAAATCAAGTATTTTGGGATGATAAAAATCGTACTTAAACCAAGTATTTGTATCTTGTGTCAAGAATTTTTGCACTTGATTTAATCGGTTGATTTCTAAGTGTACTTTTCTTAAAGGAGCACAAAGAGGCGTAGCTCGTGAATTTGTTCACTCTCTAATCCGTCATTTAGCATTTCAATTAAACCAGGGATGCAAATCGGTTCTGAACCGAACCAAACCGTTCCGAATCGCTTTTTCTGCTCATAAACCAAACCAAGAACCGAACCGAAAACCGCATTTAAAAACGGTTCGGTGCGGTTCAGTTTATCGATGAGTTTAATGATGCAATAATGTATTTAATGTGCGGTATCTGATTTCTGTCTATATAATTAATATAATTCTATTGAAAATCTAAGTTATTTTAATGCTTTCTAAGAACTCCATTTTAAAAATTATTGCAAAATATCGCAAGTTTTATTTTCGAAAGTACGGAACCGAACCAAAACCGCGTTACGGATTGCTTCAAATACCACATTATGAAACGAACCGGTGGTTTAAAATCTCTGTGAACCACAGAACCGAACCAATGCTTATTTCCGAGCGATTTGCATCCCTGAATTAAACTTAGTAGTAATACGTTTTAGAAACACTTGACACAATTTTCTAGTACCGCTTTTCAACATTGTTTTCCAACACTGTTTTTTAACATTGTTTTCCAACACTGTTTATTAACATTGATTTCCAACACTGTTTATCAACATTGTTTCAAGACACGGCTTAATTAACATTGTTTTTAAAACGCTATCGTATCTACCCAACAGGTACCTACTTACATAGAACTTGTCTGCATTTCCCATGTATGTTGGCATCTACCTAACTGTTTCAACCTGTCAGGCAAGCTTTCCATTTTGCGACTCGTAGTCGTCGCCCTGGAAAACGACACTCGATTTGTATATTTGTGTGTTTTAAAATAAAAAAATTTTCAAGTTCAAGAGACGACGCTACTCTGCTGACCATTGGGAAATGTTTTTCAATCGCTTGATACGTCTCACCTGCTTTGGCGGCTCCACGGAGAGCTGCTGCTCCCAAGATCTGTTGTCCCAGGAGCCGGTGATACTGAATGTGTACGATCTGTTTAGCATTAACAATTACACTTTGCCGTTTGGCCTGGGCGTTTTTCATTCGGGCGTGCAGTTATATGGCACCGAGTATGGCTTTGGCGGACATCGTCATTCGGTATCCGGTATTTTTGAGATCGAACCGTGTAGTGGGCAGCACGAGTTGGGAGAACATTTCCGCTATCGCGAAAGCATTCACTTGGGATATACATATTTTAGCTGCGAGGAGGTATTTCGGATTGTCGAACAGCTGGGTGAACAATTCCATGGCAATTGCTATCATTTGATCAACAAGAATTGCAATCACTTTGCCAAGTGTCTGGTAAGCATACTGTGTGGCCAGGATATACCTGGATGGATAAATCGGCTGGCTTACTTGGTGACCTGTGTGCCATTTTTGGAGCGCTGTCTACCCGCCGAGTGGCTAACACCCATGCGGCAAAATTCGCCTATGCCGCCACCACCGCCGCCACCAAGCCGTTCTCGCAATGCCTAGGAAGTGTAGGAAATGTACTCGAGTTTTTGTTTATCTTTTTAGTTATTCGAATAAATTTTGCTTAAGATGAACCATATGGTTAGATCTTCCAGGTTAATGGTAACTCGAACTGTAAATAAGCCAATTCCTCATTTTATTAAAATTGTTTACAAAATGAAGCAATTAGCGTTAAAACAAAAGCCCACCACGACACTCCAAATGGAGACTAAAGTAAATTAAAAATCTCATTTAAATTAATCCTCATTGAGGGTACTTGTGAGTATCCGCTTCGTTTCGCCCTCCAACTCTCAGACACCAAGCAACGCCACTCTCAATTCCTGTCGTCCTGCTCATCAACGCATTACAAACAATTCCACTTTAGGCACGCCAGCCGCAGCCAGCTTGTGGTTACATGAGAACCAGTGGGTGGTTGGGTAAGTGGTGGGTTTCCGGCCCACACCTTGCCTGGACACAGCTACTTTTGCTGGATGGCCAGACTTAAGTCTTGTTTAGCAATTTGGAATTTTTAAATCCCATTAAATTTGCAATCACCGTTTGATTTGTTTGCCTTGTCCACAGTAGAGAGAAACTCTCGGCTGGAGTCTTGGACACGTTCCACACATAGACCCAGCCCAGTCAAAGGGCTTTCAATGATTCAATAGTTTAATTTTGTATTTCGAATTTCCAAGCAAATAAACAAAATATCCATTAGACACAGAGACATTGCTTTCTATTTAGTTTAGTTATTAAATGTATCCATTTCCATTTACCAAATTACGCCACAATCACAATTGTTGTTCTTGTTGACTGTCCGTCTGTCTGTTTGCCTATTTTCCCCATTGTTTCAAATTCTGTTAACGTTTATTTTGCCCTTACACAACATATGGCCAGGCCACTTGTCTAACTTTATCCTTTATCTGCATGTGTAATTACATAAAAGTTGATAATGTGTTGATTATTCGAGGTATTTTGAGAATTTCCTCTTATTCTTCTTCTCCTTGGTCTCCATTATTATTTAATTACATTTACAGCAAAAAAAAAAAAAATATTCCATGATTCAAAGTCAAAAGTGAACATTTTTGATTCGTTTTGTGGTATGTGTTGATTCTATTTTCAAGTTGATTGACAATAATTTGATTTTATTTGGAAAATATTTATGGATAATTTCTGGGAAATTCTATAGATATTAATTGATGAGTTTTTGGCAAACGTTTAGAGCATATTATTCAATTGAAAAAGCTTTCTTTTCAAGTGTGTGTGCTTTTGATTGTGTGTGTGTCTGTGTGTGTGTTGTAATTTAATTTCATAAAAAGCAATTGTAGTCCTCTCAGGCATCTTTGGTGATTCTTCCGAATTTCCTCCCCCCCTCTCCATCAACATCAACTCAAAAGCCTCGACAAACTTTGCTCGGCATTCACAGAATGACAAAATGATGTGGCCAGAAGGAATGAAAAAGCAAAGAACTCAACTAACTAACCAGTGCGAGTGTGTGCCAGCTAGAGATGGGATTTCTAGGAAATTTTCAAAATGCACGAACAAGTTGTCGTAGGAAATTGTAACCACAGTTTGCTTTTAAACATCTCACGTCGACACTTGGTCGGGATCTACACCGTGAAGCAAACTTCATGAAGTAATTTTAGTAGGTGTGAAATTTTGGCGAATTCTTTCAGACCAATTAAACGAAAAGTATAGAAATACTTAGAAACTTTATGAAGCAACATTATGTAAATTCCGCCTTACTCAAACTAGATCAAACTAGCATGACCTAAAATTGCATAAGCACGACACGGCACGATCCAAACACGAAATAAAATAACAGAGATTAAATGAAAATCGAATCGGCTAGCAAGTAATAAGACAAGTATCCGTGGAAAAAATTTGATTCTGTATACAAAAGCAGTAAAAAAATTCTAGGCAGTAGCCCAGTGTTTAATGTAATATATCGGATGTACTTGTGGATGTAATTTTTCCTACATGAAAAAAATGTTATCAATTCATGATGTTGGTATTCGCCCCGAACATTCGAGTACAACCGGCAAAATTTAACATAAAGTTGTCTATGTTAACGCAAAGTATCTATATTTGATCAAAATTTCACACACTATCTTCATCATATACAACGTTTATACAAATAAAAAATCATGATTTTTGCCCTTCTAAGTATACTATGTTTATGAACATGAATAACTAGGGAAAATATGTATGTTTTAGTATCCTTAACATGCATTTTTATACCCGTTACTCGTAGAGTAAAAAGGGTATACTAAGTTCGTGCAAATGTATGTAACAGGCAGAAGGAAGCATCTCCGACCCCATAAAGTATATATATTCTTGATCAGCATCAATAGCCGAGTCGATATAGACATGTCCGTCTGTCCGTCTGTCCGTCCGTCCGTCTGTCCGTATGAACACCTAGATCTCAGAGACTATAAGAGCTAGAGCTACCATTTTTTCAGTGTAGACTTGTATTGTCTGCAGGCAGATCAAGTTTGTTTAAAATTTTTGCCACGCCCCCTCCCGTCCCGCAATATGAAAAAAACCTCATATCTCCCACAATTTTGAAAATAGATTGTTCGGACCTTTTAGACATATATTTTAATCATCATTACCTATCGATCCGTCATACATCATTTTCCGATCAGACGAACGATAGAAGAGTTGCTGCCCCCGCAATTTGAAAAATACCTCATATCTCCCACAATTCTGAAAATACATTGTTAAAACCTTCTAGACATATATTTTTTATCATCATTACCTATCGATCTGCCATACTTAATTTTCCGATCAGACGAACGATAGTAGAGTTGCCGCCCCCGCAATTTGCAAAATACCTCATATCTCCCACAATTTTGAAAATACATTGTTAAAACCTTCTAGACATATATTTTAATCATCATTACCTACCGATCCGCCATACATCATTTCTTGATCAGATGAACGATAGAAAAGTTCACGCCCCCGCAATATGAAAAATACCTCATATCTCCCACAATTTTGGAAATAGATTGTTCGAACCTTCTAGACATATATTTTAATCATCATTACCTATCGATCCGCCATACATCATTTTCCGATCAGATGAGCTATAGTAGAGTCGCCACCCCCGCAATTTGTAAAAAAACTCATATCTTCCATAATTTGTGATCTAATAAAATATTCTTAAAAAAAAACATTACTTTGAGTAACGGGTATATCGAAGTCGAGCAGGGCCGACTTCAACTTAAGCTCTCGTTTTTGTATACCTTCAACTGGTTCGTCAATCTGAGTAAATGTACAATGTGGATTACGTACGATGCAGCCTTAACTGACCATAAATAATATCGATCAAATAAATAATTCTTAATGAAAATAAAGTTTGCATACCTTGAGCATGATTTTTTGGTGGCATAAAAGTAGTTATAGCAGTTGACATTTGATTGGAAAATTAACAATAAATCGGTATTTCACATGTCTGATCCCTCTAGTACTCGTAGCTAGCGCAGCACTAGCGATTAGCTAGCGATTCGGTAACCCCTAACTGACCCTCGCTAGATTACCAGCAATGAGCTCTACTGATTACTTTCATATCGGCATGTCTATTAGCGAAAACTGCGCTAGCCAAGTAGTCAGTAGCGTAGCTAGCTACTGCAGTAATTACAAGTAGTTAGTATCGTAACTAAAAAATTTCTTTGTTATTTTTAAGTTTATGTGACATATAGTATGTAGGAGATGAGAAATCGGCCCTCAGGCTGAGTTCACACTGTTCGACGCATGAGACATGATAATCTAGTAGGCCCTTGTGTTGCCTTCTTTTTATTGTGATTAGCTTGTCATTTGTCATTGAGTACTTGAGTTTATAGAATTATAACCAATGGGCCCAGGACACAGGGATATAGGTCGCAATTGCAAACTCGCGAGAAAAGGCTCTATAATATACCTTCCCGATAAGGAAACTGTAGGTATGCCCATGGCTACGAGCAGGCTCATCATAAAAAATCTATACGAGCAGTGGCCGTTCGTAAGCTTGCGCTGGACAGGCGCTATTTATATTTATTTATTTATTACAGGTCGCTGGCAGGTCGGAGCACATGTGCACCATACCATGACTTTTGCAGAAGCTGCAGAGAAAAGGAAGAAGTTGAATCCGTCTCACACTTCTTCTGTTCGTGTTCTGCGGTGGGTTGTAGAAGACATAAATTCATCAGTTCATAGTTCCTAACAGATATCTCCGAGCTAATCTCAGGATTCATAAGGCATCGGGATCATCCCAGCCCCTAAAAGGTTTCCATCAAGGAGGAACTTATAAAATTAAAAACCAATTAGGGCCCAAAAATAGGAGGAATGTACTGGACACAAGTCCGCAAGCGGCATAAAAACGGGTCAATTTAATGGCCCAAGTATGCTGAAGGGTTTACTTCTTTTTAGCAACCTTCACAACCTAACCTACGGTAGATCGTTCCTATGACGGAGGGTAATCAACTCAGATCTTTATCCCGATTAAGAAAAGAAATTTTGGTTCGGAACAGTTTCAGGTTGAACTATTTTTCTAGAAAAGGTTCGGTTCGCAGTTAAAGAAATGCCGAAATGTCGTGTTCAAATGGGTTCAAATGGGTTTATTCAAAGAATCATAACAGCTCCATTTATACCGATATTTTTGCCATAAACGTTTTCCGTCTGCTGTCATCTCCAAAGTCTGTGCGTGTTTGTCTGCGTATTTATTTTATTTTTTAATGCCAACGCCAAACAGACGAACAAAAAAATATAAAAAAAAATAACATAGGGACGACAGCAGATGAGGAAGTATTTTCATTGTCTTGTTTGCCAACGTCGAGAGTCGTCGCATATTTGACATTGGACTTGCTCTCTGTGTGTGTGTGTGTGTGCGAGTTGCCAGCCAAAACATCACAAAATGCTTGGCAACACTGGCAGACGGCGACCGGCCGGCCGGCACACACATAATTGCGCATGTTTACTTTTTTTTTTGTTTTCTTTTTTTAACATATATATTTTTGTTGGCTGGAGTCAACATGGCGTATGTGCAACGTGTGCGGCCAAATACAATGAAAAAAATATTCACATCATTTATGCACAAACGTTGCCAGTTCTCTCTCAACAAAGTCGAGTGTCGCGGCTGACTTTTTATTTGTCTGCCTTTTGCTCAGTAGATAACTCCGGCTCAGCCTAACCGCAGAAAGGAAGCCGCACACACACACACACAGACACACAGACACATGCAACAATGCAATGGCATTTACCAAAACAAAAGTAGAAAAAGAATTCGCGTTTTAAGCATTTTCAAAATTAAATTAAAATTGCAGTTACATTTGCGAAAGTCTCCAGCTAACAGAGAGGAAGTAAAAAGCCGCCACAAAACGGCTAGGAAAATGGTAAAAGCCGCCTTTGAAGTCTTAGTTCTCTTTTGATTATGCGAAATGTGCAAGGCTTTCCATTCTTTCTTTTTTTTTTTAAAGAAAATACGCTGCGGTAGACAAAAGAGCAAAAAAAGAAAAGGAATAAGTAGAAGTTGCATTTTTAAGTTTGTTGGCAAAGGGTTTTAACTATCAAAAGAAAAGATGACAAATAAAGCCCTTTTTCAGATATGAGAAATAGTTGCGAAAAATGATTTTTGTGGGTCTTTATTTAATTTTTTCTCTCTGCACATTCCTTCCTTCAAATTTCAACATATGATATATAGTTTTTTGTATTTAAATAAAAAGTTGGCTATGGCTTTTAGCCGTCAGCCTTACATTTCATTTTAAGAAAACTTAATTGAATATTTCATAAATTAGAAATCTTTTAGTGTATTTCAGACAGTTTATTCCAAATGGATCCGTTATAAAATGTCTCCTATATCACTGTCAAGATAATTATAGAAAATGGCAATACTATTACTCTTCCGTTGCACATATACATCCCTCTGGGTGATTTTTAGGGCAGATAGCAAATCTACGCTTAATTTATTAATTGAGACTTCCATGACGTGCCACTCTAAGCAATTTAAGACGCTTTTATTTCCCTTGCCCAAAATATATTCTTTTGCATAATTTTTTTTCGAGTAGGTTCGGAAGCTGTTCTACTTTATATTCAAAAAAACCTTCAAAATATTATTTATGTATTGTCCAATTTAATTGTTATGAATTGAACATTCCAAGTATTATTCGTACTTGGTTATACGTTAACTAAGTACCAATCAGTCTACAGTCTATCAATTACCCAAAATGTTTCTAAATTGAGAACAAAATTCTTAAAGCAATTATGAAAGACTTAAATCAAGAATTTTTGTACTCAAACGGTCTTAAAAAACGGGATAGAATTTATACCGTACAACTTTAAATATTATGTATAATTCGTTATGGGTGTATTTAAACTAAGTACAAATCAATCTAATTAGAACGAATCGGGATTGTTTCAAGACCATTTCGTTCTAAGAATTAGATTTAAAAATCCTTGAAATAGCTTAAAATGTACAAAATGTATCCCGAAAAGAGCTAAAATCAAGTATTTCGGGTTTGAAAAATTCGTACTTGAAAAAATAATTATACACTTGGAAAGTGTATATTAAAATTGTCACGATGTTTGTAACGCATAGAAGGAAGCATTTCCGACCTCATAAAGTATATGTACACTTGATCAGCATGACGAGCTGAGTTTATTTCCGTCTGTCCGTCCGTCCGTCCGTCTGGAATATATTGATTTAACATGCTTCCACAGAGTTTATGAAAAATTTATCAAAATCGGATAACATTAAAATATAGCTGCCATATAAACGGTCGGTCCAAAATCTAGATCTATTGAGAAAAACTTTTTTGTTTTCTATCGTAGCGTCACCAATCGTAGTATATATTCATTTTATATGATTCCACATAATTCTGGAAAAATTTATCAAAATCGAATGACTATAGCGTAGAGCTGCCATAGGAACGATTGGTCCAAAAACTAGATCTAGTGAGAAAAACTTTTTTGTTATAAATCTTTATCAGACTTTACTAAACTGCAAGGGTATTTAGAACATCGACGGAGCCGATATGTTAGTCTTCTTATTTATTCACCGATTGTATTTTTTCCTCTGAAAAACATTTAATAACAATTATAAAAACTTTTCTAATTTACCTTCCTCGTCTGGGAATCGAACTCGAGGACCTCGGTGTTTGGAACACAGGAATGGCTGCACCTCACCTCACACGACCACGCACCTCATACGGAAAGATGCGCCAAATGACTTAAAAGAATGCAGCCGTATGTTATGCTCAGAGTTTGTAATAGAAGTGGTGATCTAGTAGTTAAGACTGTTGACTTAGTATGCCGAGGTCGTGGGTTCAATTCCTCTTGGATCCAGATAATTTTTGTTTGTTTTTATACACTTGAAAAGTGTATATTAATTTTGCCCAGAAGTTTGTAACGCATAGAAATATTCATTTCCGACCCCATAAACTATATATATTCTTGATCAGGACGACGAGCTGAGTTCATTTCCGCTTGTCCGTCCGTCCGTGTCTGTCTGTCCGTCTGTCTGTCTGTTTCTACGCGAACTAGTCTCTCAGTTTTAAAGCTATCGAGCTGAAATTTTGCACAGAGTCTTATTTTTACTGCACGCAACTAATATGTCGGAACCGGCCGGATCGGATGACTATATCATATAGCTGCCATAGGAACGATCGGTCTAAGAACTAGTTCTAGTTAGAAAAACTTTTTTGTTTTCCATCGTAGCGTCACTAATCTTGGTATATGTTAGTTTTATATGTTTCCACATAATTCTGGAAAAATGTATCAAAATCGGATCACTATAGCATATAGCTGCCATAGGAACGATCGGTCGAAAAATAAGTCGTTGTGAGAAAAACTTTTTTGATTTCCATCGTAGCGTCTCCAATCGTAGTATGTATTTGTTTTATATGTTTCCACACAATGCTGAACAAATTTATCAAAATCGGATGACCATAGCATATAGCTGCCATATAAACGGTCGGTCAAACAATTACTTCTAGTGAGAAAAACTTTTTTGTTTTTTATCGTAGCGTCCCCAATCTTGGTATATATTAGATTTATATGCTTTCAAATAATTTTGAAAAAAAATGATCAAAATTGGATGACTATAGCATATAGCTGCCATAGGACCGATCGGTCGGAAAATGTGTTTTACTAAGAAAAGTTTTTTTTTATGGTATCAAATTTTTATTATCAATGATTTAAAAATTGTAAATATCTAATATCTATATCCTATATATATTTTTCCAGTTAAATCAGTTGGAGTAAAGTTTTTCAAGTGTATTAAAACTTCGGCACAGTCGAAGTTAGCTTTGCCTTCTCGTTTTTTTTTTGCAATGTCAAGAGTTCAAATAAACATCACGGATAATTTTGCATTCCCGATTGCGGCTTATTGTTCAAAGTAGCAGTGTAGCACTTGGCACATTCAAAGATTAACTGACATTACCAACGCTTAGGAATCGTGACCATAAAAATTGGTGACGTATTGCCATAAAAAAACTGTCTGAAAATTTCCGTTTTAGGTTAAATTCTCATCGTTTCGGTAAATAATTGCTATGAATGTTGAGTTATTGGCAATTTATTGTTTTAGGAACTGCTCAGCCTTAATATTAGGTTTTTCTTTTTTTTGAGTGTATATAGAGTCTATGCTTCCGCTTCATACATCCAATTCAAAATCTTGGCCATTTCTTTAAGGAGTTTTATTGGTACATTTATATAGAACTCGTAGGTAGCTAGTGCAATTCGCATTTTGCTCTAAAAACATTGGATATATGAGACTGCGTTTTTCAGTGAAATATTTATTGTCCCCCAGAGAGAAGATAAGTTGTTTATATAACATCCTGTTACAGATGTAAAGTGCTTGGTTTATAAAGTTTGTACACTCAAAGAAAAAAGCGAGCAGATCGTGCTTGATATCAAGCATATTTCGAGTCAGAAGTTCGGCAAGACAGAATCTTCTTGGATCCAAATAGAAAATACTGAAATCAAGCATGAATTTTTAAGCTTGATCTGCTCGGTTTTAAATTTAGTCGGCTTCATATCAAGCATGATTTATTCTCGAATTCAAGAATAGATCTTCTTGAAAGTAAGCATTTTAGAACAAAGTTGCCAGAGAGCGAAAGAACGAAATGCTCTCGTTTTTTCGTTCGCTCTCCGCAATGCGAACGCCTCACCTCCCTTGCTACCAAACTCAAATTCGAGCGCACAAGTCTGCTCGATTTCAAGCAGATTTCTTCTTGAAAATTCAAGACAAAAAAAAAAACTAAATTGAAGCCGATTTCAGTCTTGCCTAATCATGCTAGATTTCTCTGGGTGTATGTTTCCTGCAGACGATTCTCTCTAGGATCTGTTCGTGTGCATTTTTCCAAAGTGCTTAGCATCTGCTTCATGTAGTCACTAAGAAAAGTTGCTTGTGGAGTTTCATATTTGCAGGCATAGTCGTTCCCAGATATTTAAGAGAGACTGAGAATTGGCATCTGAACTCGACAAATCATTCAAGATTTGCTAATTCTCTTTCTCTGTTAAGCTTGATTTTATCAATCAGTCGAGCAATGTCTAATTTAAAACAATTTAATTTTTTATTTAATTTTTAACTACTAATCAGATCTTCCCTTTTCTCTGTTCCCAAGTTGTTGCACTGCTCCAATTAAGTCAGTTGGCTCCTTTCAACGACTTTTGCTCTCAGCAGTAGTGCTGGTACATTGAATTACCGGTTGCCAATTATACAACGCACCACAAAACACACACACACATATATACAGAGGTCCTCTCTCACACACACACACACCACATAGGAACAAATAAGCGCATTTAAAAACATTACCGCGCTGGGGCGAAAAACAACAACAAAGTCCAAAGCAAAGTAATAAAAATGCAAAAAGGGTGGGTGGGGAGGGGGGAGTGGCATGAGCAGGGGGGAGGGTAAAAATTGCACAACATGACAGCAAAATGCATATTATGCATAATTAACTGTTTATGCGAATGAGTGACAAGCGAAAGGACGTGGATACCAAGAGAATGAAGCAACAAAGTGGGAAAGCAGCCTATGATGATGTTAATGATGATGATGACGATGATGATGATTACATTTGCTGAAAGTGAAACAATACAAAGCGAGAGAAAGGGGAGGCTACTGCTAATTTAGACGTTGGCTGCCTCTGTGGCTTTTAATAATTCACACCCCGAACAAGACAAAAAAAAAACACACACACACACACACAAACGAGGCGATGATGAAGAAAAAATGGGTTAAAAAATTGTAAAAACCAGACAGGGGCCAGTCCAAAGGGGCGTGTGCATTCTTTGTCATCGGGGCTAACGTGGCTTTCACTTTGCATGCCGTCAATTTGACATGTTTACCATGTGTCTGGGGGTTCTCTCTGCTCATTGTATAACAAAAGGTTTTAGTTAGAGGCAACAACAGCAACAAAAAGTGTAGCATACATTCCAGCAGCCGGAGAGCAAAGTTTTTAGATTTAGGTTTACACTTTTTTTTTGAGGTTTAAGAAAAGATTTTTAGATTTTTTCTTCAGGTTTGATGACATGACATGACAACAGTCATTATTGTCAGCCAACTGACTTAATGGGTAGCTAACTTGAAGAGCAGATAAAATAAGGGTATTGATCAATTTCCCCCTGAATTCTGTATAACAAATCTGCCATCCAATGCCCCTTCTTTTTTTTAACTAAAGAACTTACTTAAAGCACTTTAGCCAGTCCCTGGCCCAGGCATTTAAGGACAAAACGAGATGCCAACAAGCAGCTTAGCATATACTTACAATACGCCTGCTGTTCGTCTCTTGGCATATGGTCATGCATATTAAGAATCTAGTTTTGTAATGCCAGACAGGGTAGAGAGGCTAACTGACCAGAACGGGAAATATAATACTGCTGCTTCGAAGAAGAAAAAATGGAAATGTCACCCACGCCCAACTGACTTCGAACTGTCCGAAATTTGGCTGGCTCAAGTGGCCTGGGCATTTAAATTCAATCGTCGAAAATTTTTATGCGTTTCCTTTTCCTTTTTAATTTGCTTGTTCCATTTTTTCGATGGGTGGGTCGGGGGTGTCTCTCATATGTAGATGGTTAGTTTTTTTTTTTCTTTCATTTTATGCATGAATGTGGGTGTATCCTGTTCCTGAGTGTGTGTCCTGCGGATGTAATAATTGTCAGCAGCAGTTTTTCACGCAAAAATTGTCAGCTGAAGGAAATGCTAAAGGGAATTTTATGCCAAAGTTTTATATCTATGTAAATTTTTTCGGAATTTTAAGTGGTTAAGCGAGACTTTTAACTAAAATGGGGTTTAATGTGGAATTTAACAACTTGTTTGAATGGGCCACAGAACACAGAACAAAAAAAAAAAGAAAGAAAGTTGGTGAAGCCCGACTCTAATATACTCTGTATTCTCCAAAATTTAACTAACAACTTTTTAATAAGGCGCCACCTGAATTGTGTGAAGTGCCGCCTTAGTCTGCTGCGTAGCATAAGGCTTAGTATCCTCCTCAACAAAAAATACTAAAACAGGCAATTGTTTTGTTTTTAGGAGGTGTGACCAGATTAAGAAAACCTGCAATATTTATGGTCACACTACACATTGCTTTGTTTTGATTTTTGCAATTTTTGAAGGCAAACTTGCCACTTCTGTAAGTAATGAAAATAAAGTGTACCTCAAAATATTATTCACTTTTTTATCAGGGCTGCAAACCTCCGAAATTTTGGAAGAGGTTTGGTTCGGAGGTTTGAACCAGTGAGAAATCTTTGGATTCGGTTCACGGAACGGTTTCTGGATTCTCTGAATCCCAGGTTTTGGTTCGAACCTCGGTTCACTTAAAATAAATAATATGAATCTTTTATTTACAATAAATTTATACGATTCAATTAGATTGGTCATCTATTATTATATTATATAGGCGACTTTGCCTTGTTTAAGTTAATTCAAGTCCCGAACTTCGGTTTAGAATTTCAAGTACGAATCAAACCTGATTGTACTTTGGTTTGATTGATTTTAGTCCGGATATATTTTTTCGTCTGTGAAGGCATTATATCATTCTTCAACTATTCATTTCTACTAAACCTTAGATTAGAAGAAACAGATTTCAGTGTTTAAAATGCTCGTACAACTAAGTTAGAAGAATATTTTTTAAAGATCTTTCCAAATTTTTAAATTATTTCCGATGAATTTATTCTTGGACAATTTTTAAAGGAATCTATAACATCATTGATAGATTTTATATTTGACATCGGTTCATTGCTTTCTATTGTTCTTATAAACTTCCCTTCTTTACAGTCAGTTAAATTTTAAATAAAAATATATCGAGAATTTCTGACGGCTGAAAAATTACTTAATATTGTGAACCGAACTTTTTTTGAATAAGTGGTTCGGTTCGGGTTTAGGTTCGTGGGATCAAAAATGTAGAAGGTTCGGCTTATGGTCCGGTTCGGCGAATTCAAGAAACCCCAACGGAACCGGTTGTTTGGGGTTCGGTTCCGGACCGGTTTGCAGCCTTGGTTTTTATACAGTTGTACATTTTGCTTAAAAAATCCCTAGTGTTTAATGTGTTCATTTTTTCAATTTTCTTGGACAATTCTATTATTGAAGGCAAATTTTTCCCCGATAACTTTAAATTGTATATCCACAATGCCCCATTCAAAAAAAAAAAAATAGTTAGAAAAGATTATTTTTCAGCTTAAAATCACACAAAATACGAATCTAGTATTTTTTTCGGTATTTATTTAGATATTTTTACAATTTATATTTACTTATATTGAATATTTTGAATACATGACGACTGTAACACGAATGGCATATTTCAAAAACACGATACGTCACGACACGCAAGACTTAATTAATAGTGAACAAAAAATTCCAACGAATCCAATACTGAATTTCGTTTTTAATTTGCTTTCAACGAATCGACTTTAAATAAGTGTGACCAACAGCCGATAAAGGAAAAATTTGATATTTTTACAATTTATATTTACTTATATCGAATATTTTAAATACAACACGACTGTAACACGAATGGCATATTTCGAAAGCACGACACGTCACGACTTGCTCGACTTCATTAAAAGTGAACAAGAAATTACGACGAATCGATTCCAGAATTTTGTTTTTAATTTGGTTTCAACATGTCGACTTTAAATAAGTGTGACCAACAGCCGAGAAAGGAAAAATGTTTAGATATTTTTAAAGTACTAGCTTATACACACTTGTCAAGTGTCACTTGTAAATAATTAAGAGTCTACAAAAAATTACAATTTTTCTTAAAAAGTACCCCAATCAGAAAACAACTATAAGCAACAGGGTTTCCAACTATAAAAAAAATCCTGCGGATGCAAAGTCAGAACATTATCGGAAAACTGATGAATGAGTCCTTTTCTTTATTCTTCTTTCGATGAGCTCCAAACTTATTTCGCAAAGCTCTACATAACAAAATATTAACAAGGCGATTTCACATTTTGGAAAATCCGAAAAAAAGGTATGTCATTAATCACACTCAGCATCTAACATCCAACACCTTGAAGCAAAATGTTTCTATTTCATCGTAGCACCTAAAACAAAGTAATCTCAGAGAAACTTGTCAAGTATTGTTATATTGATAATATTCACATTTGAATATTTCAATAAGAAGGACGTTGGCGATTATAAACGAGAGCGTAGGTTGAAATCGGTCCTGCTCGACTTCGATATACCCATTACTCAGGTTTACTTAAAAATATATTATTAAATCACAAATTCCCAGCGTAATTATTTGTTTTGCTTGGAGCTCGACTATACTTCATCTGATCGTAAAATGGAGTATGGTTAATCGATAAGTAATGATGATTAAAATATTTGTCTAGAAGGTTCAAAAAACCTTTCTTCAAAATTGTGGGAGATTTTAGGTTTTTCCAAATTGCGGGGGTGGCAACTATACTACAGTTCATCTGATCGGGAAATGATGTATGGCGGATCACTAAGTAATGATTATGAAAAAATATATGTCTAGAAGGTTCGAATAAACTATCTTTAAAATTGTGGGAGATATGAGGTATTTTTCATATTGCGGTGGCGGGAGGGGGCGTGGCAAAAATTTGAAACAAACTTGATCTGCGTGCAGACGATACAAGTCTACAATAAAAAAATGGTAGCTCCAGCTTTTATAGTCTCTGAGATCTAGGTGTCATACAGGCAGACGGACATTCGGACATGTCTATATCGCCTCGGCTATTGATGCTGATCAAGAATATATATACTTTATGTGGTCGAAATGGTCCTTTTGCATTTTCCATATGTTTGCACTTAGTATACCCTTTTTACTCTACGAGTAACGGGCATAAAAATTACCCACAAAGTTAGCAACACATTTGTGAAAATGTGGCGTATGCGCAATTTGTGCCTCACAAAGTAAAAAATGTATTTGTGAATATGTGGCGTATACGCTATGCGGGCCCTACAAAGTAGGCAACACTTTTGTGAAAACTTAAATAAAAACCAAAAGACGAGGCATAATTTACGTAACGCTTGCGAAAATACTAAGAATAGAAACAAATCACTCGTTAAAAATTGCTTAATATTAACAGAGGACACGAATGGGTTCATCCAAGGATAGTTAGTTCTAGAGCGTTTCAAAGTTATTGGGATAATGTTATAGGCAAATCTCCGAGCAACATCTAAGGCTGGGGTTTACATTGCCTCATTTTGAGTCAAATTCCTGACATTTTCAAGGCAAAACTTTATCTGGCATTTGCCATTTTATGACCCAATGTAACATCTTACATCTTTAAGCAAAATGTTTCTAATCCCTTGTAGCACTCAGAGAAACTTGTAAAATATTTTCATAATTATTTTAAAATTTAATCAGCATGAAACTCACTTGACGAGGAAATGTGGAACTTGCTAGTAGACATGAGACATGAAATCGAGGGCTTCTAAGGCTTTATCCGTCAGAACTGTGAATCTTTGGATGGACAAAACGATCCAAATTAATGACAACAATTACTGAAAAAAGTATTAAACCCTCGCACAGACACCTGATGGTCGCCAGGTGGCGCTAAACATTACGTAATTACATGTTAGGTTTATCAATGTAAAACATTTTTCATACAAAACACATGACACAAAAACAAAACCAAAAAAAAAAAAAAAAAAACAACTGTCAAGTGTAACCCATATGAAGAGTCAGCTGTCTGTCTCTGATCATTATCAAAATGTTTTCCACTGTGTTTTCCTTCTTTTCTCTGTTTTCTGTTTCAGCCATTTGGTGACTTTTGTTCACTTTTGCGCTTTTGTTTTTGTTGTTTTTTTTTTGTAGTTTTTCAGGCGGAAAATTTGTCATTGTTTCCCCATTGCGTTTATTAATTAATTTGGCTGCGGCTGAGTGTCTGTCTGACTGTCTCTCTCGAACTGTGTGTGTTGTGTTGTATGTGTCGGTGGGTATATTCTTGCCTCTGTGTCTGGGTAATAAAATATTTGCACATGAATGAAATTGAATAGTTGCTCACCCATTTTGGCTGGCAAAATTCTGCATAATTTGCAATTGCCATGGCATCGTTCATTAAATTATGCAAAAACAAAAAAAGAGGGTGAAAAGTGCAAGGGGGTAAGCGCAGTGAATACACGTTGTGTTAATTGATTAGGATCTGCATTTTGCAGGTAAAGTTGATGCCCATTCATTTTGCTAGCCATATCAAAAAAAAATTTCCATTTCCAATTCCTGGTTAACCCTTTACTTTAACCGCCGTTCAATTAGAACTATGTCAAAGTAAACATTTGCTTGCATATTAAACATTTAGCCACTTCCACTTTCTGGCAGCCAATCAAGCAAATCCCTGAAATATGCTCCTTTCACTTACTCTCTCTCCATCTACATCCTTTGCCAATTCATTAAGTGTCAAAAAGTTTTGCTTTTTGGTCATTTCTTTTCTATTTTGCATACACATTGAGAGAAGTTTGTAGAGAGCCAAATGCTTGAATAGATCGCACATGTACAACCTTAGCCGGACAATAGGTCCTATGTGTGTGTGTGTGTGAGTCCATTGTACGAATGACTGAAGAGACATTGAATTAAATTTATTTGAAAATGCACAGAGCCAAGGTCTCCCAAAACTAAAGTTCCCCCATTTTGGCCAGAAGCAAAAGTTAGCTATAGGAGCCCGGATTCTTGTTCAGCGCTCAGTTGCAGTTTTGGATTTTTGTTGCTAAACAAAAATTTAACTTTTGACTATTTTAATTAAATTTTGTGGTCAAATTTCGATCAGCTACATATGTTGGAAAAAGGTACAAAGAGTAAAGAAATAAGGTAATAATTTACCCTGTAGTTGAAAGAGAGCACATACCTGGAATGAGAAATAGAGAATATATGTAATTAGTAATTTGATACAAAGAAAATTTGAAAATCTAAGATTTTAGGAATATTCTATAATTTAAAATAGAACTGAATCAAGGATGCCTTTTGAATTTGGTGCCACACGATTTGTGAAACGTGCTTTTTGTTTCCATAAGAGCGTTCTTTAACTCAGAGTTTCGGATGGCTTTTTCCCATAGCTGCCATGGAACCGATCGAGTATAAAATTTGTGGTACTTAGAAAACTTATTTGTTTTTTAAGTCGATAATCGAATTCTTTTTGATTTTGAATTAATACATTTTTGATTCTATATATATCTGTTTCATCAGTTGGAGCGAGTTTTTTCAAAAGTTTTTTTTAAAAAATAATTTTTGACGAATTTTCGAAATTTGCATTTTTTTATTTTAACCATTTTTGCCTCTAGTTTTACATATTTCCCCATTAACTTCCTAAATTGATTTGAAAATATAAATTATATACAAATTAGAAAAAATAAGTCAGAGACAGCAAATGGCCCGAATTCGCACAAGATTGTATTTAATCCAGGTTATTTGCTTCTAACATCGAAGAATCCAGAAATGAACGACAATGATCGAGCAAAGGAGAAGCGCAAAGATAAGCGCAACAAGATGCGACAGAAGAAATATGACTTTCGTATGCTCATGGAGGATAGCAAGTTCCATGCCAAAAGAACTCTAAAAATAAGTTTTATCGAAAGTGCCCTAGCCTTGAGCAAATCTTATCATTTATTAATATTTTGCAAAGCTCAAGCTGTGCTAAGCAAAAACCAAAATAAAGTCAAAGGCATTCATATCTAAATTTATATGGCCTAATCGACAGAACACATACCAATGCTTCTGTAGAAAATCAAACGCGAAATTTTCGATCAGGCAATAGGGTCCAAATTGGTCTCTGAAGTCAGACGTTTCTCGATTTATGGCTAAGCAGGCTGTAGCGTCGCCAAATGAACTGGTAAAAAACATATGATTGGCTACAGGCTTAAATAGCTAAAATTTAAGTCCACCAACCGCTAATGGCTTACTGGTCTGACTTTAGAGGCCAATTTCGCTTTTGATTTTCTACAGAAGCATTGATATGTGTTCTGTCGATTAGGCCATTAAAATCCAGAAATTAATGCCTATTGTGACGTAAATATAAAAAAAAGAAGTGTGTGTCGTGGAATAGGCGATACTAGCAAAGCTCGAGCCTATTTGAAATTGATTTCCGATATTGAAATAGCAATCTATTTTTTTTGGTAGGTCGGGATCAGCAACTTCGCGGAATGAATTAAACTGAATTTATGCATAAACTCATCAAATGGAAGTCGAATGCCATCATACGGCCCCCTCTAAAATATTTGTCACTCCGTTACTCTCTGTTGGGCTGAGCGATAAAATTTAGCGGTGAAAATCACCCTCGCCCACCCGTGCAGTTATTTAAGAATTCAAACAAAGAGTAGATCCAAGCAACCCCTCACCGCTCCCGCAACCCACATACGTTTAATCGCGACCGCATACATGATCGCATTCTCAGTATACCTTAAAGTTGTAAGTTCGAATCCCAGAGAAAGAAAAAAAAACATGTTTCAGTTTTCAATCAGTCACTACTCTAGTACATGCATTCTGCTTGCTTTTGCATACTCAATGAAAACACAAATATCAGCACAAATAAAAACAAAAATCAGATAAAAAGACAGTAAAAGTATTCCGCAAAGAAGCTGTCGGAAACAAATTAAAGTCAAAATTTTTCTCGTTTTATAGTCCCCCAGCGTCCGTTAAAGAGCTTCGCTCTACAAATAACACTTTGATAGTTTTTTTTAAAAAATAAAAAAGACATGACCGAACTCGACGGTTTCCCCCTATTTCGGGTCCTAGGAATCGAACTGCATCATTAAAGTTTTTTACGAAGTTACCATTTTTTTGTAAATTCCAATGAAATGATAGATAATTCTTGAAAAATCTAAATAAATAGTTTTAAATGTCCTCTAATTTACTACATTTACAGTTTTTCGATGTCATTGCACATTCACAAATTATAGATTAAAATCTAAAAAAAATAAAACTTTTTTTACATAATTTTTATTACCAAAATTACATTAAATTAGGAAATACTTAATTAAAAATCAAGTTATTGTTGGGTAGACATTATAAAATGATTTTATTGTGATTTTACTTAATATTTGAAAATTTTAAATAATGAGTTGTACAAAATTTTATTGTAAAAAAGGTTACAATTATTTTAGTTTTTGGACCATAACTTTTGAAAGCGCAATGATATCGAAAATCGTAAAGTAACGTAGTAAATTAGAGCGCATTTAAATCTATTTATTCAGATTTCACAAAATCAGATATAATGTTTTTACAATTTAGAAAAAAATGTAACTTGATGAAAAACTTAAAAAAAAAATTTGTATGAAGCCATCGTTATAACTCATAAAACTAAAAGATGCAGTTCGATTCCCAGGGCCCAAAATAGTGGAAAACCGTTAAAGTTGAGCATGTCTTTTTTTTCGACTTGCACAGTGTAATCGATTGATAATTTACAGCTTGTGGTATTTCCATTTCCTTGTATTTTTGATTACAGGCTTCTTGAAAAATGATTACCAATGAAGGTTTTGGATTAATTTTGGTATCTCAGTGAGCACAACAATTTTTTTATCAAAGCAAGCGAATTCTCAGAATAAAGTATCAGCTGTGTCCGGAAAATCTTTTTGCTTTTTGTATTAGCAACTGCATTTTAAAACACACTTTAAGGACTTTATATGTGAAATGACAAGAATTGAAGCGCTTGCAAGACTAAATTGAAGGAAAACCGTTTAAAATTAATCTACGTGACTTTGAGCAGTCAGTTTTAAGCCGTTAACTTTTGTCATCTGATCTAGAAACCGAGCATATTTGTCTCACCTTCCGTATAATATCAAACAGATTTAGTTTGAAGTGCAATCGTTTATACGAAAATCTCTGCAGATATTCTGGGACACCCCCGTTTATGTATATTTGAGCCACCCACCCGATAATCGTTATCCGTTTTGAGACATTTTCTCGAAGTATTCTTTTACAAAACTATCGAGAATATGTACAGTCTTCTGTCAAAAAAAGTATTTCCCGTAGCTCAGTAATTGAGTTAAACAGAAAAATATAATAATCAGTTTTTATCAGAGCGACGAGGTCACCAAGTTTTACCTATAAAATACTCATACGCCTCGTAAGCAAAATCAAAAAATGTACAATGAAGGCAATTTTTAAATCTGGCTAAATATTTCGATTTTGTTTAGAGAATGTGTTCAAATATGAAGTACCGCTGAGACTCATTTACTGTCCATAGCCCATCGGGATGAATGAATTTTTGTTTACAAACTTTTGTGATTCGTTTGGCAAAAATAAATCGGCATTATTTTAATGTTTGGATTCGAATGCAGTTTTACAGAATTTAGCAAAAATTTTAAAATAATAACATTGAAAAAAAAATTAATTTAAAAAATAATTTAACAGCGTATGAATAATATTTTGGCAAAACGGTGAAAATACGTTTTAACTATTTTTTAGCAAAGATTAGAAGAAAACAAAATTTCAAGCGAAAAAAATCCGATTAATAAATTTTAGTTGGTCACAGGCAACAGTACGTATGAGTAATATTGAAAATTTTAGAGCGGAATTTAGGCGCCACAAGCGCCCATTAAAACTTTATTATTTTTTAAAATGTTTTTTCCACATTAAGTACACACCAAAATCATGTTTTTGCAGTCTAGTCTTAAAAGTTATAAAAAAATTTTTTTGGCAAGATTTCAATGATATTTTCACTTATTTCCCCCACTTAGTAAAAAATGTAGCCTACTTTTTGGGGTCTTGAAGAATTTTTCAATTTTGTTGCTCATATAGTTTATTTTTATAACATGTGTGTAACATAACTAAACTTATATATGCATACGCACGCCTAATGCAAGCAGAGGGAGCACAAATATTATCAAGTGAGTGAGTGAAAGAGATAGATAACATGCCACGAATGAGATGTTGCTTTAGTGATTGTCTCTTCTTTTTTTTGGTTTTGCCTTATTCATTGTCTGTCTGTTTGCTCCTCCCTCAAATCTACATTTGAATTCCGTTTCAAGTTGGCGGAGGCCACACACACACACACACACATACAAAATAAGCCAACAAAATGTTGAGAAAATAATTTTTTTTTTCTTAAGGTAAGAAAAATATGTAAAATTTTTATCCTTTCGCACATGGTAGGTGTATGTATGTAAAAATTGAAAAAGCTTACAAAAGGCGGCAAAGAAAATAAAATAAAAAAAAGCAACAGGAGAAGAAGCAGCAGCAGGAGCAGCTGCCTGCCGGCAGGCAAAAAGGATTTGCATGCGTGTGTGTGAGTGTGTGTATTTGAGCCATTTGCCTTTTTGCCAGCAACTCGGGACTCGGGCGACGCTCCCTTGGGAACTATTGTTCTTATTGTTGCCTTGGATATTTTCTACGCTGTTAAGTTGACGCAAAAGGATCTGCAGGATCTGTGCTGTGTGTGTGTGCGATTGTGTGAGTGTGTGGAAAGGTACTAAGTCGGAACAAAGCTCAAAATTATGCAACATATTTTTTATTTTATTTCCGTTTCTTTTACTTTTTTTCCCCTCACTTATTTATTAAGCATTAAAGGCAAAACTTGAAAGTGCAGAGGCATTTTTTATTTTATGCTGCCTTGCGGCTTGCCCTCAGACCAACTCTGGGCTTACAGCTCTCCGCCTTTCTGTGTGGTTATAGGCAACCCTAATGAAATTACATACAGCAGGTTCTGTCTGCTTCTTCTACTTCGTTTTGAGCTGATTATGGAAATGGGAGCCATCTATTTATGCAGTTATTTTAAATGATCTGTAGCAAGTGCGAGGAAGTTAATTTGGCTGAGGGGGGAAAGATAGGAAAATTGAATCAGCTGCAGAAAAGGGGTAACATGATTTACAGAAATAAAATGACAAATCTTTGTATATTTTTAAGTATTGAAAATGCTCCAGAATAACTTTATATTAAATTAGAATGGTTAACAAGTAAAAAAGTTGGTCAAAACTGACTGTAATGTGCCCTGTTCACTCTATTAGGTCCTATCTCTACGTAAAGGGTGACTTTTATGCTATTTGGGTGTTCAGTTTTCTTTTTTTGATACGCGGGATTTGTAACATGTGGCAACGCCAAAAATTATTAGTAATTGCTTAAGTTTGCCATTTTACATGAATAAACTAACAAACAAACTGCTCTGTTAAGTTGTGGAATTTAATTATCAAAATTCGTTCTCTTCGAGAAATGTATTTCGCATCGAAAAATTGTCTTTATCTTCAAGAGTTGCCAATAATACCGCAAGAATTCACTGGTTTATGGGCCGGCGGCATCATCTTTAAGAATAATGGAAATAGCACCGTTACAATGGGTTCCATTACCGAATTTTGTCTGAAGAGTCAGGGACAGTTCAAAAGCTGCCAATGCTACCTCCAATATTCTCTGTTTTGTGCGGTTTGTGGGCCGGCAGCATCATCATCAAAAATAATGGAAATAACAACGTTACAGTCAGTCTGAAGAGCAGTCAGAGGCAGTTCAAGGGCTGCCAATGCTACCTCTTAAGTTTACTATTTTGGTGCGGTTTGTGGGCCGGCGGCATCATCATCAAAAATAATGAAAATCACAACGTTACAGTGAATAGGGCAGCGCTCATATTTATAAGTTTTTTAGACGCTCATTTAAATTTGATTGTTTCTCATAAAAATGTACTGGGGTACGAATGTACCCCAAACACGGTCCATGTAAGTTTGTACAGGTTTGCAAAAATTTTTAATTTGAATAAGTTTTCAATACGTAATAAAAAGAACATTTATATAGCAAACTTGTTCAACCAGTCACCGATTCAATTTAACTTAAATCTGTGTTCAAGGTCCTGGTCCATTTGATATAAACAAGTCAAGACTCAATTATATGTTCCTTTCTTTCAACTCACATAATACCATCAACATCTTTTTTCAATTCACATTCTTTCACAATAGTTTTAATAACCTTTCTATTTTTATTATTATTATTTTACTGCAGTCAACAACAGCCTCCAATCTCATATCAACCATTGTCAGGACCTCAAGTCTCATTGATAAATAATGTGCGGCATGAGGCTTTTCAAAACAATAGAGAAAAATATGTAAATTGCATACAAAATGAAAAGCGACTTGGGCGCAGTTGAGTCAAGGCAAAGGCTGAGTCTGTGGCTGTGTGGAGCACCGGGCGTATGTGTAATATGATTATCATAACGTCTCTCCAGTCGTTTGCTGCATGGTTTCTTGAATTTATTGTATGACTATTTTCCACAAAACAGGAAACCCATCGCCACCAGACCCAAGACTAAGACTTTTCTCTCTCTATATATACACATATATTTAGATTTTTCTTTCTTTTTGCCAGCTGCATTATTGATAAAATATTTGCAAGCATTTTCTCGTATTTTCTTTTAATATATAATATGAACAGAGTATGAGTGTGGACCAGAAGATTCCTACACACACACAAATACACACACATTTAAACACAGCTGCATTCATTTTTGTGGTCTGGTGAAATGCGTTAAAAGCCTTTTTGTCGAAGGGTCAGAGTTGTTGGTTGGCATTCACAAAAATACATATGCATATTCATACAAATGATGTGAAAGCTTATATAAATACAATTTATGCAACAAGTGAGTCAAATTTTTATAAACTTTAAGAGATTTTCTCAAACTTTTATGCGGATTACTTAAATGTCTTATGAATAATTAAAAGATTTTTCAAGTCTTAAACGCCAATTTCGAAATTGAATGGGGCTTAATTTACAACAAAATATTCCTCAAATTCTTGTGGTAACAGGAATATACTTAGCCTAATGAAACTAGAATGCTTTTATTAACAAGATTCGGTTAGAAAAAAAGTTTCATTTGGTTGAAAATATAAAGTGAAATTAATTGTCAAACTAAATTTAGAAAATAGTTTTTACTTTCATATTTTTATTAAAGCTTTTCAGGTTGAGTAAGTTATCAATTTGATTGTGAAAAAAAAAACAATTTGTGGACTGAAAATGTCAAGATTTTGTAAATTAAATTTATAAAACTGCAATAAATTGATTCTTTCTCATAGATTTCATGTATAGAGCTTGAATTTTACGCTTACTGCAAAAAAATACTTGAAATAACTATACAGACAAACTGCTCTCTTTAGAATGTTTAATATTTGTTGTTTGTTGAATTCGAATCGAATTTTCATCTTTCAAATCGGAGTCGCAAACAAAGTCACGCACAAATGTACTAATCGATTGCAATCTACAAATCATTTCAATTATTTTCGGAACTATTTTGGTACCATTTTCTGACTTTTATAAACTCGAAAAAAAAATACAGAAGTATGTAAAATAAATGTTATAAACTTATCCTGATTTTTAGCTTACTTGCGGAAAAGAAAGAATTCATTTTAATACTTTACGGGATATAAAATAATATTCGAATCGGTTTGTGTTCCTAGTTTGGTTCAAACTAATTTTTTCGAAAAGATGTGGAAAATGGTAATCAGAATTTTTAAGTTTGGGCACGTGACTTGTCGTAAACAAATTTCAAAAAGAATACTATTCAAAGCTTAGAGGCCAGTTTATTCAATGTATGCTGTTCTAGGAACGTTGCTCTAATTTTGTGAACTTTTTACAATGTAAATTGATTGATTCAAGCAATTAAACTAAAAACGAATAGGGAAAGCCAACTTCGTCTGTGCCGAAGTTTGAATACACTTGCAAAGGCAAGTTTAAACTGATTTGACCGATGGAATATATATTGAAAATAGATGACATATATTAATAAAATCAAAATCCTTAAGAATATGATTATTGCACTCAAATTTTGATCAAAAACAAAAAAGTTTTCTAAGTAAGACGCACTTTTGGACCAATCGGTTTTATGACAGCTATAGGATATAGTCATTCGATTTGGACCAACTTTTGCAACTATTTATTTTTGCTGAGTAAAAGAACGTTTTCATTAAAAACAGAAAAGTTTTTCTCACAATGATCTATTTTACGACCGATCGTTTCTATGGCAGCTATAAGATATAGTCATCCGATTCGGCCGGTTCCGACATATATGTTGCGTGCAGTAAAAAGATGACTCTAAGCTAAATTTCTTTAAAACGACGTCCTAATCAAGAATATATACTTGAGTTCCGCGCGTGACGTGAATTTAAGCCTGTCACGGTGTGTCACGACGTTTCACGACGTGTTCGTGAGAAAACATAGCTTTTCGTGCGTGTGCATCCGCGATCCGTGCGTGATTCGCACGCGTTCAAGATATACCTCTTAAATATAAGTAATGCAATATTCACGAACTTTTTTTTCTATTATATTTGATTAATAATATTATTCCTTAAACTGATTTTCTTTTGATTTCGTGAATTCACTGCTCGCAGCTGCTCCATACAAAAGACGCAGTGTGGCCTTGACTCCCATGATAGAACTTAGGTCTCTCCACGCAAAAATTCGGGCGTGGTTGATCGGCGTGACCTCTCCTGTGTGCGTGACTCGTGTGTCAGGATATTTTTATTTCGTGAATCGTGCGTTACGTGAAGCAAAAATTCCTCAGGCGCGCACCTTTAATAAATACTACGTTTATGCATAAATAAAAAAACATGATTTTTGCTCTTTCAAGTATGCTATGTTTTATAATTATGAAAAATATAATTTTTTATTGCCTTAACACTAATTTCCTTTATCTGTTCCTTTATCTGGTCCGACAATCTGAGTGAAAGCACAATGTGGATTATGTATAATGCTACCAAAACTGATTCTAAATAAATAAATGGTGGCAACTCTACTATAGCTCATCTGATCGGAAAATGATGTATGGCGGATCGATAGGTAATGATGATTAAAATATATGTCTAGAAGGTTCAAACAATCTATTTTCAAAATTGTGGAAGATATGAGGAATTTTTCAAATTGCGGGGGCGGCAACTCTACTATCGTTCATCTGATCGAAAAATGATGTATGGCGGATCGATAGGTAATGATGATTAAGATATATGTCTAGAAGGTTTGAACAGTCTATTTTCAAAATTGTGGAAGATATGAGGAATTTTTCAAATTGCGGGGGCGGCAACTCTACTATCGTTCATCTGATCGAAAAATGATGTATGGCGGATCGATAGGTAATGATGATTATAATATATGTGTAGAAGGTTCGAACAATCTATTTTCAAAATTGTGGGAGATATGAGGTTTTTTTCATATTGCGGGGGCGGGAGGGGGCGTGGCAAAAATTTGAAACAAACTTGATCTGCGTGCAGAAGATACAAGTCTACACTGAAAATATGGTAGTTCTAGCTCTTATAGTCTCTGAGATCTAGGTGTTCATACAGACAGACGGACGGACGGACAGACGGACAGACGGACATGTCTATATCGACTCGGCTATTGATGCTGATCAAGAATATATATACTTTATGGGGTCGGAAATGCTTCCTTCTGCCTGTTACATACATTTGCACGAACTTAGTATACCCTTTTTACTCTACGAGTAACGGGTATAAAAATATTAAAAAAGCAAATGTTCTTTTATCCTCAAGGGTAGAAATGTGTACGAGGCGGCATCTACTCAAATACGGAGGCAAAGGCTCCGAAAAATTTAATGGGGCAAGCGCAAATTTGAGATATCACTTCTGCAAGCGCTCTAGCCAATTTACATGAATAACAGCGGAAGGGTTACAGATGACTGAAGCATATTCGAGCCTGCCTAAGGCAAAAAACTAGCGAGGTAGAGTCAGATTGAACAAGCTTGGGAATTATATAATTAAGGTGCTCAGAGAACTGGAAGGGTTGTGATGTCTGGGTCCGGTTTGCTTGTTCCTGATAAATACCAAGATTGAAAACGCCGCAATTGAAAACAAAAAAGTTTTCCGAGTACAAACTAGTATTTTGACCGATTGTAACGTTCGTCTTTATTTTTTTGAGATTGCTTTTGACAAAGTATATTAACTGAACAAGACGTAGCAATTGTGTAATCAAGGTGCTACAGAGAATTGGATTTGGTGTACAATTACCAACCCAGGATCCCAAAAGTTAGGTTATTTTAAATAGGCACTTTCTTGTCGACCAATGACTTATTAAACCAGCCAAAGATATTTAAATTCAGACGTTAAATATTGAAGTATGGATTTTGTTTTGGAATACAATATTCCTCTAGTTAAAATTAAACTCTAGTTCAGCGGTGGGCGAAATTTGAGTTTGGGAGCAGTCTAACAACACAGTACGTGTCTTAAGTGCCTCCCGGTATTATTATCAAAAGTTTCACTGTTCGCTCCAAGCTTTTATTCAAACTTTTCATGAATGAGAACTTTGGAAAGGCAATTCTTAAAGCTTATTGTTTTTTTTATACTAGCGTAAAGCCCAACAATTTTCAAAATTTTTTAAGATTCAGTACAATTAATTAACTATCTTATTTCTACTCACCTTTTGGACAATCAATCTCATTGTACATTCAAACAATCGCCTCAAACATCAGAATTCAGTTCAACCTCAAAACAATCAATGTGCACAAATCCCAAAAACTTTATCGTTTACAATTTGCAAGTTAAGAAATTTTTGGGTTGGATTTGAAATGAATTTAGCTGCCAAAGCGTTGTGTGGTTTTTGTGGGTTGATTAGTGAACAGTTGCTGTTGGTCTCGAAAATATTGAACTCAACGAGAAGCCGCGAATCGCGAATCGCTTGTACTGTGCATATGTTTTTGTTAGTTAATTTCGCGTAGAGCCGTCGGCGTGTTTTTAGTGTTTCAGTTTTGTTTCAGTTTTCAAGTGTTTTAGTGTTTATTTGCCAGCTTGCGAGAATTTATGGGCTTTGTGTGGCCCCTGCGGCTGCTTATTTTATTATTTCGAAAGCGTTGTTTATTAAGTGCGCAAAGTGAGACAGATATGTGTATGAATAAAAGAGGAGTGTTAAATGTTGATTTACACTTTGGCGGCGGATTAATGCAGTTGTTATTATTTGATTAAGTGAACAAATTGTGGCGGGAGAAATTAAATTAAATTTTGTTAAAACACAGACTAGACTAAACCTTATCACACTTTCGCAGACACAAAACTTGTTTAAATAGAAAAAAATTAACATTAACATTGCGTATACGTAATGTAGCCTAACGCTTAGACAGCATAACTACATGAAAAGTTGGGGGGGAAAGTGGCACAAGCTTAAAACTTCAATGTCACAAAAATGGCGCTTAAATGTGAAAAGTTTTTTTTTCTTTCCAATAAAGCAGACACACTTTCGGGTTTTATTTTGGTCTTTAAAATTTGCTTAATTTTTATTTGGTTAGTGAAATCAAAGCTAGCTCAACTACGACTAGAAGAACTAAAAACCGGTCTTAGGGCCGTTTTCGCATGTACCGGTTTTTTAAATCCAGGTGCTTTTTGAGAAAATATATTGCATACTTTTATGCCGCGTTTTTAGAAACAAGCAAATATATTTTACGCTGCCTAAAAGTAGGCCACATATATTTTCTCATGAAGCACCTGGATTTGAAAAACCTGAACATGAGAAAACGGCTCTTAGGAAACCGCTTAACTTTTCGTTGGGAAGGAACCCCAAATAAGTCGTATTATTCTCTAAAATTTTAGCTTGGATGTTCCAGAATTCAGTTTAGTATTGAACAAAATAGTTCTAGCAGCCGAATGACACAGAATTAAATGCCAAGTCCAAATATAGCAGACTTTTTTTAAGTTTAGAGACTACATTATTTTCAGGCCGTTTTTTCATCTTTAGGTTTTTGAAATCTAGGTGGATATTAGGGTTACTTTTAGGCCGATTTTAAAATCACTCGAGATCGTTGTAGACACAAGCATAGATATTTTAAAGGCTGCCCAGAAGTAGACAACATACATTTTCTCTATATCCACCTAGATTTCAAAAACATGAAGATGAGAAAACTGTATTTGTGCTTATTTTAGGTTGATTTCTAAAATAAGCACGGTTAAGTTCCTTGTTTTTAATGAGTGTTCGGAAAAAGAAAGGAACTAATTTAACTCGTAGCTCATTTTCAGAATGTTAAAAGCTTGATAACTTCAAAATGAACTGCTTATCACATTTAATTTAATTTTTTGTATAATCACTTTGGCTTATTCTTTAAACATTAGGCCAAAAAAATTCTCTGAAATTCGCATAATAATTAAATAGTAATTTAAAATTTTAATCTGAGTCAGGAAAAAGGGAAAAATAGTTTACTATAATTCCATTCTACTTTTTAAACCACCAAATTTTCTATAGCCTGAAATTCGCATAATTATTAAATAGTAATTTTAAATTTTTATCTGAACTAGGAAAAAGGGGAAAACAGTTTACTATGATTCCATTCTACTTTTCAAACCATTCTATAGCCTGTTTTTGGGCGAACTTACATAGTTTCATATATTTTTTAACCACCTTTTATACCATCAAAAATTCCGCAAAAATTATACAAATTGTATCTTGGAATGACAATTTACCATGTTTAATATAAAAGTGGTACCATAACTAAAAGTCTAAAATAATTTAAGTTAAAAAGTTTGCGGAATTTGTAATTAGCGGATTGCATTTTAAAAATCAGAAAAATTATTCTGGTGGAGTGTTGACCTGTCAGCTATTGCCATTGGCCCAAAAAACGCTTGTGATAATAGAAGTATACAAAAAATGTATAAATTACTTTTAGTTGATGTACTTTAAAACTGCATACTTGAAATATGGATAGTATTGGGGGCCGATAGGCCTAGTAAACCCGGCTAAGCCCTTTCTCTACACTAGATTAAAGAAAAACCTTTAACATTATTTAATTTGGACCACAAAGCAATAAACAAATTTTTAGCACACTTGAAGTGGAAACCTTTAACTATCAAAAATAGTTAAACATTTACTTTGGAGCACAAAGCAGAACATTTGATGTAGCATACTTAACTAAAGCAAGCGGTAAAGGTACAAAATTAAGACTGATATATTAGATTAGCGTTGGGCAAGCCATTGCTCCCAACTGCTCCCATAGAGCTATTTTTTTTCCAACTTGTCGCTTAGGCAGTTCCGTCGGTTCGAAAAGAATAACAAAACAAAATGAATGAAATTTTTGGCGCCAGTAGCAGTCAGATATAGCATACTTTGAAGGGCAAAAATCATGATATTTTATTTGTGCATAAACGTGGTATATATTCTGTCATATCTTCGGCCTTAAAGTATTTTTAATGTAATCCATACCAAAGTAAAGACCAAGGCACCCATAGGGACCCAATAACGAAACAAATTAGAAGCTAAACAGAAACATACTTTTACCGAAACATAAATTTCGGTACGTACCAGCACCGGAACTGATATGCTGTTCGGTTTGATTCCCTGCCTCAGACTTAACACTTTAAAATTCAGCTTTAAGAATGTTGAAAATAACCACTCATGAAACCAATTTGCAGAATAAATGCTTAAAAAAATTTAGCATTTTGAAATTTGGGGTTCCCATAAAATCAAATAATGACAAAATGGTTCAACTACATAACCACATCTGCCTTACTGTATACTCTACAACCCGGCAGGTTGCTATTCTGCTTTATAAATCAATTTTTTGACGCTATGCAATTAAATTCATACCATTAACCTGAAAATTTAAAGGCCAATGAAATAAATGCCCTTCAAAGTATGCTATGTTTATGCATTTTAATAATTAATGCAAATATTAATTTTATATTTGCCTAAACACTAATTTATTTTTTGTAACTATAACTGGCCCGACAAACCGAGTGAATGTACAGTGTGGATTATGTATGACGCTGTCATAACTATGTAAGTATTATTATAATTAAAGGAAATAAAGTTAGCATACTTTAAAGCGCATTTATTATGAAAAATGCTGCGTGTATAAACAGGCTATATAAAAGCAGCAATTGTGCGTTGTGCTTTGTTATTTGATGCCTCAAATTATGATTAAAAAAGCCTGCTAAATTTTTACCTATAATTCACGAAATCGTTTGAGGCAAATAACAATAAATTAATTTCTTTTTTACCAGAATTACTTTCGCCCAAAAAGCCATAACTCTAAGTAACATTTTAATTAAAGTAAATAAAGTTAGCATACTTTAAAGGGCAATTATCATGACAGCTTATATTTAAGTCTGATAACAGATTTTAATATAATCAATGCCTTATTTTTATTAAGCAGAAATTGTGTGTTGCACTTTGTTATTTGATGCTGTTTAAAATTTCGCACTAAGAATAAATAAATTTCTTTTCAACCAAAATTTCCTAATTTTTTGTGGCATACTTTTTGGCATGTGGAAAATTAAGCTACTCTACATATTTCCAACATTTTGTTTATTAATAAGAATTCACAATACCAGCAAGTGCAAGTAACCACTTATTCTCCTTAACCAGCTAAACCGCTGACTTACAAAATATAAGAAAAATATTAATTTGACAAATTTTTCCTGGGTTTTTACAAAATATAAGCTAAGATACTGCCAACTTGTTACACACACACACACACTCCAAAAACGCACTTGAAACTGAAAGCATACTTTTTGGCGCCAAAATTCGTTATATATTTCTCCCCGATTTGCCACAATTTGTTTACGATTTTGTTTGGGTTCTTTTTCTACCGATTGACTTAAAGCACACTTTACCAATAAAATTGGAGATATTTTGGAGGTTAACAATTTCGGTTTGTAGCGCGCTTGTTGAAAATGTTCGCTAAACTGCAGTTAAGTTTTTGTGGGGCCGAAGCCAGCTAACAAAAATTAATGCAAAATTGCATACACACGACACACGATGATGATGACGACAACGACGAGTTGCTGTTGATGCTGCCGAAGCTCATTGTTGCGCTTGCCACATTGAATGCGTTGCGTTTTATGGCGTTAGCCATGATGCGACGATGCGACTACCGGCCGCATTTTCTGGCTTCAGCCATGAAGATACACGCAGACACACACACACACACACAGAGACACATCTACACAGAGCAGATGAGCAACAGTCGACGCTGGCAGCAACGAAGCGACCTTAACTTCCGTGTCTCTCTCGAAATTCGGCCAGCTGTGTGTGTTTTCAACACAATAAAAGTTATGCAAAAAGCCGAAATAGCAGCACCTAAAAGTATGCAGTCAGCGGCAGCAAGGCAGCATCATTGTCTGTAAACCGCTGTCGACGTCGCAGCTGGCATGGCATTAATGAGCAACAAGCCAAAAGATTGTACGATGTAAATCTCTCTGTTTAAGCTTTTTGTAGGTGAAGCCTTAACAGCAGCTGCAGCGTTACTGTTAGGTGCACACCCCTAGCGGGATCTTAACAGTGGGATATCAAGTGGCAAAATGAAAGAGAAGGAGCTTTAAGCTGTTGGTGAAAGTAAAGCTTTTTGGAGGAGTTGTGCGTTAGGGGCTGTTGGCGTTAATGGAGAAAGTTCTGCAAAAGAACTGTGAGCAGGCTAACAGAGTATGTTTAAGCTAAGCATGTTAACTTACTAATAAGTGAAGTCTGGAATTTAGCCGTAGCTGGATTAGTGGCAAACTAAGAGCCATCTTCAGGTTTTTAGTTTTGAGAAAATGTATTATATAATATCTATGCTTGTGTTTTTAAACGCGTCCCAAAAGTAGGCATCAGACATTTTCTCAAAAAGCACCTTAGTGCCGTTTTCTCATTTTTATTATTTTCAAATCCAGCTGCTTTTTGATCAAATATATGTTGCCTACTTTTAGACTGCTTTAAAATATCTTTTCTAGAGTCTTGTGAAAACGCTGCCTAAAAGTAGGCATCATAAAGTTTATGTAAAGGATCCTGTATTTGAAAACGATAAAGAAGAGAAAACGACCCTAAGGTCCCGCCCACATTACAATTTTCCTTCTTTTAAGAAAAACAAATCCATAAAAATATTCCCCAAAATTTTAAAGAATTTTCTCTAGGAATTCAGATAAATAAAAAAATCGAATTTCTCATATTTAGGGCCGATTACTCATCTCCTACATAGCACTATATGTCACATATACTACGTTTATACGCACAAAATTTATCATGATAAATGACCTTAAAAGTATGCACCATTTATTTGCTTTAATAGTTGTCTATTTGTACGATTTGGTTATGGTAGCGTCTTATATAATTTACATTGAGCATTAAAACATATAGTTGGAGCAGTTAAAATTATTCGAAAAAAATAGGCGTTAAGGAAAAATATAAAAGAAAAATGTTCTATAATTATTCCTATTCAAGGATGTAGCATACTTTGAAGGGCATTTATCATGATAAATTTTGTGTGTACAAACAAGGTAATAAACTTACAAATAACAGAGTTTGTTTGTTTATAAATTAGAACCAAATGCGGACACATATTAACCTTTAAAAAAAAAAGTATTGTTTCTAAAATTTTGTTTTTGTAAAATTTTGAAAAATTTTGAAAAGTATTTGTTTGTGGATGGTTACCATTACCGGCTAATGGTCGAAATTATGCAAAGTGCTTGAAAAGTAAATGAAAACCACACAGATTTTTGTATATCTCCAATTTATTTCCAAACCCATCGGGAGTAACACAGCGAAGTGAAGCTTAAAATTAACTTAAAATATATTAAAGAGAACACAAAATGTGTGTGTTTTAATATATTTCTAAGTTTTAATATATTTCTGTTTTAATATATTTCTAAAAGAGGATTTTGCTTGCACGTTTCGTTTAATCTGATTTCGTTATATTTTAAAAAGTTATCCTAGCAAGATAGGGTTTAATTCAAGGTTCAGATTCAAACCGTGGTTCTTAGCTTTAGTCTGATAAAATTTACGAAGAACATAAAGAGTGCCAGCAACTCGGCTTAAATTCTTTAATCAATAAATTTTTTCAACTTTTTTTAATGTCTTTGAACTAGAATTTTGAGGCCCCAATTTTACGACTACCAAAAGCGCCTACACCAGTGTTCGCCAAGAAGAGAGGATAGCAAAAGTGTAAAAGTATTCTTTTTAATTTTTTTACGAAGTTAAAATTTTGTTGTATATTCCAAATATATGATATTTTATTCTCGTCAAATCTAAATAAATAGATATAAATGTCCTCTAATTTAAAACATTCACAGTTTTTCGATATCATTGCGCATTTAAAAATTATAGATTAAAATCTTAACAAAATTAAAAATTGTTTACTTAATTTTTATTACCAAAATGACATTAAATTAGAAAATATTAAATAAGAAATCAAGTAATTATTGAAGAACAAAGGGAAAGACATTAAAAAATTATTTTATTGTGATTTTACTTAATATTTGGAATATTTGAATAATTTGTTGTACAAAATTTTATCTAAAAAAGGATGCAATTATTTTAGTTTTTGGGCCATAAGTTTTGAAAGCGCAATGATATCGATAATTTGTTAGTGTTGTAAATTAGCAGACATATAAATCTATTTATTCAGATTTCACAAGAATCAGATATAATTTTTTTTACAATTTAGAAAAAATTTCAACTTGATGGAAAACTAAAAAAAAATGTGAATGAAGCCATCGTTAGAACTAAAACTAATGATGCAGTTCGATTCCCAGGGCCCAAAATAGGGGAAAACCGTCAAAGTTGGTCATGTCTTTTTTTTCGACTTGCACAGTGTTATTAGGATGGGCAAACGTGAGAAAAACAGATGGATATAGGATGGCTAATGAATGATGCTGCATTAATAAACTAAAAGAACATTTTTTATTAAATCATATAAATAATTTTAAGAAGAAGTATATTTACAACATATTTTAAAAAATTTTAAATATCAGTGAAATCAAAATAAAGACAAAATAAATGCTATTACGTTATTTTTTGGTAGCAGCATTCATCAGCCACCCTTTATATATGAGCGTAAATTTTGATTTGTTTTTGCCACCGAAGCATAATTATCACTGCTTAATGAATATATGAACTCAATTAAATTAAGATTAAGTCCAACTTAAAATAGGCATTTTATTTAAGAATTTAAAAATATCGAGCTTAGTGAGTTTTTTAAATGGCTTGTACATGATTTTACCTTGTTTGAATACAGAATTCTTGAAACTTTAAACCCAAATTTGATTTTACCTTAAAAAAAAGAGTTAACATTTTTTGCTAACATAATTATGGTTACAACATGATCCTCAGATACCTATGTATAATTAAAGTAGTTAAGACAAAAGGCAAGACGTTTTAATGATATGGAATGAGGAATGTCAGTCAGAATTTAAGAAGAATTAATGCTAGTCTGCTTGACTTAACCGGCGAAATAGTTATGATTCATTTCGAGTAATTTCCTTTTCACGTAGAAATTTAGTAAATATTAAAAAAAAAAAATTGTGACGGATTTTATTTAAATTTTGTACATAATTCTGCTCATTAATTAAACGATTATACTTGTTATGCACGTTTACAAAAAGGAGTTTAACAGTCTAGTTTTTTATGAACATAACAATAACAGTAGGGCTTTTCTTACATATGTAAGGTCTTTGCCACATTCCTTCAATTAACATAGGATGTAACTAGCTAACATTTAAGTGTCGCAAGGGGATTAAATGTTAACTAACATTATCTAACAACCCCTATTTCTGAAGGGGTAGTAAAAACTTGACGAAACTTCTGCAAAGTAACAGTAGCAGTCTTATGAGGGGTAGTAACAGACAGAGAGAAAGAGAGAGAAAAAAGCGAGAGCGTAGGGTAAAGAGAGCTAAGCAGAGCAGAGCCAAAGCAGAGCAGAGTTGGGGTAGCCGTCAACAGACTTTCAACAACAGCGCCGAGTCAAGTGCTAGCAAATTCGTTAACGTTTGATTTTAATGTTAAGTAAGCAAAGGAATTTCAAATGATTTTATTTACATTTTATTATTAAAATATTATTTTTAAAATTAAAGTTTAAAAAAAAATGGAGTTGTGTTCCCTATCTGTCAACCGTTGCCTACATCTAGGCGCCACTTCCTGTCAACAGTTTTATGGCGCTGCTTACGTACAGTTTTATGGCTTTGCTTGCTTTTTCAACAACTAAAGCAAAGCTTTGGTATGAGTTTAATTGCAACTATCCGGAAATTCAGACATTTTATAACAAAAACTTGGGCACCATAAACTTGCACTATAATAAAAATGGACCCTCTCACCTTGCCATCGAAATACAGCCATCATTAGGTCAAATTTTCGCTCATTTGTTTTTCTGCTTTCTTAGCACTTTTTTTTTCTTCTCCCGTGTGCTCCTTAATTTTCTAGCACTCGCTTTTTGGCATTTTTATGATATTCATGACTTGGACTCGGTCTTGGGACCCCGCCGAGTGTGTGTCTGCGTGTGTGTGTGTGTGTGTGTAGGAGCAGCTCACGTATAAATATTTTACGACGTCCTTCAGTCATTTACTTTTATTGCAATATTTGCTCACTCAACGTTTATGATGATCATTTTAAGCCATTTTTATGACCAGATGCTGCTGCTGCTCCAGCTTTCTGTTGCATGAATCACAGACAGTGCGAAAAATACTACGCAGGGTGCGAGTATCTGTCTCTCTCTTTTCTTTCTGCATGTGAGTCTGTGCGTCTGGGTAGTGAGTGTTGAGGGATAACGTTGTCCGCAAACGTTGCTAAATATTTGTCTACCTTTTTGGCCACTTTGCTGCTTTCTTTTTATATAAATGGCAGCTCATTAAATTGCTGGGCATCGTTTTCAGTTCCGAATGGAGGGGTGAGGTGAGGGAATTGCCCTAAAAGCGTAAATTGGTCAGGTGTTGGTTCCAACTGACTAACTGTTGCAGGAAATGTCTGTTTTAGAGATGTTCGCGTGAGGTTGTTTCTACTTCCTTCGATATCACATACTTATGTATTGTAATAAAATTTTTAAGTTGCTTAGCCATTAATTTAGCGGAACACCCAATAAAAATAACAAGAAACATCCCAACCCAACTCAAAGAGATTTTTTTCTAGGACACGAAATAGCGGGAAAATCATTAAAGTAGATCATGATTTTCCACAAGGAAAATTGCCGGAAAATTCCTTAGGCAAAAAAACTAATTTTCCTTTCTTCCATTGATTTTAAATTCGGATTGTAAGGATATTGTGCAATGTGACTTTCCGAGATTGGAAAATGGCGCCAAAAGGAAAATAAAATTCTAATTTTTTATCCGATTGACTTCAAACTCTATTTGTTAGGAAGGTATTAAAAATAATTAGACTAGCGACTTACTGATGTTAAAAAATTCGACTCCAGGGTGGAAAATTAAGCCGTAAATTCTATATTCATAAACTATTTTCATAATATTGACGTTAAACTCGGTTTGCATGCAAATTATGAAAAATAATAAAACATATGATTTTTATACTCAACAGCCGAGTCGATATAGCCATGGCCATCTGTCCGTCTGTCCGTATGAACGAAGAGATCTCAGAGATGGTAAGAGCTAGAAGTTTGAAGTGTATGGAACATATAATTCTTATACCTGCAGGCAGATCAAGTTTATTTTGGATTTTTGCCACGCCCCCTGCCTCCCTCGCAAATTAAAAAAAAACGAAATAACTCCCACAATTTTCAAGATAGAGAGTTCGAACATTCTAGACATATATTCTAATACTTATTTTGAATCGACGCGCCATACATCGTTTATCGATCAGATGAACGATATTAGGGCTATACGTAAAAGAAAATAAAAACCTACGACAACAACAACACCGTAGCGATTGGTAGAACTTACGAGAAAGAGAGAGCGAGAAGGCAATAGCTAACTGGTAATTTCCCAATTGGACCTTGCTATGAGAGGAGCGATGTAATTGAGATGGCCTGCGATCAGAAATCACGCGTGATTCCCGCGGGACTAATATAGATACGTTTATGTTAATAGGAAATTATATACAAATTTTATAATTTTACGAGTTATGTACTAGGGTAATTCTACTCATCATTACTTATCGAGCCCCCATACATCGTTTTTCAACCAGATGAACGATAGTCGAAAGAGTTGCCACCCGCAGATTTTGAAAAAACCTCACACCTTAAAGTTATTAGTTTCGTACAAACAGGTACAGAGTATATTACAGTCGGGCTTGACCGACTTTCTTACTTGTTTGATATTGAAAAATGCGAACACTGAAAAAATATTCGGATATGTTTTAAATCAACGGTTCGGTTCATAATATCGTTTTTGTAGCCATCCGATGGTTCGGTTCGGTGGTTCGGTTCTTGGTTCGGTTTACGAGCAGAAAAAAGCGGTTCGGTACGGTTTGGTTCAGAACCGGTTTGCGTCCCTACTATTTCTTAACCGGTCCCAAGCTAGACTGAACCGGTTTAACAGTGGTTCAGAGAACCAAACCGGTTCGAACCCGGATTTCCGACTTTAACTGTGAACCGAACCTTTAACCAAACCTCTTGTGGAACCTGTTCCGAACCAATACTTTCGGCTCAACAAAAGTTACAACTCTTAGTTAAGTTTGCATTTACTGATGAAAGAAGCAGCATAGGCCAACAATTGCTTAAAGAAATATTACTTAAAAATTTTAATTGAAAATAATAGAAATCGTAGGTTCAAGTAAACAAAAATACCGAAATTCTGTAATTTTTTAAATATATTTTTAACAAATTAATTGCCTTTCTATACTAATTTGGTAAAACTTGGGACGAACCAAGGCACTAACCGAAACTTAGCACAAAAACCCTAAACATTTATTTTTTGAACCTCAACCATTAATAAATTTTGGTTCGAACCCGCGACCTCCGAAAAAATTAATAGGGTTTGCAACCCTGGTTCAGAGCAATATAGCAAAAATTATTTAAGCTCTAAACTTAAAATTTTAGCTAGCAATTTTAATGTTTTTGGTAGATTGAGCCAGTTCAAAAGTGCTTCAGAGCCTTATCACAGAAAATTGGATCAGAACTAGGTTGTGGTAACCGATTCTAGATATACTGGGAAGTACATTTTTGTTTAATTTTTTAAATATATAAATTTAAACACGTTTTAAAGGTCCCGAGCAACGTCGAGTACATTAGCTATTACAATTACAATCATTGTTTTAGAGAGGCTTAACCAATCAAATCAGGAACCTTTTATCCATATCGAAATAAAACTATTTTCAAACCAAGGCTGCAAGTCGAATCCCTTAGAACCGGGTTAATTACGGTTTTTTGGGTCTCTTGACCCTTACCAAAAAACGTTACGGATGAAAAACTGACCTTAAATCTTGTAAAGAAAGATGCGAAACAATATTTGTGTGTTTGAAATCGGACAAGAAGATGTACGAATTTGGTCTGATCTAAAGTCGAGCTTTCAAAACAGGGAAAAAATTATCTTATTAAATATAATACATTTTTTTCAATTTAAGGGGGTCTTCTACCTTTGCAAATTTTTTTTTTTAATTTTTTGTTTTGCCTTAATATTATAGCTTTCTTTCCAAAATTTGTTTAAAAATCACTCATAAAGCGCTGTTCCAAGGTAGAAAAAAAGGTTAAAAAAATGGCTTCCTTTTGTTATATTTATTTTTTAACCGTACAAGGTCACTTTGATAAGTTTATCTGCAAAAAAATCTGTTATCGTCTTAGTAACGGCGATATCTGCAAAATAACTAACGAAATAATTATTTCGTGTAAAAATTTCTGTGTTAAGTGGACAAAGGATTTTAAAATCAAATGATAAAGTTTTAAAATAATATGATTTAAAATATATTTGACTAAATGTCTATACCAAATTTAGTGTTCCTTAAAAGTTTTCTTAGGTCTTTAAAGAAAGAAAGCCGCTAAGCGACAAACATGCTTTATGCTTCATTTTTCTGTTCTTGCTTTATGTACTAAATTTTAAATATTGTACACAATTGATCAATGTATTTTAACAAATGAAACAGCAATAAAGGTTTTATGCGGAATCAAATGTTTCTTTGAGGATTTTAGAAAATTTTCATTTTAAAAACATCAAAAAAATATAGGCCAGCAAGATGTATAATGGACATCTAGCTTTAAATTCTATAACTGGGTCGTTTTTTAATACATATTTTTATAGGTTTTGTCTTAAAGTAATACTTATTAATGACTTTGTATGATTAGGATAAAACTGTGAGGTAAATAATTTTGTTCGAATTTTTTCCAAATTTTTAAAGTAATTTTTTGTTTAGAAAACCCACATCTCATAATCTCTCTTTTCTTGCTATCAAAAATGTCTACAACTTTCACTTGAAATTACTTAATGCTCAATGCAATTTGAATCAAAAAATATTCATTACCTTCGCCCTCTCATGTCACGTTCTCATTTCTACTTGGTTGCCTACTTAGAGTTACATTTCAAGCGCAAAAACATTCTAATTTGTACACTCACAGCCCAACTCTGCTTATATCAACTCATTTGAGCTTGCTGACCACGTATAATGAGCAACTTTCCCATTTGCACGTGCCCTCGTCTTGAAGCACTTGTAACTATGTCAACTGCAAAATACTAGGAGAAAAAAAGAACGGAACTAGGCTTAGCCTTAAACTATGCTAAAGTTTTTGTGTGCCAGCACTTAAACTTAACGCTCGATTGCTTTGGTTTTGCCTTTACTTTGGCTCCTCCTTGGCCTCGCACTCAACTTTGACTTTTATGCACTTCAATATTTTAGTGAAGCTTTTTGCCTAACAAAAAGTGCACTTCATTTGATTTAAATTGATACGATGCAAGTTTGAATTTCATTTGGGCAAATGGTCTTGGGCATCCTAAAGTATAAGTTATAATGGCCTGACCACAATTTCCTACTTGACAACAAAAACCAAAAGACATGCTCAAGTGCTTGCAGTAGTTAAAAGCAAAATTCTGTCAACTGAATTGCTAGATTTCAAAAGTCACTTCACATTACACTGTAAAATTATACAGTTGCAATGGCGAATATTAAAGGTGCACATCAATAACCTGGAAACTTGTTTTCGGTTTTTGGTTGGCAACTCCGCCCTTTTGGCGGCAATTTTCTTAGCTTAGTCAGCGCGCCTAAAAGGCGACTGTATTTTTTCTTTTTTGTCTATTAGCCAGTTTTTAGTGCATCAAACTGTCATTTTAGTTTGTTTGGTTCAAGTGGGCGAGAGTTTTTTGTGCAGTAGGCGGTCGGCTGTGCTCCAATAAACTTTTCTGGAGTTCGTGGGGCAAACAAAAATGATAGAGGTTGCGCACGATTGGATATAATGGAGAGGTTGGCTTATCAAAATATATAAAAAAAATTTTGATAAAGTTGGAAACTTAAAGGAACAAGATTTTGTTTAGGCATATTTTTAAACATTAAAGATAAAAGCTTAAATATTTAACCAATCGAAATTATTAAAAAAGTATATATATAAGGCTAACATCCACCGATGTTTTTAATACCCTTGCAGTTTTTCAAAGGCGCTACCATTGATAACCAAAAAGTTTTTCTCATGAGAATTAGTTTTTAGACCGATCGTTCCTATGACAGCTATATGCTATAGTCATCCGATTTCGATAAATTTTTCCAGAATTGTGTGGAAGTATATGAAACTAATATATACCACGATTGGTGATGCTACGATGGAAAACAAAAAAGTTTTTTCCACTAGAACTAGTTTTTTGACTGACCGTTTATATGGCAGCTATATGCTATAGTCATCCGATTTTCTTCAATTTTTCCAGAATTATGTGGAAACATAAAAAACTAATATACACCACGATTAGTGACGCTACGATGGAAAACAAAAAAGTTTTTCTCACTAAAACTAGATTTTGGTACGATCGTTCCTATGGCAGCTATATGCTATAGTCATCCGATCCGGCCGATTCCGACAAATGTGCAGCCTATGTGTATGTAAAGAGTTTTTGCAAAGTTTAGTTCTGATAGCATAAAAACTGAGGGAGGAGACAGCATCAAAACAGACGGACGGACTGAAGGACCGACGGACACGGCTATATCTGATCAAGAATATATATACTTTATGGGGCGATGCTTCCTTCTTAGCGTGATAAACATCGTGTCAATTTTAATATACCCTCTGCAAGGGCATAATAAAATCGAAAATATCTAACTCTATTTTGAAGTGTTGCAAAAATAACTGTTATTCTCGGAGACTACGAAATAGCTCACACATCTGTAAATTTAACGTAATTCTCAAAGCTTCTGTCAACAACGTCCCGCGTATGATTTTCAAAGCGGCCTAAAAGTAGGCAAAGATTTGAAAAACATGAAGATGAGACAACGGCCCTAAGGGCTTTTTGCTGTTTTTTGAGAAAATGAATGTTGCCTACTTTTAGGCCGCGTTTAAATCATACTCGGGTCGTTGAAGACACAAGCAAAAATATTTTAAAAGCGGCCTAATAGGAGGCTACATAATTTTTTTTAATAACTACCTAGATTTGAATAATATGAAGAAGAGAAAACGGCACTAAGGACTTATTACTGCTTTTTTATACGAATTAATGTTGCATACTTTTAGGCTGCGTTTGATCATACTCGTGTCGTTGCAGACACGCGCAAAGATATTTTAAAAGCGGCCTTATAGGTGGCTACATAATTTTTTGAATAACCACCTAGATTTGAAAAACATGAAGATGAGAAAACGGCCCTAAATCTGTTAAAAAAGGAGCAGCTCAAAAATATATCTGTTCCAATTTCAGTTATCCTTGAAGATGTACGAAACTAGTCCCTAAAAGTATGCTATAACCATTTTGTATTTTCTTAAAAAAATATCCTTAAAAAATCGAATCAAACTCATTTCTTTATATTAATTTTTTTTTTAAATGTATTATTTCCTGTTTTTATCTTAATTTTGGAAAATTTTATGCTGAATATATGTCATAAAAATTTTGAAATTTTTTGAAAAATCGTTCCTAAAAAAAAATGTTTAAATTTGAAAATAATCGGTTTTATATTACATTCTGACTCCTAAGTTTTACAACATGTGATCCTTAAAGAAAGCTGCAAAAGTTTTAAAATATCCTTAAGTAAGCTAAAATTGTGTTTAAATTCTACATAAGCTCTTCATTACAAAAAAATCGATTCTGAATTAATTCAGCATTAATTCAAATGAGAAAACGGCCCAAAATCTGTTAAAAAAGGAGCAGCTCAAAAATATATGTGTTCTAATTTCAGTTATCTTTGAAGATGTGCGAAACTAGTACTTAAAAGTATGCAATAAAAATTTTGTATTTTCTGGTTAAGGTCTTTAAAAATCGAATCAAACTCATTTCTTTATCTTTATTTTTTCTAAATGCATTATTTCTAGTTTTTATCTTAATTTTGAAAAAATTTTAAGTCCTAAAAATTTTGAAATTTTTTGAAAAATCGTTCCTAAAAAAATTTGAAAATTTGAAAATAAACGGTTTTATATTACATTCGACTCCTATGTTTTACAACATGTGATCTTTAAAGAAAGCAGCAAAAATTTGTAAATATCCTTAATTAAGCTAAAATTGTGTTTAAATTCTACATTAACGCTTCATTACAAAAAAGTCGATTCTGAATCAATTCAGCATAACTTTATTTGAATCAAAAAATATGCCGCAATAATTCAACAATGTGCAGAAGAAAGCTAAATCGAATAAAATTGTTCACTAATTCAATTTGGCATTAAACTTCTCTACGTAAATCACTTCATCATCCTAAATCGCCTAACCAAATAAAAGTCATGAATATTTCATTGGGAAAACAAAAAAATATCCCTCGACCCAATGAAGCGTTTATCCATGTTATTCAATTGAACATTTGCAAAAAATTAAACACAGTCTGCAGTTCAGTAAACAAAACAAATGCAAAATGCACCCTGATACAGCTGAATACTTCCCCCCTAACTCATTCTCTCTCACTCCATCTCTCCAAGAACAACAACAATTGCAATTGCAGTATCCCAAACACACAGACCATTGCACACACATCGCCCAATGACAAGTACATGGGCATAATAAAGTCTTGGAATTTATTTTTATGTGCATATAATGGAGGGCAGTTTCCTCACCAGCAGCCCCCCCTTAATTTTTGTCTATACCGACCGGCTCTCCCCAAGAGACGCATTTCAAGCGACAATACGGAAAATTTTATGATCCCCCGAACAACAGAAAAAAATTCGGCATAGGCCAAAATCCAACAACAATTACAACCCAATGCAGAGCAAAACATGAACCAGAACCATGCACTGACTCTTCACTTGACCAAATGTCCGCAACGAATTTTCGAATTTTGCCAATATTTGCGTAGTCATTTGAAGATTATCCTAATTGAGAATCTCGGCATTAGCTTCAGTGAGGGAGGGGTGGCAGTAAGGATTTAAAAGGGGGGTGTGATGGCCACTAAGGTTGATGCCCCATGACAAGCGGGTGTCGATAAGACGGGGTAAAAGATGGATCGATGGTTGGAAGGATGAGCGTGTGTGTGGGTGGCTGTAGATGAAGCGGAAACATGAAATGGTTGCAATCAGAAGTGGAATACACGTAGACAAATTAGAGGTAAGTTATCTGAAATTCGAGAGGAAATAAGTTTTATGAAGGTATTTCTTTGAGTAGGAAATATGACTTGAACTATACAATCACACCTTAGCTATGTATGTATGCGAGGCAACCGATATGATATTGACAGCAGCGCAACGTGCTTATGCTGCTGCAGCTTCTGCTATGCATAGGCTATAAGGAAGCGCGCAACACTGCCCTAACCAATAAAGTTCCTGCAAAACGTAGAAAACCTCAGTAATCATAAACCCCAAGTAGGTCAGAATTTCGAATCATAAAAATGACATTAATCACTTATTTAATTCTGAAAATATATTTCGGTCCTTAGAACAAGTCAATTTTAGGTAACCTTTCAAGTTAATGTCTTTCGGAATTAGAACTTCTCTTTTTGATGTTTTTTATTTCAATACGGAAAATTTTTAGGTGACTCCAAACTTAATTCAAAATATATGTATATATTTTAGTATTCATCTGACCAAATATGACTCCTTTGAGTAACTCATTTGAGAGTTTAATTAAACAAATATATCTAAGCAACTCACATGAGAATCTCATTTAGGAAGTGAAAGTGAATATATTGCTTTACAATTACAACAATAAAACAAATACCCCTGGTCAAATAAAAAGTTTTGCTGCAGCATAAAGTTGTTGTTGTTATCAATTATTGCATTGGTGGCCAAAGACTCTGCTTGCTGTTCATAGAGAACAATACATTCGTGAGAACAGTTGAGAGCTAGATAGAAGTACATAGACAATCACATTACAACGAGGAGCTGTTAACCCGAAAATTACCCAATGATTTTGTTGTTGTTGGTATTAGTACAAAATTTAAATTATTATTTTCATCACATTCTCGATCTACTTATCATAGAAAAAACATCAAACACATGTCGCTATTTTTTAGAGTTGACTTTAATGTAAATTATTCTACAAATGATGGGAATGAATACAAAACTTAATATATCCAATCTTCTCTTAAACTTCAAACTACGGTGAACATATTACAGATGGGTCGTATAGCTCTCATAGTGCTTCTATATAGTGGCTTCTTATAGTGGTATGGTTACATTTAGGTACCAAAACATAAGTAGAATTAAATGAAACCTTAATATCTAACACATTCTTAAACACGATAGCGCTCTGTGTCACCTAAGAAATTGCATATGGTTAGTCAAAGTTGGTTTTAAATATATTTTATAATTTATTCTAATTATTTACAGCAGATTGAAGAGCACATATATGCGCTATCAGTGCACAAAACACACCTTATGTTATCGATAACATGCCTATCGATATACAATTAAAGCTGGTAGTATCAGTATCAGTTCAAAGAAGCGAACTATTTCTTCGATACATGGTATTCTATTATGACCCGTCTAAATGGCTATCATGATACTGGATCAGTCGCGGTCTGCAGAAATATCATTGTAAATGTATAATTGAACAACATATATATTTTTTACAAGTTTTTCTTGACTAACCGGAAACTGATCTAAGAAATTTTTAATTAAATTGTATATATCTTATGGATTATTTTTATACTTGACCTAAAAATCCAAAAAAAGGCAAAATTCATTGTAGTAGGAATAGAATTTAGACGCTATGTGTTAATAGCCTATTTTCAACAAAGAAATGTTACAACATTCCTTGAGAATTATAAAAATGTCTTTGAAAGAAAGAAAAGAGAGAAACATTTCTAACAGTCGTAAAATTTGACGGCATACGCCACGAGGTTATTTAGTATTTTGTTATGCAATACTGAATTATTTATCGATATCTTTAAGGCTGCTTAAGTGTCATTACCAATAATCAGTTGATTTGAATTTAAAAACTTTGCGCACTTTTTGTTTGATAAATATATTATTTTTAAGCATTGCGTATTTGGCTTCTGCTGATGGTTAAGGTTAAGACAATGCGATTGCCCAGCAGAATTGCTCTCCTGACGGTCGTGTCTTTTATTTTGCAATGAATTTGCTTTGCTGGCTTTACCATTGGAAAGTTAAACATTTATTGTATACTAGCTATTAATCTAGCTCGCTCGGGACCTAAAAAATAGTGTTGATATATTTTTGATCAGAAAAAATGTTAAGATATTTTTGATTAACCATTATGATAAGGTTTGAACTGGCTGGAAATCGCTTTCTACATTTCAAAGGGTTGAAACTAGATCAGAAACGGGTTCGAATTAGTATAAACAATTGAAACTAGATCAAAATAAAGGAAACGGGTTTGAAATTAGTATAAAATCTTACCTACACACAAAATCCGAATATCCAATTAAATGGTTTAAATTTTTTTTTTTGTGTGCAGGATTTGACTCTGGACCACTTTGGAACTTATTTTGTGAGCTAGTTCGGAACCGGTATTGAACCAGTAAAATATTGAAATTTGTAACACCAACCTACTCACCGAATATCGAATTCATAAATAGCTCTAATAAAGCTGAGTTCACACTGATCGACACATGAGATATGATTCACATTTCAATGTGAATAGCTTGTCATTTGACATTAAAAAAATACAAAATGAACGCTAACTAGATTCTGATTTTTTATGCGTATAACAATGTGAACTGAGCCTAGTTTTTGAGATATAACTTCAAGGCACTTATTGAACCGGTTCAATCTGGTTCGGAATCGGTTTTAAGTCGGAAAAATGTCTTTCTTTATATTAACAACACTCACACCCAATGTTAAGTTCATAGCTAAAATAATGTCTAAGATAAAGCTCTGAATCGCTTTTGATTTGGCTCTGAACCTCTTTTGAACCAATTTGGTGAGCTGGTTCGAAACCGGTATTGAACCAGTAAAATATCTAGCTCCATATTACCAAAATACAAACCAAATTTTTGATTCATAGCTCAACTAATTTCTGAGATATGGCCTTTAAACACTTTTGTGAGCTGGTTCGAAACCGGTATTGAACCAGTAAAAAATCTAGCACCACATTACCAAACTTCACACCGAATTTTAAAATCATAGCTCAAATAATATGTAAGATATAGCTGTAAAGCACTTTTGAACCTACTTAAACTAGTTCGGAACCGGTTTTGATCCGGGAAAATATCTTACTCTATATACAACTTGTACATTAAATATTAAGTTCATAGATTAAATAATTCCTGAGATGAAGCATTTTTAGTTCAGTAGAAATCGATAACGTGTTAATTAATGCCAAAATGGCACATTGATTGAAAGCCATTTTTTCCAGTGTCCTAGTTACGCTACCCGCTCGCCAAATGAAGTTCAAATAAAAGGTCCATCTTGACCACTTTCCCCTTCCACACACAACCCTGCCAGCCAGCGCCTGTCACAATTCATTACGAGCTCGCCGAAAGAAAGTATAAATAAAAATAAACTTTTTCTGTTTTAGATTTCGTGACAAATGCTCGAACAACTTAGGCCTCCATCTAAATTATCGCTAGAAACAAAATATTTACACAGGCAAAAGGTTCAGTTTGAACAAGTGCACACTCGCACACACACACACACACAGACAGGAGGCCGAAAAAGGATTACTTATCGCATATTTTGACATAAGTTAAGTTCATCAGTGAAATACGAGAGTCAATTGTTTGTGCGGGGGGTTAAAACCAGAAAAGACAGACAGGAGGTTCGACATTGTCGTGTGATGGGTCAATTGTGATAAGCCGAATGTCCGAATGGGAATGACCAATCAACCCCCTTTTGGAGGTCTCCTTTTGTTCTAGGCCCACTTTGAGTGCGTGTGTGTGTTTATTTGCATTCAGCATTTGTTTGTATTTGCAGTGAAATCGAGGCAGGATTGTAAAATTGGCAAAAATTGACAGTTTAGGGCGGAAGAAAAAACAAATGATGTACAATTTTGTACAAGGATTTCGTGTTATTTTGAATAAAGAAGAATATAAAAAGGGAAAGGAAACGAATTTAATACCGGCTCAGTCGGTCGGTCTTTTATTTTTAGGTCTTCGTTAAAAAAAAGAAGGGATGCCAAGCGGATGAATTCTTCTTAATTTAACATTCAACTTAAACAGCTTCATCTGCGTGTGCATACATGCTGATATCCTGGGGGCCAAACTACTATGTATCCTTCGGGCCAAACACAAGTCAAAACAAAACAAAACAACAAAGGACTGCAGACTCCCATCTATGTCTGCTCATCCACAGCCGCGTCTGGTTGTAAAGATATAAAATCAGACAACTACAACGAAACAGGACCTTGTTGTGTCCTGTCTGGGAGAGAGTATGTGTGTCTGTTGTCAGCTGCAGCGGCGATTTGTAGCGCCACAAGGATAATCACACTTTTAATCGTGATTTAAGTTTATGGCGCTTGGAACTCGTTTAGTTTCTTGTTACCCATCGTTGTCGTCGTCGTCGTCTGTAAAGATTTTTCAATTTTTTCCTTTTATTCTCCTTGGCTTCATCAGGACCGAACTGCCTTGTTAAGTTGGCCGCTTTCATTTTTATATTTTTTAATGATTTTTATTGCATAACTGGCGGCCTCCGCCTGGGCGGGCAATTGCACTTTGCCACATTTTATGGCAAGGCAAGCTTCTTCGACCCAACAATGGACCAAAAAGGCAACTCAGGCTGTGAGTTGTTGTTAATGTTTTGTAAGGAGCAAAAAAAAAAAAATGTGGTGACTTTAAGTTGAAAAATTTACCACGCCACAAAATTGCGGTAGCTTCTTCTGGTATTATTGGTGACGTTAAATTTTTTTTTAAGATTTCTGTTCGTTAGCACCGAATTGAACCTGACAAGTTTTCAGGCATTTAGATTGAAGTCTCCAGATTTTAATGAAGTCCGATTAGGGGCCTGCCAACTCGTTTTTCGAAAACTCAGGCAGTGAGTTGTTGTTAATGTTTTGCAAGGAGCAATAAAAAATTGTGACTAAAACTTAAAAATTTACCACTCCACAAAATTTCGTATAAGCTACAAAATAGCGGTATTATTGGTGACCCCGACGTTGAAGATTTTTAAAGATTTTGTCCTTTAGCGGCGAATTGAACGTTAAAGGTTTTCTGGCATTTATATCGCAGTCTCCAGATTTCTATGAAGTTCGAGTATGGGCCTGCCAACTCGTTTTTTGAAAACAGCTGATAAATTCTCAATTTTCAATCAGAGAAATATGAAACATGTTTGATAATTCTAAGCAAGTAATAATCAGTTATTAAGTCTTTGGTGAATTATTCTAGTGCATTTTTTTAAATCAAACCTTTTTCAAAACGGCTCATTTCGGTGTCGGGTTACATAGGTTTGGTTTTGGATCTGTTTATGGCTTGGCTTTAAAGGTTCAATGATCTTTAGCACCGCTTTCCTAAAGTAAGAGGGATAATTGTCCCAATTATAATAATTTTTAGTTTGGTGACCCCGACGTGATATTTTTTTTTAGATTCCCTATTTTACTAAATTTTGTCTGAACTGCCGAGAGATCAAAAACCCATGGGTTCCAAGCGAATCTTCTTTTGTTCTTTTCAGGCATTTAGATCGAAGTCTCTAGATTTTTATGAAGTTTGAGAATGGGCCTGCCAACTCGTTTTTTGAAAAAAGCTGATAAATTCTTAATTTTTAATCAGAGAATAATGAAACATGTTTGATAATTCTAAGCAAGTAATTAATTCAGTTTATTCAAGCTAATCGGATATTAAGACTTTAGTGAATTAATCTAGAGCATTTTTTTAACTCAAAACTTTTCTAAAAAAAAAAAATCGGCTCATTTCGGGCTCGGGTAATATGGGTTCGGTATTGGATCAGTTTATAGCCTTGCTTCAAAGGTTCAACGACCTTTAGCACCGCTTTCCTAAAGTAAGAGGGATAATTGTCCCAATTATAATAACTTTTAGTTTGGTGACCCCGACGTGATATTTTTTTAGATTCCCTATTTTACTAAAATGTGCCTTGAAATGCCGAGAGATCAAAAACCAATGGGTTCCAAGCTAAGCTTCTTTAGTTCTTTTGGCTTGTAAGATTTCAGCATCGAATCCAACGCTCAAGTTTGAGAGTCGATTTCAGCGATACCTACAAGAGCTGGTGATGAGAAAAATAACTTTTTATTAATATTATTATTATAAGTTTCTTAAGCGCGGTCGAATCCACTCTCTAAAACTACCCACAGCTTAAAATTTTAAAAACGTCGGGGTCACCACTTCTGTTAGAATCTTATCAACCCGAGTTTCTCAAAATATTTTCAAGTTTCTATCCACTAATCACAGCTCCTTTGAAACTCCTTCGTTTACTTGTTCCAAACCCCCCACATAAATCTCAGCAACCGCTTACACCTTTACTTCTCCGTTGGTTTTTTTTTTCTTCCTTTAATTTGTTGCAAAAACAAACTCACCTTCTCCTGCTCGCGTTGTTTTTGGTTCGTTTACTTTTACAAATTATAAGCACTGCCATAAATTTCACTTACTCCCGCAGCCACGAGACTCTTCTGAGAGCTATGAGCACCTTTAATTTGTATATGTGTGTGTGTGCAAGACGTAATTAGAAACGAAACCCTGGCTACTGGCGACCAACTTGAGATGATTAGAGTGAGCAGGCCCAAAGAGAAGAGCCAGAAGGATTGGCCACTTGAAATGCAAATTGCGTGCAAATTATGGCCAGCTGGCAGTCCAGCCAGGCAGGTGAGCATGTTTTTTTTTTTTGTTCTTGTGATTTGTGGATGGGAAAAGAAATGTGCAGCGGAAGAGGAAATATTAAATATGGCTTAAGGAACCAGAAAAGTTGGTGTTTTAATTCAATTTGAGGCGGTTGGATTTCAAGCATTTTGTTAAGTGTGCTTGGTAAAACTAATAAAGGCGATGTGAAGATTTATAAAGATTTTTTTTCTTTTTCAAGTCTTTTTAGTGAGTGATACGATCTATGCTTGAGAAAAATTTAGTATGGGTCAATCAAATTCCATAAAGCATATAACGAAAACCTAATCAAGGGACAACTCTTAAAAAAATTTGTACAGTAAACTATAGGACTAAAATCAATATAGAGCCTGTGATACTTTTAAAGAGTCTTTATAATTATTAAAATATAAAACTGAATAACACTTTTGGCATAACTGATCACTGATCAGCTTAATAAAACTAATCCTATTACATATTTAAATTACTTTCAGGAGTCTTGTTAAATTGACATTTGAAAAAGCTCAATGTAAATATCATATTAAACACAAGAGGAAAAGAAGGCTTCGTAAATTATCAAGAAATATATCATTGATCAGGGAGAAAATTCTTTTGCTGAACGCGGCCTTTCTTTTTCCACAAAATTATGATAACCCAATAAATTTGGTTTAAATTTCTATAAACATTTTTAATTCTGTCGGAGGTGGTCGCATTTGTATGGCAAATAGGTGAAGGAGTGGTCCAATGAAGAATTAATTATTTAAATTTATTTTTTTTTTCAAAATTTATATTTGTGATATCCTTTATTGTTCCGCAGAAGGTTCGGTTCCTATACTATGATTTTAAAAACCAAAAGTGTCTTTCTAGCCTAAGCAAAGGTTTTCTGATTCTCTTATAAAAATTTCATTTCATCCAGACTGACCAACAAATGATGTGACAGTTTTTTGCGATTTGAGAGGGAAGGGGGGCAAATTTCCCAAATCTAAGACAAACTCGATCTGTGTATGGGATATTCCTACTTACATTCCAAATAACATGGCTCTACAAGGAGAAATCGACTCGACTGATGATGCTGATCAAAAATATATATACATTAATTATATCGGCTTTTTATTGATATCAAAAAATATACTAATAAGTCCCAAATCATATCAACTTTATATTCTCTGAATATATATATGCTTTTTGCGGTCGGAGATGTATCCTTCTGTGCATTGCAAACAATTTAAACTAGGGCTGCAAACCGGTTTTGATCTGAACCGTTTTAATCACCGAGTTCAGAAATTTCTTGTAAAGTTCTTGTAAAAAAATAGTTCAACCTGAACCTGTTTCGAACCAAAACTTTCGGTTCGGTTCAACAAAAGATTCAAGTCTTAGTTCAGCGGTCTTTTAAAACCCTAAAATTTATTTTTTCTGATGAAAGAAGTAGAATAGACAAACAAATACTTGAAGATATTCAACTTATAAATGTGAATTGAATATGAATAAAATCCTAGGTTCCACGTATAAAAAAACGAGAAGGCAAGGCTAACTTCGTCTGCACCGAAGTTTTAATACACTTGAAAAACTTTACTCCAACTGATTTAACTGGAAAAATATATATAGGATATAGATCAGATATTCAAAATTTTTTAATCATTGATAATAAAAATTTGATACCATAAAAAAAAACTTCTCTTAGTAAAACACATTTTCCGACCGATCGGTCCTATGGCAGCTATATACTATAGTCATCCGATTTTGAAAATTTTTTTCAAAATTATGTGAAAGCATATAAAACTAATATATACTAAGATTGGGGACGCTAGGATAGAAAACAAAAAAGTTTTTCTTACTAGAAGTAGTTTTTTGACCGACCGTTTATATGGCAGCTATATGCTATTGTCATCCGATTTTGATAAAATTTTTCAGAAATGTGTGGAAACATATAAAACAAATATATACTACGATTGGAAACGCTACGATGGAAATCAAAAAAGTTTTTCTTACAAAGACTTATTTTTCGACCGATCGGTCCTATGGCAGCTATATGCTATAGTGATCCGATTTTAATACATTTTTCCGCAATTATGTGGAAGCATATAAAACTATCATATACCAAGATTAGTGAGGCTACGATGGAAAACAAAAAAGTTTTTCTAACTAGAACTAGTTCTTAGACCGATCGTTCCTATGGCAGCTATATGATATAGTTATCCGATCCGGCCGGTTCCGACATATTAGGTGCGTGCAGTAAAAAGAAGACTCTGTGCAAAATTTCAGCTCGATAGCTTTAAAACTGAGAGACTAGTTCGCGTAGAAACAGACAGACGGACAGACAGACGGACGGACGGACGGACAAGCGGAAATGAACTCGGCTCGTCGTCCTGATCAAGAATATATATAGTTTATGGGGTCGGAAATGAATATTTCTATGCGTTACAAACTTCTGGGCAAAATTAATATACACTTTTCAAGTGTATAAAAATCAGAAATTCCGAAGTTTTTTTTTATTTTCCACAAATAATTGGCTTCTCTATACAAATTTGGTACAACTTGGAAGGAACTTAGGTTCCAAAACCTTGAACCTAAAATTTCTAAACCATAATCATTGGTAATTGTTGGTTCGAACCTGCGAGCCGGAGATCCGCAAAAATTATTTGGGTTTGCAGCCCTGACTTAAACACACCCTCTGCAAGGGTATAAAAAGTATATATTTTGGCAAGTTAGATTTTGTAAACTCCCTTGAACTAATTTTTTGAACAATCACCATTTTAAATTACACTCAGGGAAAAATGCTGTGAAATTTTAATATTTTCACGTTGACTTAAATATTTTTGCCATTGATTTTGCGTTAAATATGGAATTCGTTAATCTGAAGTGCTTACACTTTAAATCGAAATTAAATATGAAAATAGTCAAATTTAATAGTTTTCATATTAAATATAAAAAGACCAAATTATTAAATTTAACAAAAAAATATTTAATTTTAAATATTTCATAATAATTATAAAATATATTCATATTAAATTTAAATAAATATAATATTTAACTTTAATATACTTTACAGTACTTTAAATTTTTAAATATTCAATATAAACACCATTTCATATTGAAATAAACATTTTCCAACTTTAATTTAAAAGTACCCCCCTCAAAATAAATATAGTTTCAATTTAATCTAGCAAGTTTTTAGCAGACTCGGGGTCAAATAAGTTATGCATAACTGTTAAAAAAGTACACACACAATACACAATGAGGCTGTATGGAAAACCATACATCTGTTTCGGAAGGTTCCACTATTCTTCAACATTGGTTTTCTGCCTGATGACACGAAGCAATGACAGCCAATGACTCGAATGCCATAACTGGTTGGGGAGCCCAAAACCAGCAACGTGCAAAAACCTTTAACCATTTAAAATTTTAAAATAAAAATACAAAACATTATTTTTAAGATGAGAACCTCATAAAAGCAATATTACTCATATTTAAAAATAATATTAAACATAGTTAAGCAATACATATTTGCGTATATTTGAAATAAATATGATTTTAATTTAATCTGAATACAGCAATATTTAATTTTAAGTGAATTTTACTTTGATTTTACTATATTCATATTAACTTCTGTGGTTAAGAATGTTTTCAGTTAAATCAAAGCGCTTTCTATTGGACTTTAATACATTTGCTATTTGAAAACAGCATAGTAAAATTAACTATGATTGTATTAATTTTTACGATTTGTTTTTTCTCTGGGTGTAGTTAAAAGCACCCTAATAATTTTAAACTAGAACTTAAGGTAACTCTAATACCTAGCGTGGTCGCCAAAAGAAGCTGGAAGACGGAAAAAAAGAAACTAAATAAATAAATAATAAAATAAAGGCCATCCGGCAATTATAAAGTTTAAATAGCCGAAGAGATAACAATTTTAAAACGATTTTAATACTGCCTTGATATTTATAAAACAAACGAGCCATGATATGCTATATTGAATTGACACGCCGCTATTTGCAAAATTTATAAATGCCTATTCCTGTTTTCCATCAAATTATGCGGAATCGGAATTGGTGAATTGTGTTATTATGATTTTAGCTTAAAATTACCGTTTATTTTCATTCAACAAATGTCATCGATTGGAAAATCGATTCTTGGATATCAGACCTTTATCCAAATCTGATCAATCGCATTCGGAAAGGAGAACAGGCTTAAAAGTATCTTCCGATAGAACATTACTTCTGCCCCACTCTCTATAAGGCTGGGTTTATGTTGCCTCATTTTGAGTCAAATTCCTGCAATTTTCAAGTCAAAACATTTGTAATTTTCTAGCATTTGTCATTTGTTTATGACCCAATGTAAGCCTAGCATAAGATCTTAAAAGGTGATGTAAGTTCTTTGATGAAACGAACCTTTTCCAAACAGCGGTGATTCGGTTCGGGTTCAGGAGATCACAAATCTTTCATATTTTGTTCCTGGTTCGTTTTGCTTCCGTTCTGAACCGGTTTGGTCCTATATAATATATTTGCCAAATTATTATTTTTATTATTTTGACTTTATAGAAACAAATGGCTATTTCGACTTTAATGCACAGATTTATAAAAGTAATTCTTAAACCATTTTAGGTAGAGTTCAAAAGACGAAAATGAAATCGTATCTGAATTGATGCGGAACTATATTTTTAAAAAGCAAGTAGAATTGAGATTAAGGCTAAATGTTGAGAATAAAAAAAACATTTTTTTGCCGAAGAGTAAAATCTACTTGTTATTCGATTTTCAATGTTGAATAATTGTCTGAAATATTTTTCCTTCGCCCATTTACATATATTATAGATATTCTATTTTTAATTATAGTTCTTTGAATTTGCTGTACAATTAATATTTATTATTTATTTAAAGCCCCGAGAAATAAGTCAGATATAAGAAGCTCTAGCACTTACCGTTATTATGAGTTAAAAATGCATTATCAGCTTCTGAAGACGAAGATCCTTGTAGCTCATTATTGGCATTCGATGATGATGATGAATTGGAAAAGTCATAGGGATGAGTTAGGCTATTATTGCCCGCTGTGGAGGCAGCCAGTGCCTTGAAGAGATGTGCAGTGCGCTGTTGTAGTTGTTGGTGTATTTGCTGTGGCTGTTGTTGTTGTTGTTGCTGCTGGGGTGGTATATAGGGATTGTTGTAAATATTGCGAGTGTCATTCGATGGCTGCTGCTGCTGTTGTAGATTATATTGTTGTTGCTGTTGCTGCTGCTGAAGCGTGTTATTGGCACTCAGACCATTCACCGTAAACTGTCGTGATTTGGCTGGAAAAGAGAGAGAAAAGCGAAAAAAGTTTGTTAAAAAAGGGCAACTTTTTTTTTTAATTTTTGGCTTGTCATGACAGTTGCTGCTATTTCTTCTGCTCCTTATGCTTAATTGCATGCATTGAAATATGTAAATGAGCGAGAGTGAGTGTGTGTTCGCTTCAATTAAAGCATTTTCGTTGTCATTTTGTTAGAGGTCTGAGGTTTTTCGTCGTTTGTTGCCTATTGTTACTTTTCTCATATGAATTATGCATATTTTTGGTTGGCTGTTTGCGGAAATAATGTTGACGCGGAAGCTGTGATAATGAAGCACAACAGGCGAAAATGTCCTCCCCCCCAAAAAAGTGTGGTAACCCTTTCAATTTGGACCCTCCCTTCCCAAAAACGGCACTCGGAAAAGTTTCTCCTGGCTGTTGCTGTTGCTTTTGCATATTAATTATGCATGTTTTGTTTTTGGTGTGAAGGCATCAACACATTGTTAGGAATTTCAAGCGAAGGATGGGTATGAAGAGTTGGTCTCGTTTTAGGGTTTTTGTTGTTGCTCCGCTTTGGTAGCCAACTGTGTAAATATTAAGTGTGAAAGATAACGAGCTAATAACTCAGTTAATTTTTTGCCTGCTGTGTGTGTGTGTGTGTTTGTTATTGGCTTATTAGCGGCGAGGAAGTTACTCGTGTTCGTTAGGTGATCAAATTAGGACATGTTTTTGAAGCAGATTATACAACAGGTGTTTCATTTTCCAATGCCTGGGCAGAGTCTAGCCCAGGGAATGGGAGAAGCTCAACTTTAGTCATGATGCTCAAGCAATAGATGAATACTTAATTGACGCAGTGTTAAGTAGGTAACGCTTTTATTGAGACTGACATTCTGGAAACTTAAAGGATCTTTATTTAAGGCGCAGAATGTGACAGAGGCAACATTTACTTTTCAAATGTCAGTATATGTGCGTGCATTAAACTTCCTTATCTACTTCTACCCAAGCATCTTTAACTATTGCCTACACCTTAAACTTTTCCAGCTCCACTTTAAAGTTTCTTTACATCTTTTGTTGTACGCCACCAATCCATGATTTAAATTATGCCCCATTTGTCCTTCAAAATGAGCCGTTGATAATTCAGAGAAAACCAAAACGAATGAAAAATATCAGCTCATTTCCATTTCCAGTCATTGCCTTTTTTTTCCTTCCTTTTTATTTATTTTGCTTTTAACAAAATTTGGCAAATTTACACTTCAGCAACAAAAGGCGTTCATCCCACACAAATCCCTCAACTACTTTCGACTAACAATAACAAAAGGAAAAAAAGTGTGGAGGATGCCTCTCCGCCCTCCTTTAATGGCGCAATTTTTCCCCTATCCAAAAACATAAATAAGGGCAACATTCAATGCAAATTGGACTATTTACGCAAATTTTATTGCCAAAGCATTTTTATATTTATTTTGTTTTTGTTGTTGCTGCTAGTTTTCTATTTTGTTTTGGGCCCCCAAGCGTCTACTAAATCAGGCAATTTGACTTTCACTTCACTGGCGAATTTTATTTTTTTTTTTTGATATCCTTTTTGTTGTGACCCCCTTGGCTTGGTTATGCGATTTCATGTCATTATTTTGTCGCTAAACGTACAACAATTTTCCGAGAAGCCAGCAACAAACAAAAAAATGTGTTTTTTATTGACATTTTAGACGCGACGCAGATTTCCGCCGCATCAACGAGTTGAATCCTTTTTGGCCTATGGCTCTGTCATAAAGCTGACTTTTGCCTTCGGGAAAGGATTTACCAATAAATTCATTCTAGTGAAAATTTATTGACATTGGTTTTTAAACCGCGACGCGTGTTGCTGAAGAGATTTTATGGCCAGGAAATTGGCATTGAAGGAATTTTTGCTTGATTGTTGTGCGGTTGAACCAAACACTGACCTTTAAAGGCAAAAGGCAAATCGAGCAGAGGTAATTGGGGTACATGAGGATAAGGAAGGACTAAAAATGCAAAATATAAACATAAAGAATAGAATACATTTTTATCTAAAGTAAATCAATAAAGTATTTTCACGTCATACATTTTTAAAGATTATTTTTAATCTCAATTTTGAAATTTAATTAAATAGTTGGTTACAAGAAGCCGAAGCCCCACCATGGAATTAAAGATAACAATTAATGATTGAAAGAAAAATATAAACAGAGGATTCGATATCTACTATTCTACTACGTATTTAATACACAGAACAACATTCATAAAACATTGACTTAAGGGGGTCTTCTATCTTTGAAAAATGTTTTTTTTTATTTTAAATTTTTTGCATTATTATTATTATTTCCCTTTCATCCCCTTCAAACCATTTTCTAAAACTCGAAATAGTTTAGTAGATATAGTCCTCCTGGTCCTGGTCCTGAAGGTCCTCCCAAAAAAGGCGATTGGCGGTGATCACTCTATCTGGTTGGCTTATCAGAAATATAAAAAAAACAGAAAGATTCTCCTAGAGGATAGATGAATTCTCTGAATTTTCAATATTTGATAAATTGGTTCGACAATTTGAAAACATGTAAAGCGAATTTATACGTATAATGGGGGGGGCGGCCTATGGAAATCAAAAATTTTTCTCACAAATTTCGTTTTTATATTCATATGGAGTTAAATTACTGTTTTTGCGCTGTCATTTTCAGATTTTGGATCGTTAAAACTTACTATTGCACATGTCTAAGAAAGTTTTCACTAAAATATTCTTAGAGATGTTTTATGGAGTTTATGATATAGCATTTGTGTGAAATTGTTATAAGAAGCTCTGTCAAAATTTCAGCTCGATGCTTTAAAACAGAGCAGACTAGTTCGACATAAAAAAAGTCATAGACAGACGGAAGACGAGGAGAAAGCGGAAATGGAACTAAACTGGTCGGCCTGATCAAGAATATATATAGATTCTTGGGTCCGATTTTATTTTTCTCAACGTTATCAAACTTTTTGGGCGAAATTAATATATACTTTTCAAATTGATCGAGAGAGAATGATTCTCTAGGGGATAGATGAATTCTGGGATTGAGCAAAAGAGTTAAGTTTATACAGAAGCAATCTAGAAAAGTTAAAGGGTTGCTCCACGTTAAAGGAAGTTTTTAAATTTGCTTTCCATTTTACTAGTATCCAGATTGTTAAAAAACATTGTTTGGCGTCAGTTTAGGCGTTACTTTTTATTTATAGCATTTTTGATTTTCTGGGTTGTCCCAATCCATTCGCCTTAGCCCAATCACTTACTTTCATAAGTTTCCTTTTACAAATTCTAGTACATTCATTAATTTCACATAACGATCGACTTACATAAAGTTGGACATCACAGCCTAATAGACAATTAGGAAGGTCATTGATATACAAAGAGAAGAGTAAAGGTCCAAGGACTGAGCCTTAAGGAACACCACAAGACAGACTTAAGAAACCTGACATGGACGTTACAGAAGCCACTGACTGATTTCTGTCGTACAAATAAGTATTAATAAGATGCGTTGCAGTTAAGGAGAAGTTATATAGATTTTTTAGTTTAGTTATTAATATATTGTGGTCAAATGTGTCAAAAGCCTTGCTATAATCTAGTAAGGCTAATAATGTAACATTGTTATTGTCAGTTTGAATTCGGATGTCCTACACAATCTTTAAAATCGCCGTCGAGCAACTCCTGTACTTTTGATAACCAGATTGTACTTGGCTTAGCATCGAATTTTCGAACAAAATTTTTGAGAACAATAGTTTAAAAAAACAAAAAAAACTATCGGATATTTAAACCCGATGGGTTTAGCCGTTTTGAAAACACAGTTTTGAGACAAGCGTGTTTAAAGTTTTAAAATAAGTTCACTCAAAGTTAAAAATTGTTTTCTTCAACTTGCATGGTTTCGTCTATTCTAGGGACATAAGATGATACCCTCTGCAGCATCAGCAGCTTCTAATAGGTCGAATTGAATTTTCGAACAATCCATTCTTCCTTCGTGAACTGATTTTTGGCGTTATTTTCCATATCAACTGAATATCAATATCAACTCCATATCAGCTAAATAAAACTTGCATTATGTTTTTTATGTGAATAACCACCAACACTTCTTTCTAATAATTTTTCGCTGATGAGATCTTTATAAATTTCGGAAAAAATTACGGATAATATAGTAGTATTTGTGTAAAAAATCAGTTTTCGTAATAGTTAATTTTATTTCGAAAAATCATTTACAAATTAATATGACAAAATAATCGAATGTTTTCGATATTTTTCGATTTTTAAAAGTATATTTTTTGTTGACAAAAATTTTTAATTAAAAAAGGTTTGTATTAAGAATAAACAGGTCTTTTGGGATGATTGAGGTGTCATTTGAAGCGTATTAAAAATTGTATTCTGTGTGCGATCAAAATCTACAGATAACCCCAAATAATATATATATCTCTTCCATCCAGAACTTAAAAATATCGCAGAATATTTCCCAAAAAATATTCGATATATCGCTGTAATAAAATATCTGATATTGATATATCGTTTTTTCGACAAAATTATCGATTTTCGATATATCAATACTATTTCCGGCATCCCTAATTCCAAGCTCTTCTGGTTTTAAAAAATCATTTTCTAGTGGCTCAAAATGGGAGCGTTAGTAAAGACATTTGGCAAATTTGGTTCCGTGTGATACGACCTCAATGCATTTCCTATGAAGGAAGCGCTATACAGACATTCAAACGGACCAAAAACACTCGAATAAAATGCTTTTTAATGGTGCAAAACGTTGTAATGAGTTGGAAGGCGATTATTTTGCATGAAATAAACTTGTTAAGCCAAAATATGTTTACTTTGTGAAGCACCTTGTACAAACCTCGCATATTTTTGAATGTAGAATGTACCTTTTCTGTTTCAGTGACCACTGACTTTTGGGGGGATACATCAATCAATAAAAATAACAACATAAAAAAATATATGTTTATATTTAGCATAGGAAAATATTTTGTTGTATTGTAATTTACTTTCTTACTTTCAACATTTCCCAGCGCACCTAATTAATTCATTACGCAATCAATTCAGCAATCCTTGTGCCTTTTGTTTTATTTCATTTAGCCCGAACTTTTGCCCAGACGAAAGCACTTGAAACTTTTCCATTCCAACCCACACACACACACACAAAAAACACACACACACACAACAATAACAAACAATTAACAATCAATGCAGCCAATTAACAATTAACGTTAAAACCTCAAAAGTTCTTAACAAACTTTTTAAGCGGTTTAACCATACCATAAAAATGGAAATATATTTTTAATATCAAAATTTGGGTCAATCAGAACATTTTATTGATTGAGAGGGGGGTGTTAATTATTAAAATTCAAAAAAAAGGGAAGTGAGAAAACCATTAAGTTTTTCACACGCACTTGACATGAAAATTAGTTTTGGATTAGAAATTTAAATTGAGGCAATTCGGGCAATATATGATTAGAAAAATTCTCAGTCTCAGCTACTTGAACAGATGTTCCGGCATTTGAAATTCACAAAACTAAAAGCAACGCTTAAGCCCTCCAAAACAAGAAGACAAAAGCGGATTCGCTAGGGTGAAAATGGCCAAACACCTGAAAGGCTGTCAATGACAGTTGTCACCCCCTTTTGGACTAGGAAATAGCAAAATTTGCACAGCTGAAACTCGGAGAGAGAGAAAGAGAGAGTGGTTTGAATAATTCCTTGCAAAGAGAAGTTTCTAATGCATGTTTGGTATTTGCATAATTCCCCTTTTGGTTGGATGCTTCAGGAGGCACTTGACTCTCTTACCCGTGTACCCGTCGTTACCCAAACCAAACCAAATATCAATTACAATCACGCAATCTACACAATACCCCCAGCATGAAACGAAACGAAACGGATCGGGGACGAACAACAAGCAAATTAATTGAAATCAATGCAAATGCCCAGGAAAAACGGACAAAACTTTAAGGGTTGCAGTTTTGGGTTTTTCAATCGCATTTGTCAGCGGCTTAAGTCGCGCCGCTCCATTCGGTCTCTTTTGGGCCATTGTTGTCAAACATGTCAAAGCGATTGCAAACATTTGGTCTGCTTTTAATTTATCAATGAATCTGCGTTTTTTTTTCCACTGGCTGATCTCTATGGCGGATTCCATTTCGCGGTTTGCTGAGCAGCCTGAGCATCCTGCCTCATCAGCGGTCGCTTTTTTGTGTTGTAAAGATAAGTAACCCATTTTCAGGCATTGTGCAATATGTCAATGTGTGGCTGCTGTGGGCGTTCAATTGCTCAACGGGGCAGCTGGTTTTTTTGTTTAGGCCCTTGAACATATGCTGGGAAATGGGAATTTAGAATGAATAACTTGGCCTCGCGCAAAAGAAGAATAACTCGGACTCTAGCTTAAGCTTTCATAGTTTAGAGAATTTTGTAATTAGTATGAAAAATGTTTACTAAAGAAAATAGCTCGAACCTTTTTATTGTGTTAACAACACAGCTTAATAAAGAGAATTCACATTAGATCGTCTGTCTTTTTACTATTCTATAACTTAATATTTAAGAATTGAAATGTTTTTGAAAAAAAAAAAAAAATATTTTGAGAAATTCGCTTTAAATTAGATATTTTTTTATTTAAATTACGACAAAACAATTGAAACGAGAAGGGGCTACTTCGACGTGGTTGAAAACTTTACTCAACGATACAGATAAGACATATAAAAAAATATATACTACGATCGAGAGCTACGAGGAAATCAAAAAGGTTTCCAAAGACTTATTTTCGACATCTGGAAAAAAGAAATTTATCGTAAGAAATTACTTGTAAGAAAGTACTTAAAAACTTAAACAGGCAGGACAATATTCATATCATTGCTGCACCGAACAGAACTGAATGTAAACTATGTTGTAAGCCGAACCTTTGGCTTAGGGTCTCAGATTAATGGCTATCCGAACAAGTCTCTATTTCTCGCTTTTACCATGCACATTTTACTTTCTACGAATTAATTGGTTTAATGATCCATACCAGCGATGGGCAGCCCTTGACTCTTTTGGCCCAGCCATTCCTTTAAGAAAGCATTTGTTTTGATGCCACTTAGTCGCACAGGCAAGTGCGACGCGTTGGAAAGAGAAACAAAATCAAAACGCATGGAATTCTGCCGTCAGATCGGAGCAAACAAAACTGCTTAAAAACCCTCCATACCAGACATATTTACACCTCTTGTGAGGACGATATTAAAGATTGGTTAGTGTTTTTTGAACCCTCCTGCTGTATACTCATTTTTTCAATCCCTAATAACTTGATTAAAGAACATTTCGGAATGTATTTCGAACTACACTCCTGCACAATATGATACGACACCCCGACAATTTTAGTTTCGACCCTCGTAGGAGAATGGAGTTGCCTACTTTTTATACTCTGTACCGAAGGTACACAGAGAAGAGATCTCAGAGATGGTAAGAGCTAGAGATGTGAAGTGTATGGAACATATAATTCTTATACCTGCAGGCAGATCAAGTTTATTTTTAATTTTTGCCATTAAAAAAACGAAATAACTCCCACAATTTTCAAGATAGATAGTTCGAACATTCTAGATATATATTTTACTACTTATTAAATTTTTTTAAATAATAAAAGAAATTAAATAATTAAAATCAAATGTTTTCGATCAGATGAACGATATTAGAGCTATACGTAAAAAAAAAAAACAAACGACAACAACAATACCGCAGCGATTGGTAGAACTTACGAGAAAGAGAGAGCGAGAAGGCAATAGCTAACTGGTAATTTCCCAATTGGACCTTGCTTGACGGCAGCCCCCCACCTTCTTTCCCATAGATATTTGTGTAAGTAGGCAAATACCAAGTATGAGAGGAGCGATGCAATTAAGATGACCTGCGGTCAGAAATCACGCGTGATTCCCGCGTGACATATATTGATACGTTTATGTTAATAGGAAATTATATACAAATTTTATAATTTTACGAGTTATGTACTAGGGTAATTCTACTCATCATTACTTATCGAGCCCCCATACATCGTTTTTCAACCAGATGAAAGATAGTCGAAAGAGTTGCCACCCCCAGATTTTGAAAAAACCCCACACTTTAAAGTTATCAGTTACGTACAAACAGGTACAGAGTTATTACAGTCGGGCTTGACCGACTTTCTTACTTAATTCTTTCTTTAATGCTCAATTCTCGCAGGTACCTCTTTAAATTATCAAACATATTTTTAAAATTCGAAGATCCCCTGAAATAATTTTTCAACTGTTTTTGAAAAACGATCGGCATCTGAGTCGGGCTTTTTAGAATTTTAAGAAAATTTTAAGAGAGCTTTTTATGATCCATGTAAATAAATCTATCTTTAACTTTAATGTTATGTTAAAATTTGGATGGCAAACACCTGAGCTGCTTTGTTTCCATTGCAGTCATGTTTTTTTCCCAGACTTCTTTAATTATTTCCTCATGGTATTGGTACCACGAAACTGACTTTATATTAATTATTGAATATATATTTCAATATTAAGGCTTATAAAATTTTGTCCCCCATTTAATCGGTAAGGTTGTAGACACAAGTAGGATTTTAAATGTTATTTTTTTTCACTCGAATCCAAATTTAGAAATTCAAAGAATTTTCTGTCAAAAATTAATTTCAGCACCCCCCGGAATCAAAAATCTAGCTACAGGTCTAGGGAGGACTGAATTCGACCACGCGTTGATATATTTAATAAAACTTTTTTCTCTAAAACTTTTACATAGCTGGGTCACCTTCACCAGCAATTGGCGCCAGCTGCGAATTCGGCGTTTAATTGTGGCTTCCTTTCTCTTTCTACGATAAATAATAAGTACATTTGCTAAGATCTAAAGAAGCGGTTGATGCGTTCAAAACGCTTATTTTGGAGTTACCTCATTTAAAAAAAAAATCCTAATGTTTTTTTCTCTTTTTCCAAAATACAAAGCACAGCCCATTTGATTTACAAACTGCGTTTTATGTAACTTTCTTTCAAATATTTTGCGTAATTTCCAAATGCTAATGACTACATTTGCCTGCCCCTTGTCAAAAGCATACGCACATACAGTCAGGGGGAAGCCATTGACATATTCAACTCATTAATTCTACATTGAGCAAGTCCCAAATACAATGGCACAGCCAAGGATCGACTACCGTTCTGCCCTTCTGACGCTGACTGCGGATGTAGTAAAGTATTTGCCAGGCTAATAATAAACACCCAATACAAAAAAAAAAGGAAGAAAAAACAGAATCCGAGGAGAGTGCGAGAACAATGGCCGCAATGGTAACAGGATCAAAAATCAGTAACCAGACGAGGGTTCATTAAAACTGCGTCTCGTTTTGACACGGGGTGCAAAAAGTAACCAAACTACCCCCTGGACCTGAGCAAGATCAAAGCAAACTGCAACTGCCATTAAGCATTCGACATCTCTTCCTTTTTTTTTATGGTAACACAAAAACTTATTACAAAAAGTTGACATTGTGTCAAACACGAAATAACGAGGCGAGGCGCACACACACACACACACAAGCACACACCTTTTCCCAATCCCGCCGAGCGTCGTGCGGTTCACAGTCGCAATTATTGCGTTTGAATTGTCAACACCCCCGTTGAGAAATGGGAATGGTCAAAACCGAAAAACGCCACGGGCCAAATTCAATCCCTCCATCCTATCCTATCCTCCCTGGCAATCAGGCGTCGGGTGTCGATTGTAACAATAACATTGCCCATAGCGCAGATTTGCGCCTCTAACGTTGATGATGACGAGGACTGCCCATCCGCATTCTCGTGTCGATGATGACCCCATGGAGATGTGGGAAATGTGTCATTATTTTTAACAATTTTTCTGTGGTTTTTAGCACCTTCTGTAATTTATGACTCTGCATTTCGGTTTTGATGGACTTTGATGATAATTGGGGGAAGCCAGAGATACTGTACATACATATGTATATGCTGATAGGCGGGGGAAGCGGTCAGTGGTGGGTGATTAGCAAAAATCATGGAATATTATGGCTGGACGTAAGCTCAAAGGAAATACAAATTTGTTTTAATCTCAATAGAAATTTATGTATATGTATAAAATATATTTTATAATAGGAAAGAATTATTTAAACTTAAACTTTAGATAAAGAGGAACCACACTCAGAAAAAAGATCAAGCATTTTGTACTTGAATTAAGAACATAAGTTGTTGATAGTATGGTAAGTTTGAAAACACTTGACTTAAGTGCTTAACTCTTTCAAGTACAATTCATTCAATCCCGAAATACTTTTATTAACTGTTTTGGGATATATTAAATACATTTCGATTTATGTTACGATTTTCTGAACATACTTTTAGTTTGTAATAGTCTTAAGTCAATTCCGATCAACTCTTAAATCTCGAATTTTCGTAGTTAAAACAAAACTTTCTTCATTGAAGTCTAATAAATCCTAAAGTAAGTCCCAATAGTTTCCTAAAACAAAGCAATAGTATTATAAATAAGTACAAAATGTTCATAATAAAGTTCTTAAGCTATTTTCAATCTTGGATCTTGAAACAAGGTCTCTGTATTGAATTAAATAAGACTGCAAAGTTCCAAAAGCTATGATTTAACCAAAGATCTACATTTAGATTAATCAATTTGATTGACCAACACTCCATAAGCAAAGTGATAGAACCAGTTGGGAATCTACAGAGCTAATTCATGATCAAATAATTTTCGGAATTTCCATTGCATACTTTTTGGGCTGGGCATAGTAAACCAATTTTCTGCTCAATCTAAGACATTTTGTACCTGGCGTTTTCTATAACTTTCCAGTTAACTTAAGGCACGAAAAAGTCTTTATTCAAAAATGTTTGTTTTTTATTTTAATTTAAATACCCCCAAGAACATAATGCACTCATACTTCGGCCTCAACTGGGACCGGAAAATATAGTCGTTAAGCGAAACGCCGTTAAGTGAATCAAAGTTTTCGATACAATTCGGTGCAATCCTTTCTAACTGGTTCCAGCTCAAAGAATGATTAACAATTTTAATTTTTCTAATTCATACATCAACCTTTCTTAAAAATACTTTATAAATTCAATTGATATTTAATCGCCTCGTTGATTTTCAAAATTTCCCTCCCCATCCATAAGTTTTTCGGTTGTTTGTGGCTATCTATCCAAATTCATAAAATGGTCGAAATCATCGATAGTGTAGTATTTTAATCCTGTATCAATAGCCAAAGCAACAATTTGATCTCTTACAAATGCTAAGTCATCAATCTTCGATGATGAAGAGGTACTTTCGCGACTGCGATTCAATGTTCAATGATTTTGATTTAAGTTCCTTCCACGACTGATCGATAACTTTTAAATCATCTTTTATAGTGAATTTTTCCAAAATGTCCATCATTGAAATGTTGTCTTTCGCATTTTTTCTGAGCAAAAATGATTTAACTTCAGGAGAGAAACATTTGAACGCAAAATTACTGGAAGCTGCATTTTATCGACATTTTTCAATGCATGCGGATTTTCTGAGAAATAGATCAATAAAGGCTTTAATCTGTGATCACCGGATGCATTGGAACCAAGAAGTAATGTTAAAAACTCTTTTGAAATTAACTAACTTACCTTTCTCTGCTTATGAACGACCATTCTTTGTGTACCTAATAGTTCTTCTGACAGGACAGTTTGAACAGTAGATTTGACCAAGCTCATAATAAAGCTAACCTGCTATACTTTTTCCCCTGCCTTCAAACGATGCATAATCATAGCTTATAAAATCTTTATCAGATATCGGTTGCTTGTAAAATAAATTTAATAATATAGAATGACTGGTCTAAGGTCTTCATTATCGTTTTATATTAAACTGTTGATCCTAAGATTACTACTGTTTGAATATAATTTCAACTAATGAGGGGAGCTTCGACTTGTTTTCAATGGATCCCCTGAACATAGTAGAAATTTTCAAAAATTTCCAGAAAAAGTAGGCAACTTAATTCGCTCGAAATGCAAATTCTCATGATTTCTGGAAATGTATGTATTTTGTCTATTGGCATCAAGTTCCTCCTTTAATTCGTAGAACTGGTCTGGGAGTTGTAGAAAACGATTGTAATTCTCCTATTTTGTTGTATTTAATAAACAAGTCAACAATGTTGAATGTGCGTGTTAATTGGGTTGAATTACTCTCTTCATCGCGAATAAGAATAAAGGTGAACATCAATTAAATACAGTAATATTCTACCTGAACTAATCTTGTAACTGAGATCCGGCTCGAAGGACCAAAAAATATTTGTAGTTAAATTAAACTGCGTTAGTGTTTTCTTACAATCACGTCGTGAATACACAGAATAGTTAAACCGGAAGCGCATCTGGTGGCAAATGCTGAGCAGAACCAAATGCCGCGAAAGATAACGAGTTTAATGAAGTGAAGCGACCACATTAAGACATTGATATTTGATAATTCTGGAAATTGTATTTGAATCATCAACTACACAAGAAGCTCAGCATAGCTTCAGCTGTTCTCTTTCGTAAAAAACATTTTATTTAACTTTTGAACGAACTTATGCAATCATTAAGGATGCTTACGCGTCTGTCAACTACTTTTCAATATAAATTTGTTCAGAAGAGCATTGCCATATTTTATACCAATATTCGAAGCAAAATGTTGTTATTTTCCCAGCATGTTCTCCACTCATTCAAAGCTTATTCCACAAACCACTTTATGTACAGTTCTCAGATCAATCATCGGACTGTTTTCTCTATTTACCAAATGGATTATCCACAGTTTCCTGTTTGTACACTAAATTACATTTCAATTTAGATCACTTCACATCATCAACTGCAATCCCCAAAAGGCCTCGAAATTCCAACCAGTCAACAAAATCGGCTAAGCAAATACTCAGAATTGTAGTCCCCATAGAAATGACTTAACCTCAGGGCTGGGGAGGGTCTCTCTCTCTCGTTCTCTCAATGAACTCAGAGACCAAACAGACAAACTGCAATTAGCGCGCACACACAAGGCAAACATGACAAATTTTCCAAAGAGCAGAAATGGGTAGGTTAAGCGGGGGGTGGCTGCTCTACCTAGTTCTAGCAAAGGTATAATTTTACACAAATCAAAAGTAAAATGCGTGGCGAATGCAGAATTCGGAAAATAGCGCAAAATCGAGTACGAGTTGTTATGGGGTATGGAGTTAGAAATCAATTGTCTTGACAACGGACGCAAAATCCCATTGTGCAATATTTCTACCTTTGGTGGACCAATTAAAAGGGTTTGTCACTGAAAGGATTCGCTTCTTTTTATTATTGTGATTTTTCTAGTATGCTACCTGAGCTTCAGTTTCACGGTTGGCTTGTTTGGCAAATTTGTTGTCGCGGCTGTTGACTTTAGCATTTTCCCTTTTTCCCATTTTCGGGGGAAAGACTTTAAGCTTTAATTGCTTGACATTCTCTGCCGTAAATTGTTGACATTGTTTTTTTGTTTTGCTGCTACTGCTGCTGCTTCTCATCATGACAAAGTGATTTGGCTTTGGCTTTTGTTTTCGTTTTCGTTGACGCTGCGTGGGAACTTTGGCTAAACATGTCAAGTTCTCATCATCAGCAGCAAAAGCTATGTCCTTTTTGCCGTCCAGGACTTTCGTCTGGTTGTAATTATCACGCTAATGAATCAAGTGTACTCGCTTGTAACTAATTGATATGAGAAAGTGACATGGCTTTTTATTGTGCCGGGAAGTGCGGGGTTGATAAGGACCCTAAGGTCGTATGGCGCGTGTGTGTGTGTGTAGTGGCCTGTGTGGGGCTGGGGGAGGGGGTACACTGCTGAGCAGTTTTCCACATTAATTTGCATGTGAAATTTTGTGATTAGAACATTTAGAAAAAATGCAAGTAAAAATGGTGTCAATAAGAGTTTAAATACAAAAATACTTTCTCCTGGTACAAAACTCTTATTTCAATCAAGATTTTTGCAATCCCAAAATACCTGAATAATATACATTTTTATATTAATTTCGTACCAGTCCTTACTAACTACAATCTATTAAACGAAAAAAAGCCTCTACATTTATTATAAAAAAGAAACGATTTAAGGCCTTAATTCAGATGAGATAAAAATTCATTTGGGCACAATATTTTATATAAATAAGCAAGCTATTCAAAAGCATTCAGCTGTTTAAAAATTTATATGAAGTATTTTGTTGAACTAAATTATTAAATCATCTGATTAGATGACCTTAATAAGTTAATTTTAATTTTCTTGATATAAACCCCAAATTTACCAAATATATTGAATTAAGGGAAGGTTCCTCCTCAAAAAAACTGAACCAAACCATTTTTAATATTTTCAATATAATGATATAAAAATATTTTTGGAACCACTTCTTTCTACAAAAAGAGGTTTGGTTCATGGTCTAGTTCAATTTACCCAAAAAACTTATGCCGATGCAATTCTAACCCATGCACAGTGGCGCCAGTAAGGTTGCAAAAATCATAAATTGTATGTGCGCCTAGAAAATGTGTGAACAAACCCATTTATGGGAAATTCTTCAACGATATCAAATATGGAACCCCAAATAAAATACGATTTTTATTTTAAGGGGTTACATAGGTTTCGTGGGTTCAAAAAATCTACTTTTTTTTTGCTTATTAATTTCTACAACATCTCAAGAATATTATCCTAAATTTTCAAGTCGGTTGGCTTAATAGTTTCGGAGATACAGCCTTTGAAAGGTGTGCGCTCCAAGTCCACTTTTATTGTTACTCAAAACTTTAAACGCGTTTTTCTCGGAACCGTGTTTTCAAAGTCGGTTGTCAAATGTTCTCGAAAACTACTCAACCGATCTGGATGAAATTTTACACAGGTGTTCGAGATACAATTTACTCGTGCTTGAACGAAGGATTTTTTTTTCAAGCAAATTTGACCGAAATTTTATTTTTTTTGGAAAAATGTCTGCCAAAATTCCAATTTTTACTTTTTTTCTTTCCTTCGTTTAAACACGAGTTTATGTCCTTAACTAAAACACCTATTTTTGTTTTTTCATTTTAAATGATCCTGTCAGGAGTATTGCTGACAACGCGGTCGCACCTTTTTTCGAGGGCTCACCGGAAATGACGTCACAATGGAGGAGTTTTAATTTTTTTTTGTTGAAAATTTCAGAAATTATTCTTTAAATATGAATCTATAAGATAAAAAATTTGAAATAAATAAATAATTTTTTACATCGAAAAAAAAATATTGAAAATAGGCCTTTTTACCCGACGAAACCCATGTAACCCCTTAAAAGATCTAGCATTTTAAGGTTGCCAATTTTTAGTTTTCAAAAAATCTCAAATTTTTTTGGTAATTCGGTCCATTTCAGGTAGAATATCACGAAAACTAGGTAACAAATCGTCATTATTTACACTTGAAAAGTGTATATTAATTTTGCCCAGAAGTTTGTAACGCATGAAATACCGACCAACTGATCGGACGACGAGCTGGTTCCGTGCGTCGCGTGCGTTGTTGTTACGCGACTGTTCTCAGTAAAGCTACGGCTGAATGCCAGGTCTTTTAGCGATTGCGGACGGCGGATCGGATACTATACTATGCTGCCATAGGAACGATCGGTCTAAGACAGTTCTAGTTAGAAATTTTGTTTCCATCGTAGCGTCACTAATCTTGGTATATGTTGTTTTATTGCTTTCACATAATTCTGGAAAATGTATTAAAATCGGATCATTATAGGATATAGCTGCCATAGGAACGATCGGTCGAAAAATAGTCTTTGTGGGAAAAACTTTTGATTTCCATCGTAGCGTCTCCAATCGTAGTATATATATGTTTCATATGTTTCCACACAATTCTGAAAAATTATCAAAATCGGATGACTATAGCATATGCTGCTATATAACGGACGGTCACAAACTACTTTGGGAACTTTTGTTTTTTCGTAGCGTCCCCAATCTTGGTATATATTAGTTTATGCTTTCACATAATTTCGAAAATGATCAAAATCGGATGACTATAGCATACCCCCCCATAGAAACGATCGGTCGGAAAATGTGTTTTACTAAGAAAAGTTTTTTTTATGGTATCAAATTTTTATTATCAATGATTTAAAAATTTTAAATATCTGATATCCTATATATATTTTTCCAGTTAAATCAGTTGGAGTAAAGTTTTTCGTCAGTTGGCTTTGCTTCTCGTTTTTTTTAATTAAATCGATTTTTAAACTGTCCATTTTTCACTATTTTCAAACTTTGATGAAAAATAAAAAAAATTCTAAATTTTTATATTCGCCATATTATCAAAATATCTTCTTTGATTATTCCATTACCTAATTCAAAAAGGTCCAGCTGCCCATCGCCACCTCTGCGACTGTTCGAGGTAAAATAGATCAAAAAGACGTGATAATCCGATCCACTTTTTCACGAAAAGAGTTAGTGTCCACTAGTTTTAGTTCAAAAATGATTAAAGACCCCCTCTTTACCTTTGAAAAAAACTTGAAAAATCTAAATTTTTCTCTTAAATGGCCGCCAATTTTTTAGAAAAATATGATTGAGGTACGGGCCAGAATTACATCAATTCTGATCATAGCCTCATTTACCGTTTTAAATTCCGATAACCTGGAGTCCTGGAATCATGGCCACCACCTCTACAGCTTTTTTTTAGTCCTTAATTGGCAGGCCGATAACTTTTTGAACAGCCCTCGAAATACAAACATTTGTTTTTATTTTATTATATAGTCGAAATTGAGTACATTTTGACTAGATCAACTAAGGAAAAAAGAATTTTAATACTATAAATAAGAACATTATTTTCTTATTGAAGTCTATATAATTCTTAATACAATCATAAAACCTTCTTAAAACAAACTCGTGATTTGAACAAGATTTTCTTGGCTTAAGCAGTTCTTATTTTGAATCAAATGTTGCTGAATATATCCAAAAACATTTCAAAGTAGTATAGCTACACTGAGAAAAAAAATCAAGACTATAATCTCAAAACCGACTAACCGAGGTAAAAAAAATCTTATTCCAATATATTCCTTTTTTCTAGATTATCCAATCTTGGCAAATGGTGGTTTGTTCTTGACTTTTAGATGAAACCATATCTTTTCTAATGGAAAAAAAAATTTTTATTATCATGACCTTGTCTGGGTCTCATACTCATGACCTCGGGAGGGGCACACACACTAGAGAGACGAGCGACCGCATTTCAACGCATTCCACCACCGTCCAATCGAGCGATAACTCGGCAAATCAGATACATGTAACCACTCATACGTTAAGAAATTTTGTACTGGAATTAAGAACGCGTTAAAACTCATTTCAGAAATCTTAACGGTCGTTTTCGAATAAAAAAAAAGGATTCCTACTCAATTTTAAGTGCAAAATGGTTTTAATTCTTGGCTGTTCGTACTAGAACTGCGACAAGAAAGAAAATGACACAACCAAGTGCCTGAAAACCCCTACCATCAGTTTAAACTAGTTTCGCTTTTCTATTTTATTATTATAAGTAAAGTCTACCAGGCTAGCGTCACTCATTTAACTTCTAATCAAATCTGTTCAGCAACCAAAATATTTTTCCAAACTAATCAACAAACACACAAAATTAACCCCAGGGAGAGGTTATTTTTAAAAACAACAAAACTCAACGAACAAAACCAATCAAAGGGCTGACGGGGTGACTTTTCTAGAAGGCAATCAAAAAAAAAAAGAAGAAAAACTTCATTACAAATGGAAATTTGTTTAGAATATGTATAATGATTGTCTTCAACTTTTCTTAAATGAATTTGTACAATTTGAACTTTTCCGTTTTATTTTCATTCTTTTTTTTTTTTTGAACACCTGACCCTGGGGAATTGCTCCACTGGGAGCTTGTTAAGGTGATGATGCTGCTGAGACTTTTGACGATTTGTATTTATGGTATTTAAAGTTGTGTGCAAAAACTTTGCATAAGCCGCCAGCAATCAATTTCAATTTTTAAGCCCTTTACAGCAGACAACATTTTTAATTAATCGTCGGATTACCAGAAGCCTGGACGTGGCTGACGCTCTGGGCAGCGGTTTACGCTCCACCCCTCTCCATCGTCCTCTCACCCAGCTGTCCATTTTTTTCATTATCTTGTGCCATTTATTCTATTTTTGTCGCACAACTCAACTAAACGAGCGACAAATTGCCGTCGAATAAGTCCTTCATGATGAACTTTTATTGTCCCTCTCCTCGCTTAATCCTTCCACGCTTTGTGTCATCGATGACGATGACGACGACGACGATGTTGTCCGCCGCCACTTGTGATGGATTTGCCAGCCCATAGTTTTGGTTATTCTGCCCATATGGCCAACAGTGTCATGGCAACATTCTCGGCCACTACCCGTTTGGGTTGCATTCATTTCATTTTACTCGCATTGTGGTTTTTCGTCCACCGAAAATCTGTTTTGAAAACCAATAAATCTGATTTATTGGCCCTTTTTGCACATCTGTTTGACTGACTGACTGAACTGAGTGTCTATCGGTCATATCGGTGTCTCTCTTCATTTGGGATTAAAAGCGGGCATTTTGGTTCGTTATTTTTTTTTTTATTCTGATTTGTTTTGTTTTGGCAAGTGTTGAAGGAATATTTACATTGAGGTTATGCTAGAAAATTGGGGATTAAGTGTGGGAATTTTTGTTGAAGAATTTAACAAAATTTGTATCAAGGTTTTGGACAAAGGCCATAAATATAAGACAACACAAAATATATGAATTTATTTTTAATAAACACAAGAATAAAAGTTTGAAAAAGACTTTTACTTTGACGAAAGACAAAGCTGTAAGCTTGGTGTGATAGTGAGTAAAATTTGAAAAAATGTTTACTGAGAGAGCGTAGACTGAGGGCCTACTTCGCATATGCATGTTTTTTAAAATCTAGGTGGTGATTAAGAAAATGTATGTTTGCTCACTTTAAACCCGCTATTAAAATATTTATGTGACTACAACTACCCGCATATTATTTTTTAATCGGCCTAAAAGTAGGCAACACATATTTTCGTAATATCCACCTAGATTGAAAAAACATGGAGATGAGAAAACAGCCCTGAAAGAGCAAAAGTGGGCCGCAAATAGAAGAAATGTTAGCTAATCCAAGAACTTGCGTAACCCAGTTTTTTTCCAAGAAGATGTCTTTTGATTTTGATTCGAGGTTGGTTAAATAAGTACTCGTGCTAGCTAAAATGACGGAAGTTGTTTTATTTTTTAACATTCTCCACCTCAAATCTTTGGAATTTTTAAAAATTCACAAAATCGTTTGGGCTGAATTGCTTATCAGAGTCCTGCAACGAGCTCCTAATTTGCGAGCTCACTAGCGCATTTACCAGGCTTGTTTGCGCTCGTCGCTCATACTGCCATCGCTTGCCTATGCTCGTTTGGACATTAAATCAAATCGAGTAAGTCTCTTGCATGCACGAGTTCTAAAAGCTCAAGCTCATTTAAGCATGTGAGCAATATGAGCAATGTGGCTTAGCTTTGGATGCAGGAACGAGTGCTGAGCGTGGTGTGCTTGTAATCTCTTGCTGTCTATACAACAACACTTCAAGAGAGAGCAAAATTAAAGGCGATAATGCACCCCTTTTCTCGCACATGTTGTTTTGTTTGTTATGTGCAAGCGGCGAGCTGATTGTGTATTTCACAATCGCTTGCTGAGACTCGTGCTTAACGAGCTTGTTGCTCGCTGTGACTCGTGTTCAACGAACAACAAGTCAAATGAGCTTTAACCAACATCGAGCTCGTCGATTGCACATGCTCGCAATTTCAATGATGCACTCATGCACACGATAGGTTTTTTGGTTTGAGCTATGTGAGTGCGTGGTGCTATTATTTAAGGTGCGGTCAGTAAAGCATGACGTCTTTTTTTGGGGTACCATTGGAGTGGTAAAAAGCCGTCAGTCTGAGTGGTGGAAAGCAGCATAGAGTATTTGTGATGACTTTACCTTAAATTATTATACCATGTGTGAGTGTGCTTAAAAAGGCCTCGCTTGGGGCTTGATGTGTGGCGGCATCATGACTAAGGTACTTCCTGTACCGAGCCTGTCGGTGCTAAAAGGGAGAAGCTTACCAAACTTATCGGTACTACGGAACGAGCAGTAGCCCTAGGCTGCTCAATTGGGAAAGGATTCGTAGTGGTTGTGAGTTGATACCTACATTGCGGGTAAAACCCTTCGGGGTTTGACGTGGAGTTGCGTATCAACCGGGCGCTGCGACCCAGAGAACAGCAGAAGTTTTAGATAAGCCTCGCCCCTTACCAAGGGGGAATAGTACGCCCGACCAGCGGACTTTTCTATTAGTACCTGGGGGACTCCGGTCTCCTGGAGGAGCTAGTCTGGAGTCATCACCCAGGCTCATGTATCATTAGGCTCTTTTTAGAGAGTATAGGGTACCATGGTTTTTATCCTACCCATGGAACATGACATGTAAAACAAAACCTGAGAGATCTGAATATTCTGTGCTTAAAAAGGCTTTATAATTTTAATCGATAAACTTGCTCGTATCGCGTGCAGTCGCGTCGTGACGCTCGTTGTAGGTATCGGGATGTTTATGTTTAAAAACAAACAGGTGAAAAAGTTGGTCAAGTCCGACTATTATAGACTGTTGAAATTCCATATAGCAAAGCTCAAGGGGAGCACCAAAAACTTCGTAATATACTAAGTCAGGGTTCTGGAACTAAATTTGTTATATAGAAAATTTTGGTGTACGCAACATTGTAATATAGAAATTCGACTGAAGTAGATGTGCGCCCCTGAGCAAATTTTTATTCACCTCACGCACGCTTAACAAAATTTAAATCTCTTCAAGCAAGATTTACGCACACGAGGGGGTGCACGATTTAAAAATGTCTCACGAATGATCACGCACGATAATCTCAATAATTTTTTTTAATATTTTACACATTTTTGGATAGTTTATTCATTATGTTCTAATCAATTTAAGCAACAGATGTACCAACTAGGGATGCACAAAATGTTATCGATATATCGAATATCGATATTTTTTAATCGCAAAAAAGATATATCAATGTCAGATATATTAGTAACGCTACATATCGTATAATGAATATTTTTTTGGGATATTTACGGTAATTTTTTTAAGATCTGGATGGAAGAGAGGGGCATATATTTATGGGATTGACATACATTATTTCAAAATCAATATTTCAATACCAAAAAATAATATCGATATTAATATTTTTCAAATATTCGACATCCCTAGTACCAACCCTCTTCTCTCAAATTCCTCCTCAAAGAGGTTTGCTGACTTCTACGCATTTCTCAGCCGCATCTCCATGCAAGAGTTACTTGAACTGGTAGGGAAATCGAAGCAAAGCAGTAAAAAAACTGACACTTAAAGCGTTCAGAACTACATTCGAGCTTAACTAATGCATGGATTTCGGTTTTAGTGACCCATCTTTCATGATTTCCCGAACAAGCATTAATTCTTTGTATTGCATTTTAATATTGTATATTCCTATTAAGTTAAAAATTTCCTATCTCCCTAGCCTGACCCACAAAAACCAGTTACAAAAAATCAATCAAAACTCAATTGCTAATGTCAACACCTTTTGCCATAATAATTCTCACCTAATAGCTTCCCCTCCAGCTTAGCCAAAATAGCCAATAGCTAAAGCATTTCTTGCTCATTTCCCTATCCACTCAATGTTTAATTTCCTTTCAATTTATGCTAGAAATCGAGGTCGTCATCAGATAGGGATATTGAGAGAGCCAAAGCTGAAAGCCAATTTGCCTGGTTTGATGCCGATGATGATGATGATGATGACGATGATGAAGATATATTGATGAGCTGCCAACTTGCCAGTGAAGTTATGTATGCTGCTTATTAGATGAAGCACCCGTCGCACCGCCTCCACAGTGCAGAGTATAGTCAAGTGGGTTGGAAAGCAAAAAGAAAAAAGCAAAAAAAAATTTCGCTTCAAGTGTCAATCAGTGGCAAACACACACACACAGACGCCAGACAGCAAGAAGCTAATCGATTTATGTTGTAATATTCAAAAAGTTTCCCAGAACGACCTAATCCAGTGACACTCCCTCGTGTGCCATCGTCGTTGTTATAATTTCTCCCCAACCAACGATAAGCCACGTGTTTGACTCTGATTTAGCCATAGAGGCACCCTGTATATATGTGAGTAAGCTTCTATGTACATACGAGTTATAGGGCCAAGGGCCATATCCCATGTGGCTGGGTGTCGTTCTTGCCAACGTTGTCGTCGTATGTTTATCTGCCTGCATTTGTCGCATTAAAATTGAATAAAAAATCAATCTCAATTCTAGCATAATTTGATTCCTGCCTTCGATTATGCCAACAGAGAGAAAGAGAGAGAGGGAGATGGTTGGGTCTTTACCTTTGGATTGGGGGCAAAAGCTTAAAAAAAAAAACAAGAAATGATGTAAATAAATAATAATTTGTAAGGATTTTTGCCTGTTTGCCAAAGATATTTATGTCGAATTTGGAGTGAGTCGCACTTAAGCCCAGACTAGACTTAGATAAAGATTTTGGCTTCCTGGCAATCCACTTTCCTACTCGTATCAAAATCTCTTGCTCTTAGCTCAGCTTAACACCAAATTCACTTCACTGAAACTTTCTTTCTTTTTGTCAATGTGTGTGTGTGTGCGAGAGACAAATACTCCATTTCATTTCTTTTCCCTTTTTTTTTTGATTTTCTTCAGCTGCATTTATTCCAATGCATTTAATAAAGTGTTTATTTCTGTTGCAACAAATTTGCCAGCTCACGAAACGAAGTAGCAAAAACCTGTGCACGACACAAAGGAAAATTGCTTTTCCGCTATGCGGATGAGCGGGAAAAATACTTGGCACGCTTTGTGGCGACAACGCATCCTGCCCAACGAAACAAAACACAAAAAAAAATCACAAATGGAAGACACACGCTTTTGGCTAACCCATCGAAGTTTCTACCAATGATGATGTATGAATGGATTTTTGGGATACGCATTAGAGATGCACGCGTGAGTGAAAAATATATAAAAAACAAATATGGTTAAGAAATAAAAAGGGGGTTTTCACCTTGCGCTGAGTTTTGTGGAAGTTCAAATCGCAACTGAACTGGAATTCAATTAAATTTTATAGTTTAGACCAAAGGTAGCCAAATTCTTTGCCCTAGCAGCTCCATTGTTAAAATTGTAAAACACCGAGACAGTAAACGGCAACAAGAGAATTTTCTCCATCTGTTTATAAAGGATGTTGTTGTTTGACAACTAATTTTCTGCCCATGTTTTGGTGTAAAACACGTATTTTCTGAATAAGCATTTTAAATGTAAGCTTTAACCGCGGTTGAAACCAACTTTCTGAACCAAGGAGAGCATTGCAGAATTGAACCCCTGATAAAAAGCTTTTTGAATTAAAACCATTAACATTTTTTTTTTTCTTCATAAAAAGTAGTCTCATTTCACGAAGACTTTTAAAACACCACTTGATCACTTTTCGAGAATATTTAGGGCTTGATTCAATAACGGTAACGATTACGCTGTCCAACAGCCATTTTGCTCTAGCCTTCTCGATGCGAAACTTTGTTCCAGTTTTGTGCACTGATTCCAAAACTGGTTTCGGTTTTTCTCTATCAGCTCTTGTTTTCAAGATATCGCGGAAAATCCATTTTGCAGAATTTTTAGCTTATGGAAAATTATGGAGGTCACTCCAAGCACAAATTCGAAGGATTATGAGTTTTAAAGTGACTAAATTAGACCTTGAAGATAATTTTCACTCAATTTACAGAAATTTAAATTCAAAATAAACCGTCGTCTGCAAACCAGCGTCGATTGAGGCCTACAACTCTCTTCTTTTTTTACAGCTGATACCTGTACCTGGTAAAGGTGATGGTTGCATAAAAGCTGAAAGCTGGAATCGAGCTCAAACACCACAGACTCACACCACGCGGCTCCGAAAGAGAGACCCGTAGGTACTACTTCCCATCTTTCTACTTATCCTATCTGTATGAACAGATCTCAGAGATCAGGGATGCAACCGGTTCTAAGCCGAACTGAACCATACCGTACCGAACCGCTTATTCTTGCCCATAAACCAAATCGCGAACCGAACCAAAGACTGTTAGAAAATGCTGAATCGAACCGAAAACCGCAAACGACATCGGTTCAGTTCCGTTCAATTCTTTTTATGGACGAGTTAGATAACTTAAAGTCCCAACCTTTTGTTACAAATATTTGAAAAATTTTGGAAATTGTATTTAAATAGTCATCTAGATATACGAAAAGGGTTGCATTGTTTGAGGACAACTAAAATAACATTTTTGAGACTTAAGGTTGGAGGCCACCGATAAACCTATACAATCGGTAAAGAAAACGAATTTATGCAACCATTGATGGTGCTCAAGCGTCAGTCAAAATGTAATGATATACTAACTGCAAATTGAACTGTGAGTTTTCTGTTGCGTGTACGGAGTATTGTTCTGAATATTTTTCAGTTGGCAGCAGGGTGTCAAACCGGAACCCGAACCGGAACCGTATACCGAAAAGAACCGATTGAAACTCAGAACCAGAACCGTTATAATTTAAGCCGTTTTATTATTAAAAGAACCGAAACATTGTACCGGTACAGTTTCGGTTCTGAGTTTTTTTTTTTGTTATTTCATTTTTGTTGCTTCAATCAGGGATTTCCTCAGGGTAAAACGCAGGGTAAACGTTAGCAAAACTTTCAAATGTGAAGTTAAGGGACTATCTGGTATATACTGAAATTTTTAATAAAAATAACAATTTCATGATTTTTTTCTCAAAACGTGAATAATTTGACTTCCTAAAATGCTTGTGTCAATTCCTTGGTCATGCTGTTCGAAAGACCGCTGTTTTTCCTAAGGCGAAATTAAGATCAAAATGGTTGTTGGATTGGTTTAATAACATTTCATTTTAAATCGTTTATAGTCCTGTTTATAGTATAACAATGATTAAAGAACATGTTCAGAGAACACCAAAGCAATCTACTATGTATAACGAAAATAAAATACCACACCCAAAAAATATCTAGAAAAAGAAAAAAAAAATAATTATTTGTCAGAAGCGGGATTCGAACCCGCGCCCTCATAGAGGACCAGAAAACTCACTTCCCCTTAAGTCTGGCGCCTTAGACCGCTCGGCCATCCTGACATGTTGATACAAACAACTTTTTATTAATTTAAATCAAAGTTCCCCAGCCATAACCCCTGGGGGCCGAACACTTTTGGCAACTTCCTCGCCGATTGCTTGCCGAAGTTATGCTAAACTGATTGTCAAAAGGCCATTCTCACTTTATCTCTGCTCTCTTCTTGGCGAACCCTGATTTAAAACAACTATTTGGAATAGCTGTTATAAAATTAATTGCAGCTATGGCATGGCTGCGATAGATTGGGGAATTAAAAAGTCTTCCTCCACTTTAAGATTAGCTAGAAATAAACATAATCATCCTCACAAATTACTCTTTTCAACCGATCAGCCCCAAAGTGTGGTTTTCAGTCCGGGTGAGTGCTGCCCTTTTTTTCTTATATTTATAAAGAAAATAGATAGCAGTCTGCGTAGAACTGGGGAGAGCAATGTGAGCAGAAATCTCAGCAGAATCCAGTAATATTGATGTAAAGTAATCTATGGTGGTGGTACATGGAGTAAAAATATCTGTTGTGGTCACTGTGGAAATTTGCCAATTAAGATCTTTTGCTGATAGCAGGAGAGTGAGGGGAAATGGTCTAGCACACAAAATTGAACTGTATGTGTGTGTGAGAACTAAAACCATGCGTGATACTAATCTTTCGCTTCAGGTGTCAGTTGCACCCTGATGACATGCATGGTAGAATTATTCATGGTGAGGAAAGTGAGAATATGTGAATATATATGCTTTTAGTAACCGCCGAACCAGAAAATCTCCACCATGATGATATGTATGCAGATACAGCTTAGCCGCCTTAGACCGGACTTAGACGGGATTTACACGATGAGGCAAACTTCATGAAGTTTTTCGAAAAGCTATTGCTTGTACGAAAGCTAGGAAAGGGAGAGGTGAGAATGTGTTGCTTGCACATCTACACCCAAAAAAATTCGTATCAATATTAATTTGATAAGCGTTGTCTCAAATTGAAACTACAACCAGTATCTTTATTTTTGTATCAATATAATTCAATTGTTACGTAAAAGTATCAATTCGAAACTCACACATTTTCGGTGTTATCGAGTATTAGTTCGATGTTATCGAGTACTAGTTCGAAAAATCGAACTGTCATACTCGATTCTCTCTAGCAAAGCAAATTGCATAAATGCTGGCACTTGTAATTCTCAAGTTGTTATTCAGCTCATTGATGATATAAATAGGGCACTTGATAGTGAGCGGCAAATGCGCAGCAGCAAGAAGGAGTCTAATGAGAGATACGGCAAACTTGAAACAGTCTGTATAACTCTCACCAATTTGCCCTTGCCGTCTTGCGATAGAGCCGTTAAACACCGGCTAAATTATCGCAACAAAAATTAAGAAAAATAACAATGTACGATATTTTTTATTTATTATTGCCAAATTGTTAAAGGCTTGTTTCAAAATGATACAAAAAAGTTTCAAATTGATACTTTCAAATTACTACAAAGAAATGTCATTCTGATACAAATTTGTATCATTTTGATAACATCGAAAATATTATTTTGTTACTATCGAATTATCAACTTGATACTTTGAGTATTGAGCATAATTCGATGCTCAATAGTTTCAAATTAATGACTAAATTGTGTCGTTTTGATGATTACTTTTTTTTGGGTGTACACCTCTTTTCCACAAACACAAGCTTTTTGAAAAACTGCAGGAAGTTTGCTTTATCGTGTAAGTCCGGTCAAGGTGTATCTATTACTGGTGCAGCGGTTGTTCAAAAGCTTTCATTTCATAGCTTACAAATTGTTAGTTTGCTATTCATGCACACGTTGCATGAGTGTGACCGCGTGAGAAAGATAGAACAATAAAGTACGTGTGCATGTGTGTGTGAGTGATTGAGCGCTGCACAAAAACCACCACAAATTTTAGCATGACGATCAAGCAAACAAATAATATGCGTAGATCAGGGGTGCCTAAACAAAGCATATTGAAGAGCAAACACCAATACATATAAAGAATCTAATTTTTTTTTAAATTAGTTGGAATTAATTACCAAGTCTAAGTTGATTTAAACTCGCCAACAAAGTAGTAGTTGTGTGCCAAAGGAGAGAGGAAGAAGAGAACAAAAGTGCATTTTTGGTTTTGTATTTGGCTCTCGCGTTTGCCGCTAGCTTTGTCTGTGAGTTGGTAAAGTCGCGCCATAGCTGCAAGTGAGGCAACAACATAAGAGTGAGCCATTTTCAGCTTCTGAACCTAATTCACGCGTTCATCTCTATGACCGTTATCCTTGGTAAACTTCGTCTAGGCATGTGTGCCCGACGCCGGCTTCTTTGGCAATTTTCTATTATTTTCAGTTTTTCGACGAGGCAAAACTTTTGCACCAAAAACTACTCACTCGCACAGTTGCCTCTTGTTCCATTCTCTATTTGTCTTTGGTTTTCTGGGTTCTGCCTGGGTTGGCCCAGCATTCCAGTTTGAGTGGCACATTATTTGATGATGCTTTTCGCGATTTTTTCGCACTTGAGTGCCTGATTTTTATTAGTTGAATTCTTTACGTTGCGAAAGTTTTCAGTTTCTTTGCTTTTTCAATGCCATCGCACGTTCAGTTACTTTTTGCTGCCAAGCGAAAGTTTTCCTTTTCTTTTTTTTTGAAATATGGCTAGAAACGTATCTTTTGTTAGATCTTCCTTAGAGATTTTCTTTGTTTAGATTATTTGTTTGTATGCCTTTCAAGTATCAATCGAATTCTTTTGTTTTTATGTTAAAGCTTTTTTCCATTAAAAGCGCAAAAATCTTGATGAAAAATGTCAGAAGTAAAACAAAACGAACGGAAATGAAAGTCAATTTGAATACATTACCAATTCTAATTACGATTTTCAAGTACAACGAAAGAAGGCGAGGAAAAAAGGAGACAAATACTCTGGCATGAATAAAATAATATTGGTTGGTTGGGTAGGGGTGTGGGGGAGGGAAGAAAACCACGAAGCATTCAAATTGGAATTTCAAAAAAGCGAATAGACAACAAGGCGACAGACCAAATTTGCCTGCGAATGGAAATGCTAGAGCGCTGACCAAAAGATTAGCTAAGATATCCGTGGTAGGGATGGGGAGAAGCTGTGAATTTTCACAGCCAGTGACAGGAAAAATGGCGGCCACAAAAACGTATTTGAATATGTACCCATACCCTACGAAGCGAGAGAGAGGGTATGAAGGTTGTGGAATGAAGCTTGCAATTTAATTTTTGGTTGGAGTTTATTCTTCCTTCTACAGAATGGTGAAAACCCCGTAAGGTGATTTAAATTTATAATTCATAATTTAAATGTATTGGAATTCTGCATAAGTCTTGGTCTTTAAAGTGTAATATTCTCAAAGAAAAATATATCGTTTGAAACTCATGACTTGGGGCCGTTTTCTCATCTTCATGGCTTTCAAATCAGGGCGCTTCTCGAGAAATTTTATGTTGCCTTCTCTTAGGCCGCTTTAAAAGTATTTATGCTTGTGTCTAATTATGATTTAAAACGGCCTAAATGTAGGCAAAATACATTTTCTTAAAAAGCTCCTAGTTTTCAAAAACATTAAAGGCCGGTTTCTCATCTTCCTGTTTATCAAATCCAGGTGATTTTTTTTAAAATATATGTTGCCTACTTTATGACGCTTTTAAAAATCTATGGTTGTGTCTAGAATGACCCGCGTATGATTTGTAACACGGCCTAAAAGTATGCAACATACGTTTTCTCAAAAAGCACCTTGTTCTAAAAAAAAGGGACATGAGAAAACGGCCCTAAGATGAGAAAACGACCTTTAATGCTCATGAAATTGTGTTATATTTTTTCAACAAATGAAAGTAATCCTTTAGACACGTGGCAACAAGCGTGTGCGATGGTGCAGTGTGCAGAGGTGCATATCCTATTGAATAAGGTCCCGAGTTCGATTCCCAGACAAGGCCTAGCAGACACAGAAATGTTTTTTTTTTATTGTTGCCTACTTTATGACGCTTTTAAAAATCTATGGTTGTGTCTACAATGACCCGCGTATGATTTGTAACACGGCCTAAAAGTATGCAACATACGTTTTCTCAAAAAGCACCTTGTTCTAAAAAAAGGGACATGAGAAAACGGCCCTTAGATGAGAAAACGACCTTTAATGTTTATGATTTTGTTCTGTGGCAAGAAGCGTGTGCGATGGTGTAGTGTGCTGAGGTGCATATCCTATAGTATAAAGTCCCGAGTTCGATTCCTAGACAAGGCCTAGCAGACACTGAAATGTTTTTTTTTTTAGAAAGAAAAAATGAAATGTTCCAAAATAGTTGGTGGTACTTCAGGCCGAGTAAATCGATATCAGACTCCTATGGAATAACCAGCGCTTTTGAAAATATACTTTCCCAATCTTACCCTCAAACCGTTGACTGGCTCTGCGTATTCCACACACCCGATGCTTATATTAAGTTCCGGAATTAAGCAACTAGGACAAACAGTTCATTAGTGAGAACAAAATGTTCATTAAGCAGTACAAAAAGTAATAAAAAAAAATTGAATAGGATAGAACACCAAAATGGAATACCGAACGACATATCGAATTCTAAATATTTAATGTACAGAATTAAGACTGAAAGGTGCTTGCTTAATTGGTTTTGGACTTATATTTATTGTATGGAACTATGGAACCAAATTTTTTAAAGACTTAAAAAATTTTATAAATTTACCAAAATAATTTTAAGCCAATTGAGTTTTCTTTTAAATTATAAATATTAATGAAACAAATTGAAGGGCTTATCCCATTCGGTGTGGCCTCTTTCATTCTATTTCCCTCCATCCTAGAGCTGTCTGCACAAGTGGCGTATGAATCAAAGAGTCTTGGGGTTGGAGAGGATAGAGAAATTATACTTGGAGGGATTCGCATTTCATTTTATTAAAAATTCAAATACTTCGCTTATCGTTTTTAGACGCTGCTTAAGCCACCTGCTAGAATCAACACCCACCCAGTGCCGATTTCCACCACTTGACTTCTCCCACACACACACACACACAAACCCACACAAACAACAAACAACTTTTGCCCTGAGACTTGCTGATTATGCAGGGGTTTTTTTTCTTCTTCTTGTGTCTGGATAGCAAAATTTCATATGCCTCACGCCAGCGAAAAAAATTAGAAATGAAAATTAAGTAAATATTATAATATGTTGCCACCTGGCATGGAGAACTCCATTTCGGTTCTTGTCTTGGCAAATAAATGATAAGCATTACATTTGATATTCATTATTTGATAGCGGTTGGTAATAAGAAATAAAAATAAAAACGCCAACGGAAATGAAAATGTGGCCAGTGTTGGGGGGGGATGGGTAAAGATGGTGACCCCGACCAGTTGTTTGCCTAAGTGAAATATGTTAAATGTGAGAATATGTGCTTGTGCCTAGGCCTTACCTATTTCTATTTGGTTTATGATTTATGAGATTAAAGTGCGGGTGTTTTTTTGCTTTGCTAATGGAAGTTGAAGTAGATGATTTGGCAATTGAAGTTAAGTTTACTTAAGGGGAATTTAGAGCTATTGACACATGCATTTATCACATTAGCTGGCCCAGACTAATCCACTTAAAAGCTTATGAATACAACTGTAATGCAGACGACCATCCTTTCAATCACCCAAAAGCATGCAATGTTGCTTTCTGTTTTTGCTGTCTGAGATTTGCAACAAAGTGAAAGTCAAATCAGTCAGTCATATTCATTAAAATCATATAAAGAAAAAGCATTCAGAAAGTCAGTTGAACAAAACCAATGTATGCAATTGATTGATGTGTTAGAATAATATTTGATCTCTCATATTTAAAGGCAACTTAAAAATTGCCAAAAAAAAATCAAAGGTATTAAACAGCGCCATGCTGACTTCAGGAGTTGATTTTCCTGGACGTTATTTGACTTTGTTTTAAAATAACAATTTTTATAGACATGTTGATTCTGATTAAGAAACACTACGAAGAACATTTGATGACTCTTAGCTACAGTTTTCTTTAAAACAACAAAGGTAGTGCTTTCTGCAAATTGTCTTTTGTTGGCACCAGGAAATCAACCCAAACTGTTTGGTTCTCATTTATTTAGTAATTCGGTTCCGTATTGGTACCTTGGTTTTTTTCGGGTATACTGGTACCTACCTGACTTTATTTATATAAATTTTCATGTTTTGAATTGTACGTACTTCTTATACTACGTTTATATCTAGCCAACCATATACGCAGCGCTCCTTAATTGGATTGAAAAGTGATTCCCACAGGTACACCTTTTAGGAGTATTTTTGGAAAAAAAAAATCGGAAGTCCCTAGCGGACACGTAAGAGTAAAAATGAGGTCCACAAGAGAACCGCATGGGAGCCTTTATGGAGTTTTAAAACACGTAAGTAGGCCGAGCATTAGTTTTCCCAGGAATTTTCAATCATTTTCACAGTTATCCAAGTTTATTCGATTAATATTAATTGTAAATAAAATTAGAAGTGGTGCAAGGGGTAGAGTGTGAGGCTACTGTGCGAGAGATACCGTGTTCGACACCCCCGCCTAATAACAATTTAATAAAACAAGTTTTTTCTTTAAATCTTTTACACATCCGGTCACCTTTACCAGCTATTGGCGACAGCTGTGAAGAAGTGTTAGCCATAAGCAGCAAGATTCTCTCACACATTGCCGTTTAAATTCGATGGTAAAAAACCTGCACACAAGCCAAAGAGATTGAGAGATGTTTGGCATGATGACCACTTTGGTTTGTGGGGGGACATTTTTTTTTTTTTTTGTAGAGCCTCCCTCCTCTTCGGATTATTATTGGAGCCCACAAGCAGACCACAAACACTCCGTCTGAATTATCTTAGGATGATTGACGGAGTCTTTTTCAGAAAATTATAGACGAATAGAGTCCGCTCGGAGTCCTTGTGGATTATCTGAGAGACCATTCTGGGACTCCAAAATCACTCTTTTAAGGAGTCCCCGAGGAACACTATTTTTGTATATATATTAAAAGGCATTTTGCTCCGGCGGATAAGCATCTTTGGGACTATTTTTGGAGCCTGCCTAGGAGGGTATAGGGAGTCCTAAAGGTGTTCCCTGCGGAGTCCTATAGATTGTCTAGAACTTATGTCTTAAAATGCTTAAAAAAGGCCCAAATTGCCCAAAATCCTGACTAGATGGATTATTGTTATTGATATTCATAAACATAGCATACTTAGATGAGCAAAAATCAAGGTTTTTTATTTGTGCATAATCGTAGTATGAGCCATACAAAATTCTTATAATATCAGGGACCGAAAATAACGGTTATGGGGTAAATTTTTCTCTAAAAAAATCATTGGGATGCAGATGTCCTACACATACAACAAATATATTTGTTTTTTTGTGGACTTTGGAAATATGTAATGAACCGTTATTTTTGATTTTTATTTTTAAAAATCATTGGTAAAAATTATTTTTGTATTTTATTTTTTAAAAATCATTGGTAAAAATTATTTTTGATTGTTATTTTTAAAATTATTTTTAGATATTCATTTTTGCTTTTTCTTATAAAAAATCAATTATAAAAATCATGAATGATTTTTATTTGAAAAAATCAAGATTGATTTTTAAAAATAAAAAATAAAAATCATTCAGTGATTTTTATTTTCTGCATCAGCAAATTAAAAATCAACCTATCAATATTTTAATTTGTCTGCAGAATCTGTTGAAAAATTACTGTTTCTAAAATTAAATCTACCATAAAAAAATTATTTTATATGAATTTATTATTCTTTTTATATAGTTTACTACAATCTGGTATGTTTGGCACATTTTAGTGCTTTGGGAAATTGGATTTTGGGACATTTCGATTTTTTGTAGTATTTTCCAAATAGATGTATGATGTACGAATTTTAGGTAGTTTTAACAATTTTTTCAATATTGTTTTTTTGTTTTATTTAAATATTTAACGCAGGGTGATTTTTATTTTCCTGATCTAGAAAATAAAAATTACTGAGTGATTTTAATTTTTATTTTTAAAAATCAATCTTAATTTTTATTATTGATATTTCCAAATAAAAATCACTCATGAGTTTTATTATTGATTTTTTTATAATAAAAATCAAAAATTAATATTTTAAAATAATTTTTAAAATAAAAATAAAAAATAATTTTTCGATTGATTTTTAAAAATATAAATCGTAGATGATAAATTACATTGATTTTTATAGTTATAACTTATAACCGTTACGATCCCTGCAAAATATGTATTAATATAATTATAAATAATTAAAGTAGACTGTTGCCAAAAAGCTAGATTATTCTGTGTTAAAAATTATTTTAGAAGAATTTTAGAATTTTCCATTTTTGATTTTGATTTTTTTGTGGTTTTACATATTGCGCCATATCTTTCGTTATCCGCCACCGATTTGAATTTGTTATACGAAATCACTGCTTATAAATAAGGCTACAAATAAATAAATGACTTATTTTTGAGATATTCAGCTCAAATCTTCGAAAAAGTTGATTTTGAACATTTTTTTTTCTACAATAACTAAACTTAAAAAATTATAGTAATACATAAATTCTGCGACAAACCAACTATCGTATATTAAAATCGGTTGATAAATGGCCAAGATATATCCATCTGATCAAGTCTGCTTACGGGAAGGGTTCCACACAAATCTCTGTAACAGTTCTCTTTAAGCTACTGCTCAAAATAATTTCATTACGGAACCTAAGGACTATGGTAGGTCTTACAAGGAAAAAAAAATATTTGATATTGAGAACCAAGTTGTAATGTATTAATGTGATTAAAGAAAATAATTAACCACTTTTAAATATTTTTCTAGTTTTTGTAGAAATATGAAAAAATAAAAAAAAATTAAAATTTGAGCTTAATATCTTAAAAACAGATAATTTTAAGTATTGAGAGTCTTTTCGTAAGTAGCATTTTAAAATCGGCGTTGGATTATGAAAGAAAGCGAAATATATAAAACGGCAGTTAAAAAATGGCTTAAATAAAAAAGAAAGATTCGAAAAATTTAAAAGAAGAAGAAGATTATGTATTATTTTCACGACAAAAAAATTTGATAAATAAATTTTCTTCCATTGGGAGCCCTTATTAATGAAAAGAAATCTGTTTCAACCTGAAGCCAGAAAACTGCGATGCGACAGCGACGTCAATACACTAATAGTATTAGCTCATTGCGCAGCTGTCAACTACGTGTCTGTTGCCAATCACACTTAGGCTGCGTTCGCACTGTTCGAGGCTTGAGGCATGATAATTTAGTAGGCCCTTATGTTGACTTGTTTTCATTGTGAATAGCTTGTCATTTGACATTCAAAGCATACAAAATGAAGGCTTACTAGATTATCATGTCTCATGCGTTGAACAATGTGAACTTAGTCATACTTAAGCTCAAATGTGATTGTGTTTTTTGCCGACCACTGTTATAATTCATTAACAAATAAAGGACAATATTTGGATCAGAGAATATCGTTATATCGGTTCTGGTGCTGGTTTTAAGTTAAAATCGGTTCAGTTCCGGTGAGTGTTCTGGATAGGGTTATAATTATTTAGATGTTGTTGGATATTGTTCTCATTTCCGATTTTTTGAGGGAAATAATTACGCTTTAACATAAGCAAATGTTCCAGATGGTCCGACGCAACTTAATGCTAATTAAGTCATCCTTCAAAACATTGTTTCTACACCCAATAAAAAAGATTCGAGTAACCAAAATGGGCATTTCCAATGACCTACTTCATGGTGTCCGGTATGGTAAATCTATTTTATACTGTATTATAATAATAAGAAATATTGTTCTCACATTTAGCACGAGTTTAGTTTGAGGCAATATTTAAGCTCAGTTAAGTACATCCAAGTACGCACCATATTTCAACTTTTAAATACAAAAAACAGTGCAAGCTCCATCTCTTTCATGCGAGTACTCTAAAACCTCATTTAGAACTACAAAGATCCTGCCGATTGCATTCCTCCAACGTGACACTTAAGTTTATTGGATTTCAAGTGCTGTGACTTTTCTTCAAACTCAAAGCCAAAAATATTGGTGAAAATTGTGGTAGCAAGCCTTGGCTGAGTTAAAGACCAAGACCAAAACAGACACAGGGACAGGTACAGAGCAGGCAGAACGAAGCAGGAGGAAGGACGCGTGTGTGTGTGCGCTGAGCGTGAAATTATGAGCGTCAACGACAAGCTTAAGCTGCTTAAAACAAGCCATCCGGGAAGGGGGAAAAAGTGAAAGTGTCAAGGATGCGGCAAACGTTTTCATAGTCAAATTAAATTGCTCACTAGAAGCAAAGCAAGAGCTAAGGTAAAAGGATAATGCGAACGTAAAAACATTTTTAATGAAATCGAGACGACTTCCAACGGTGAAGATTGTTTGCTTAAAAAGTGTAACAAGTGAGTTTTAATTTAGGGTTCAAGAGGGTGGGGAGTGTGGGGGGCGGTGCAAAAATTTCTTTCGGTTGCGCATTAATTTCATATCCCGCTTGAAAATTTTAATTAATTTTCAGCTTGATTGCATTTTAAAGAGGCGCTTGGTTTATGTTTTCAAAGGGGAGTTGATGCGGTTGTCTTTTGGGCCTGGGAATTTATAGTTATTGTGGTAGAGACTCTTTTGCTCTGTGTCTCTTTGTGTGTGTATGTGTGTGGGTTTTATGCTTCGGTTAGTGTTTGGCAACCCTTTGTTTTGGTTACTTTGGTTTTGGGCATTTGTAATTATTTTAGACAATTTACAGGAGGGCTGTTTAATAAGTTAGGGAGTTTTTGAATAAACTGCAGGTCGCTTTCTCTGGACACACGAGCCAAGAGATTGAGAGAAGCTCTACTTTACAACTTTACAAGTTTTTGAATAGAAGTAAGTTTTTTTTTATCTCGATATATATAATATGCCAGATGGAGAAGCAGTTTGTTAAAAAAGAAATATATTTTAGCATTGGCGATTGTACCGTTTTTTTTTTACCAAAAATTACTGTTGAATTTTCTTCTAAATAATGGTGAATCTATGCAACAGCTTTGATTATTATTTTTGGGTTATCAGTAAGCCAGAGGTGCTCACTGCCTATGCTCGCAGGCCTCTTTTGTTGTTGCTTGCCTCACGTCTATTGTCGCGAGCATACAAATTAACAGTCAGAGCTTTTTTTAAGACTTTACAATAAACAAGTTTTTCTCTAGCTTTTGACCAATCGTTTCTATGGCAGCTATATACTATAGTCATCCGATTTTGATCAACTTTTTCACAAATTTGTGGAAGCACATAAAACTAATATATACCATGATTGGTGAAGCTACGATGGAAAACAAAAAAGTTTTTCTCACTAGAACTAGTTTTTGGACTGATCGTTCCAATGGCAGCTATAAGATAGAGTCATCCGATCTACCCGATTCCGTCAAATGTGCAGCCTATGTGTAATAAAAGACTTTTTGTTAAGTTTGGTCAAGATAGCTTGAAAACTGAGGGAGGAAATAGCTTAAAAACAGACGGACGGAAATATGGACCGACGGACATGGCTATATCGACTCAGCTCGTCATGCTGATCAAGAATATATATACTTTATGGGGTCGAAGATGCTTTTTTCAAAGATCGTGACAATTTTAATAATTTTAATCTCGATTTCAAAGCCAAATTTGATATTCAATCCTGTCCCGATCCTGACTCTAGTTCGAATAAACCCCTCCCGATTCCATATTTAAAATTCAATCCCGTTTCGATCCCGTATTTCTTCGGATCCTGCGGGAATACCGTCCAGCATCGAACCTTTTTGGAATTCGATTAATTATATTTATTGCTCTGCTTAAGATCTGGTCATTAAATAATAAATTAGGACCCGAAAAATACCGTCCCGTGCCGATCACGACCAACGTCTATAACGATCCGTCCTGATCCGAAGTCAAATTTTATATTCATCCCGATTCATACTTAGAGTTCAATCCCGTGCCGATTCCGTATTTCTTCGGATCCCGCCGGAAACCCAGCCCGCATCGACAATTTTCGGAATTCGATTAATTATTTTTATTGCTCTGTTTAAAATCAGGTCATTAAAAAAATAAATTAGGACCCGAAAAATACCGTGCCGTGCCGATCTCGACCAACGTCTATACCGATCCGTCCTGATCCGAAGTCAAATTTCATATTGAATTCCGTCCCGACTCGTTTCCGCAGTATTTTTCTTAAAGATCTGCGCGAATCCCGTAACGCGCTCATCTCTAAAAACCACATAGACTTTTTTTCTCCGATGGTTAAATACCTTTTTATTGTTTGTTTTCGAATAATCTTGGCTTAAATATTTAACAAGCCTTTTCTGGGTATGGGTGATCGTTTTTTAAGCAAAAAATACTACTTGATGATTACAAAAAAAATAATTTTTATCTATTTTTATTTAAATTCACGAGGTTGTCTGTTTTCAATGGCGGTCAAACACAAACTTAATGAAATAGCTTACCTAAAACTTTTCGGTAATCTATTTACAGATGAAAGTTGACAGGAGCAGGGTTGCATTTTAAGCAGGGGTCGGCAATGTAAGCAGAGAAGTTGCCACTGGCAAACAAAAAACAGAACGATGGAGCAGAAAACTAAGCAGTTTGGACCACCGCACAAGGAAAAATTGAAAATTTGAGCATGAAATGACCAAACGCTTCGTTGACATACACTAAAAGAAAACTAAAACGAATAATTTGAGTACGAATGCTCTTGAAAAAAAATGTATTCGAACTTGAATTTTAAAAAAATTCGTTCTTAAAATCAAGAATGTTATCAATGTCAATGTTACACAAAAACAACTGAATTTAAATTGTCTAAGCTTTTTACTGAAAAAATGGGCAATCTTGATTCAAGAATGGGAGACTCTTGGATTTCAGTATGTTCCGTTCTTCCTTCAAAACTAAGAGAAAAATGGTTTTGAGTTTGTCAAGCTCTTGATTTAAGATTTTTCTACTATAAATAAGAATTTCTCATACTAAGATCAAGAATGACAATTTTTGGTTCAAGAAATTCGATCTCAAAAATGCATTCTTGGATCAAGAAATTCACTCTTGGATCAAAAATGTGCACTCTTACCGTACTATTGTGCTAGAACCCAAAAGGTTCTATTTCGAAATTCATATTCTAAGTGTATCCAAGTTACTTCTGGAGTACCCCAGGGTAGTCACTTGGGTCCATTGCTTTTTACCTGATCTACCTTCAGTCCTGACTCATTCACGAGTTTTTGTGTATGCTTATGATGTTAAGCTTTGTTTAACATATAAAGATTTGGTATCTCGATATCATTTGCAAAACTGACTTGGATGCATTTCAATCATGGTGTGAATTCAATCTCCTAAACCTTAATAGTTCAAAGTGTAAGGTTATGACATTTTATAGAAGCTTACCACAACTGGCACATACACGCTTGATAATGTGGCATTAGAGCGCCTAAACGATAGTGCCAATGAAGTAAATGATCTGGGGGTAATTCTTGATCATAATCTTAAATTTGACTCTCATGTAACTGCTACTGTTAGTAAGGCCAGAAGTGTTCTTGGGTTTATTAAGCGTTGGTCTAGGGAATTTGATGATCCTTATACGACCAAAATTCTTTATACTTCTCTTGTCCGTCCAATTCTTGAGTATGGTTCATGTGTGTGGTCTCCACAATATTCCATCCATCAAGATAGAATTGAATCTGTGCAAAAACAATTCCTATCCTATCTTTGTGGTTTGAATTGGAATCCTGAGGTTCGGTTACTATCGTATTCTAGTAGACTTCTTTTAATAAACCTTCACTCCTTAATTAACCGAAGAGATATGCTTGGTGTAATCTTTATACATAGACTAATAAATGTTGAAATCGACTCATCAGAGTTGCTTAGTCAAATTAATCTTAGTGTTCCTGTTAGACAGACACGTAACTTTATCCCCTTATCTCTAAAACGTTGTACTACTAAGTCGGGATTTACACGATGAAGCAAACTTCATGATGTTTTTGAAAAAGCTCGTGCTTGTAGGAAAGAGGCGTTGAGGGGAAAGCCACCCCACCACACCTCTTTCCTACAAGCAAGAGCTTTTTGAGAAACTTCATGAAGTTTGCTTCGTCGTGTAAATGCGGTCTAACTATGCTTTGCATGAGCCGTTTCGTGTCCTTTGTGCTGACTACAATAAAATCTTTCGAGTAATTAGTTTAGAATATTCTATTTTTGCTATAAAAACCTCTATATTAACGTATTTAGCCCGTAGTTTGCTTTAATTCCGTGTTTTTCTACGCGTTTTCGTGTCACTCGTTTGTGGCAGCGCCCCCCGGTCGGTTGGGCGGGAGGTGGGCTGCTATTTTGCCTGGGGTTCGCGCGTAACAAGCTTCGGCTTGGTGTCGCTTGGGCCACTTGAACGTACTGCGCATTGTACATCAACGTCCAAACAGAATGCTTCTGATCCAAGTATGAAATTCTCTGTTGTTTCTTCCTTCCTTCCCTAAATTGCATCATCTTAATATCATTTTACTGCATGGTCTGTTGACGCTTTTCGCAACTTTGTGTCTATGTTAACACTCAGTGGTTTTTTATTATTTATAAGTTAAAAAACTTCTCTCGAAATTAATTTTCATTTGAAAACCAGTTTTAACTTAGGTTTTTGAAAACTCACCTTTACTGGTAAGTCTATCCAAGTTTGGATCCTTGAGGCCTGTAAGTAAACAAAAGTACAAAATGCTTATAAAATAAATGTTTAACTTTAATTTAAAAATAAATTTATTTTCTAATTTTTTTATTTTTTTGCATTAAACACCTTACACCTGTACAGTCTACACCCATTTTGGGCCATTAATCTTTGTCAGTGTTAGAGGGTGAAATTTGTCTGCGTTGGTCAAAGACCAGAAGCATTGCATTGTTGCCCACATGCCATGGGAACTATCAAATGTTAATCGAAATTAATTGCTACTAATTACTAGACAATGACCGTTGAAGGCTAACTGCTAACTTAAAGGCTAAATAAAGGCAAGAAATAGTGCACAAATTTAACTTAAATTTTTGTACAAATAACAGGAAACAGCCGACACATACAAAAGGCAAACAAAGACCCTTTCTCTGATTCAAACTAACAGATAACTATGCTTTGGTCGCGTGTTTGTTGCAAACTTCTAATTAATTTTTTGCCTCAAATCTGAAAACTCAAACGGAAATGAATTTAAACTTTTAGTGCGGAAGTCCAAAAGTTGCATTTGGAAAGGAAGTTATTTTCTACCCATTCTATTTTGTATTTATTGTTTATGCATTTTTTTTTTGTTTTTCGCAAGCGGAAACAGGCGTCAAATGTGGGGAAGGGTTGGTAACAGTTTGTTATTTTTTTTTTCGTTTTTTCTATCTCTTACTTAAACCTTTATTAATAGCCTCTCTTTTTTATTTTAATTTAATTCGCCGCGACATTTAATTAATTCCCAGTTATCACCACAAAAACAGTCAACGCTCTCGTTTTCTCCCACTCAACTCTCTTTGGTGGTCTAAATGACGTCTAGCCAGCCGCTGAGGGGAAGGTTGGTGAAAAAAATACAAGAAAAACCCATTGCAAGTCTTATGAGAAAATTTTCCACATGCCGCAGACATTGCGGTAAAATGGAACCCAAAAATGTTGAACTTGGGGCACATAAACTAAGCGATAAGTCGGAGGAGAATGAGAAAGATAATGCGGTTAAGGTTTAATTGCAGTTGAGCTGCTAAGGTCAGACATTGAAGATAGAGTGAACGCGAGAGGAGAGTGGGGAAATGTAGATAAGAAGTAGCAGAAAAAGTCTTGCATTAAATTAGTTATTCATGAACTGATGCCACTTTGGGGGATGGATCAGATATGATAAATTACCAAAGCAGAACATACAGAAAGTATCAAAAGTAAGCAGAAACAGTGACAATAAATATCTTAAAAAACTATACAAAAATACCATACTACTCAAAATATTAAAATACTAGCTTATACCCGCGGCTTCGCTCGCAGTTGAGTAAATAATAAAGCTTCTATAAAAAATACATAATTTTCCCTAAAAAGTACTCCAATAAAGAACGAATTAGGTGATTTTTCAAATATAGGAAATACTCCTGTCAATTCAAAAAATTGTCGGAAAACTGATGTATGAGACTTTATTGTTCTTCATCCGATCAGCTCGAAAAATATTTTTATGGCCACCGTAATTTTAAAATTTTGGAAATTTTTGGGTTTATGACCATTTTACTCCAATTTTAAGGATTTTTCATAATTTGAAAATATTTTAATATAGAGCTTTAATAATAAGCTTATAGCTGATCGAATGAAAAACAAAAGAGTTTTACACTTCAGTTTTCCACCCGCTATTCGACTTTGGGGGTAGAATTTCCATATTTATGAAAGTGAATTCGAAAAGCGTATATTAAATATATATGAAATAAAAATTTGTTTCGGCACTATGCTTCAAATAAATAAGACAGCTTTTCAAAAGTATTCAGCATTCAAAGCTTTTTAAAAGTGTTTTTATTCATATGAATTATTGTGCCGAAATAATTTTATGCTATCTGAAAATAGGCCTTAACGGATGAAAATCAAAAATGTTTCAAACATCAGGTTTTCGCCCATCTTCCGACTTTCGGTATAGATTTTCCAAAGTTTATTAGTAAGTGAAGCTTTAAATATAAGTTTGAAGCAAATTAAAAATTAACCCAACATTTTCCACAGCAGGTGGGTTGATTTTTTCGACTTAAGTGAAAACAATTTTTATGGAATTTCCATACAGGGCTTCAAAAATGTTTTTGAAAAAAAAAATGTTTTTTCAAAATCATTTTCCGCCAATTATTTCGGGTTTTTCCAAATCTTGAAATACCTTGGAGCTGATCGGATGAATAGCATAAGAGTTTCATACAATGGTTTTCGGCCATTTTCCGGTTATGGTGGTACGTTTTTTTCAAAATTTAAAAGTCATATTTAGGTGCTTTGAAAATAAGATAGGAGCTAATCGCTCGGAAACTAAACTTTCGGCTCTTTAACATATTTTTGATACAGGGGGTGAAGGGGATTAATTTTTCAGAAAATTTGTATGCATTGTCATTGCTGGCCCATTCAGCAAAAAATTTCGGTTTGCAATTACTTAATGACTTTGATAGCAGGCTATAAGGGATTCTGTGCTTTAGCTCTTTGTATCCAAAAGTCCACTCACAATAATAAAATTTAAAATCACGTTTTATAAAGAGTCGGTCACACTAAAAATTTCAATATAAATCCATAGCATCAATCGTTAATCGCTCTAACCAATAATGCTTTTTGTTCGATTCCTTGTAAGCAATATCAATCGCAATCGCAATCGTAATTACTGTATTTAGCAGAAAAAATCAGCAATCATAAAACACTAATCGCAAATCGAAATTATCTGCTGAATGGCCCCATTTTTGATTGAAGTATTTTGTAGCCTGTGAATTCGTGTCTTGCTTGACTACATCCTACGTTTCTACGAGATATGGCTTTAAATGTAAGAGAGTCTTAGAAAAAAAAATATAAAAAATTTGTGAGTTTGCTTAACACTCACTAGGCTTTAATGTGAAACATTTGAATTCAAAAGATTTTATATACCGTTTAAGGTGGGAAAGGAAAAAAAAAAAAAGTTAAAAAACAGTGTTATATAATATAGTTAAAAAAGGTATAAAAAAAGTTGAAAAACAGAGTTGGAAAACAATGTTAGAAAAATAATGTTGGAAAACAGTGTTGGAAAAAGTGTTAAAAAGAATGTTAGAAAACAAAGTTGAATACAATGTGAAGAAACAATTTTAAAAAGCAGTGATGAAAATAGTGTTTTTAACAGGGACCGGATATAAAAGTTACTGGTAACAGGTAAAATATAAATAAACAGTAATATTGCAAGTTTTATATAAAAGTTTTGAATTAAGAATTATAAATCGATTTTTTATTTTAAAATTCGGAAATACCAATTATTTTATGATTTTTATTTTATTACTCAGCTCATAACAATTATTTTACTTTACTACATTATAAGTTACTAAAAGTAACAGTAAAATGTAAAAATTTTGTATTAGGGTTACACTATTTTAAAATCAAACTAATAAAAAAGACTAGTGCATTGCTATAGTCAAAAAAAAAAAAAAAAAAAAAAAAAAAAAAACAATTATTTTTGATTTTTATAAATCTTTTTCAAATGATAACAGATATTGATGACTTTTCTAAATAAAAGTCATCAATAAAAAATATTCAAAGACATTTATTTTACGTCATAATATAAAAGTCATTTGCATATATCGCATTGGAGGAACCATTAAGGACAAAAAGGTAAACATATTCACGATCACAAAATTTAGTTAAAATTGATTCTGTCTCCATCCAGAAGACTGCAAACCTTCTTCTTAGTCGGAGAGACTGACGTATTTATATTCTCGGCTATCTGAGAAGCTGCCCTTAAAGTCCTTGACACTGTAACATAGATGGCAAACATTGGGCTTTATCGATTTCCCTTGTCAAGCTTATCAATTTACATTTGGTCTTCAATGGCTTTTTCAATGTGATATATGCAAATGACTTTTTTGCAATGCCTTAAAAATAAAAGTCTCTGAATAATTTTTATTAAGCCATTTATAAATAAAGTCATCTATAACAGTTATCATGTGAAGAAAAATTTATAAAAATCCAAAAATAATGTTTATGAACAGAGTAATAAAATAAAAATTTTAAAAAAATTTTAAAGTAAAAGTCAAGGAATAATTGTTATTTTCGAGTTTTATTATAAAATGCAAAAATATAACTGGTAAATAATGATTTGTTTGATAAAACTAATAACTGTTACGATCCCTGGTTTTTAAAACAATGTTGAAAACAGTGTAGGAAAATTGTGTTGCTAAATAGTGTAAGAAAACAAACAAAACAAAACAAGGATCAAGTGGCCTAAAACAGCGGTGGGCAAGAAATTTTAGTTTGCGTGCATTTCCAGAACAACAGAAACAAAAACCTCTTTTATAATCAAGCTTCAAATCCAGCATTCGTGTGTCTGCCCAATAGAGTTGTGCCGATTTTCATGAACTAGTTCGAATGAACTATTCATTGAAATGAACTAATGAACTAGGTCTCAGTGTTTGGTCTTTATTATTTTTGAACTATAGTTCGTTTTATGAACTTTAGACTATTTTATAAAAAAAAATTAATCTTTTTTGAAAAAAAAAAAATAGGGGGGGTCAAATTAAGAAAAATAAGTGTTTGGGCTTGCTTAACCAGAAGAGCTATTGGCTGTCCTTCGCTGGACTTAAACATACTACTAAGTTAAATTAAAATGCCACGTTTGACCAGGCGGTTTGCTTGGTTTAGGTGGGGGGGGGTTGATTGGGGGGTTGGGTTTTTTTTTTTGATATTTTTTTATAATGTTTTTTACATATACAAAATACTCTTTATTATAGAAATAAAAGAGGTGTCACAAAAGCGAAATTGAAAAACGTATCGATAAAAAAATTTTGAAATTGGTTAAATAAACAAAAAAAAAGAAAATTAAAAAAAAATTTTTTTTTTTTTAAATTTTTTAAACGAAAAAAAAATTAAAAAGAAAATTTTATTCTATGAGTAGCCTTTAATGAAGTTCACCTAACCCTCCCTTGAGTATACCAATTACCAGCTCAAATTTAACAATTAAATTATTTAATTGTCATCGCAATCGCATTCCTTAAACCGAATTAGCACAAATTTAATCTACTTGTCGCTCCCCAAAATCAAATATGTATAAATATACCAAACAACAAAAATGATGAAAGTTTTATGAGCTAGCTTAACCTACTTAATCCCTCGTAACGAGCAACTCCTTTGAATCTAAATCCAAATATCTCTCTCACTTCACCACAAATCGTGCTTAATTATGGCCTAGACATCATAAAATTTGATGTTTGCAGCGCATGTAAATTGTCTACTGATTTGAGTTTGCTTTAGTTTTATGGGGAACAAGACAAGGAAATGGGAGAGAAGACAAATTTTTATGTCCGCCACGTGCTCATAAATTGCTATGCAATTTGTATTTTTATTTATTTAGAGACTGTAATAAGCAAGTTAAATAAAGTTGTTGCAACGCTTAATTAGAAAAGTTGCCACACAAAAGTCAGTGGGATCGTTGAACCCCAAAGGGCTTCAACAACCACTTTAAATATGCATTGCCTTTCAACTACAACTCAATTGCAACTGCAATTGCAACTGCCATCAACTTAATTCTCCCTTCTCCATGGCCTTGGGCAAACATTTTTGCAATCCGCACACTTAAAATATTTACGCAATCAAAATTAATGCAACTGTCATGTTTTCCAACCAACCGAATTCGAGCCGAGCTGAGCCAGAGCCGTCTCTTTTACTCTTGGAATGCATTTAGCGTTAAATGCAAATACACTTTAGAACTGTAGACCGCATCCAGAGCCATTCACCCACTTCGTCCCCCCCAACCACCACTTTGACATGCATGTTTAAATTTAAACAGTAAAACCAAACTCATTACCAACAACAAGCGATTGTCCTGCTCAAAGGAGCGGACTTCGAAGGGAGATTTGGGGCTACAAAATTATTATCAATTTAGATTTAACCAGGGACGGTAACTGCTATAACTTTTATTTTTAAAGTCCACATTTAAAAGTTATTTCAAGAGTTTGAATTAATTAGGCTTCATAGAACAGTTATTAAGGACTTTTATTTTGTTACTTCGCAAAAAACAGTATACTCAGTAAATAACAGTTGTTTAAAAGACTTTTATTCAAAAGTCAATAAATTACAGTTACTAAAGACTTTTGTTTTATTACTTATAAATAACCATTATTAAAGACTTTTATTTTATTACTCAAATAATAAGAGTTATCGAAAGATTTTTATTATTTAACTTAGTAAATAAAACTTAGTCTGAGACATATATTTTTAATCACAATATAAAAGTCTTTTTTTTTTATCGCAGGTTATGATAAAGTACACACAATTGATCAGAGCAGAGAGCAAACTGCTGAAGGTATATTAAATCAAAAGACTTTTATTAAAAAATAAAAGTATCTGAATTCTATAATAAAAGTCTTTCAATAACTCCTATTTCTGAGTAATAAAATAAAAGTCTTTAATAATTGTTATTTCTGAGTAATACAAAAAAGTCTTTAGTAACTGTTATTAATTCTATTAAAAAAAAAAAGTCTCTACATGAGTTTTATTTACTGAATTTCATAATAAAAGTCTTTCGATAACTCTTATTTCTGAGTAATATAATAAAAGTCTGTAATAATTGTTATGTTCTGAGTAATAAAAAAAAAGTCTTTAGTAACTTTTATTAATTAACTGTTTAATAAAAGTCTTGAAAAATCGGTTATTACATTGTAAGAGTTTTAGGAAAATAACTGTTATGTTCCGTCCCAGGACTTAACAAATGAAGTTGGAATGATTTTTCAACACAATCCACAACATTTTTTTAAGCTAGCTTTTAAAATTCGAACTGTTTTAAAACTCAACTAAAATTTAGAAATTAACAATCAGATTCTTAATAATTTTTATTTTACAGAAATCTGACATCTGTAACCCCAATATGCTTCCTTCTCTCAATTGTCTCTTCAGCCGCTCCTGTCATTTCTGCCTTCTCGTTTCCCTATAAGAGTGGTGGGCCAGGCATCGTTGAAATTACCAAAATGTCCTTTTGCGCAATTTTGTGGACATTGGAAATCGCTTTGATTGAACCGCATACCAGAGTAGACGGAGCGGGACAACAGAACAGATTCGCCTGTCCATGGGACTACACTACAATGGCCGCACATAAAACAAACACGTACCCAACTCCGATCCAAACCAAATCCACTGCCAAATTGCAGCCTGCAAATGCGCTTCATTGCACTTACAACGCACCAGAGAGCATCAGAGAGTCCTGTAAATTGTCCAGCGAATGCGGATTGGGAATTGGTTTTATGTCGCTTGCGCCTCAATGCAGATGCATTTTACACTGCCCTGCTAATCTCTGAGTGAGAGGGGCCAGGCCACGAAAGCGAAAGCGCCCTGATGGGAGGCTCGAGTTGACTTTGAAAATCAATTAACAACATCAAACAGACGCCGGATGCTGACGTGGACAGCTGTCCGGCTGTCTCCCCTGTTTTGGAAAGTGCGTAAATTGCAACTGTAAATCAAATATGACAACGCGAACGGTGGCAAAATTTGCATGTGTGTCAGTCACATTAATTGTGAGAATGAAGGAGAGTGGCTTGGCAGGAGGAGCAAGTGGGCGAGGCGTATTTTATTGTTGTGTTAATGAGTGTGCATAGGGCCGGGCAGGCAGCATCAGCATCATCATCATCCATGGACGGATTGCAATTTGCTGATGTGACATAAAAATCTGTTACCATAAGGTGGTTAAACGGGAATTTTAATTAATTATATATAAAAAAAAATTGTGCAAACTAAAGGCAAATTAATTGGTTATTAATTGCATGAGTGATGAATAAGTGTTTGGCAAATTGAAGAGGCAGAAAATTGATAGGCAAAGTAAAAAGAGAGATGACATTTTTGCTTAGTTTAAAAAATGAATGACATCTTTTTGTAACTTCTTGGATATACCAAGAGCTCTGTCCCAGTCAAGAATGGGAATGCATCTAGACTTAAGGGAATATCAAAAGTAGTTTTATTAAAAAAGGTAATACCATTTTTTAGAACCCAGTTTTACCAGAACAAACAAGATCTGTTCTTGTCAGGGATTAATCCCGAAACGAATATCGGTTCCGGTACGTTCCGAAATGAGAATTTTGGTTAAAGGTTCTATTTCGGTTTTAAGATTATTTCGGTTTTCGGTTCCAATACGGTACTCAGATATTTATTTCGGTATACCGGTACAAGTATAATTTTTTTAATTATTTCCAGATATCAAAAAAAATAATGGATGCAATAGAACTAAAAAATGGTGTAAGAATATGCCACATAAAGAACGTTTTTTGAATATACCGATTTCTAGCATTTTGTATTATTAGACGAACGCTTCCAGTAGTATTCCTACACTCAGAAAAAAACATCCAAGAATTGAGGAATTTTCTATTCTTATGTCGCCCAGACAAACTCGCCTTAGGGCCTTTCGCATTAAGCTAAAAAAATATTTCTTCGAAATAATCCGCTTTAAAATCTACCGTATCTCCGTCAAAAATAGAGATCTTTAGCGATTTAAATATCTGTGAACCCATATTATAAGACACTGGTAAAATACTCCGAAGGTAAGAAAATCCACTTTAGTTCTTTTTCCGAATTTTAGTGACGTTATTATATCAAAATGTTGATTAAAAAATTGCAAAAAAAAATCGAACTTTTGAGCTAATTAACTCAAAATACTATTACCTTAAAATATAATGTGTCTTTGACTTATTTTTAGGCTTATTCATTAGTAGTGATTTCTATTATTACATTTTCAAATCATTGTAGGGTTAGGGAATCTATAGCCAAATATGTAAAACCACTGAAAAAAAACGGCCTAAATAAAAAACGAATAATATGAAAAATCTTAAAAAATTCATTTTGCTATGTTAAATTTTCAAGAATAATAAGTTAATTTATTTAAAACATAAATTCCCTGTACTTTTGTGACGTAATGTAGTTCGGGAGTTATAAGCATTGGAACTTTTTTGGAGCGGTATTTTCTTAAATGGAGCCTTTTCAAATTTTTTTGGAGCATTATAATTTTTTCAAGTGGCAACTGTGATTAGCGTTTCGGTATGGTTCCGGGTTTTTCGGTTCATAATCGAACGGTTAACGGTTTTCGGTTCTTAAAAAATATTACGGTCCCTGGTCCTTGTATATCACCTTAACTGATCCTAGAGCCGCTTGTAACAGCTGTGGCCTTAAAATCTAATGAAAGTGCGCAGCAATTACAGTTTTGAGTTCGAAGTCAGCCGAACTTAACTTAGAAAGTCGGTCCAAACCGATTATAATATACTATTTACCCAGCTTAAGTTTATATACCCTGGCAATAGGTATAACTAGACTTGGGATCAGTCATTCTTTCAGGCAGTGTACATACTTAGAAGATTATGATGGCACAACACTCCGACCTGCCCCTCAAATGTTGAACAGACCACAAGGACATCGAAAGCATAGGCACTATCCTATATCTCCTTTACAAGAAACATGTTGTTGCCTTAAGCCAACCGAAAATGATTAACCGATCTCAATCCCTTGCCTGGCTAACCTGGTTAAAGCATCCAATGACGCTCAATGGTCCCCACGAGGTCTTTAATTTAGGAAGCTCCACCTGCTGGCAACAACGAATATGTAGATTGAGTGTATGCAAATGTGTTTGTCAACTCACCACAAAAATTGGGCTCAACAGGTGTCTTTCAGTAGTACCTGTGTCCACGCATTAAAGATCGCCATATTTCACATTATTAGATGTTTTAGTCACCCACAATATCTGCAAATTTTTGTTTACACGAATTAAGGAGCGAAAGCACTAGCAACAGCTGCTGCACTTGTAATCGAAATCGAACAATCGATATCGATAACGATTGATGGCGCCTTAGACTATCTAGTCAACAGCCGTTACAATAGAATTTAAAACTATGAAAAACAGAATAAAATGCTCAAGGAAATGTCTTTAAAGTAGCAACAAATTGGAATGTCCGATAAAGATCTGACCCATCTAATGCAGAATATCTTAAATATGAAACTAAATTAAACCTATATGCCAAGTTAAATTATTAGTCCACAAAAGCTAATGTGGAAAGTATACAAGATGGGGGAAAAAAAAGAAAAAGTACAAAGCTAACTTTGACTGTGCCGAAGCTTTAATACACTTGCAAAAGTTCACTTCAACTGATTTATCCTGTGGAATATATATAGGATATAGATATCAGATATTTATAAATTCAAAATCTTAGAGAATCAAAATTTGATCTATAAAAACTTTTCTTATTGTAACTTTTAAATTTTGGAAATAAAGTACCCCCCATAACCGAAAAATGGCCGAAAAACCAATGTATGAAACTGTCATTTTCGAAGCTCTGTATGGGAATTCCATAAAAATTGTATTCACTTTTGTAGAAAAATACAGCCACCAGCGTGGAAAATGTTGGGTAGATTTTTATTATAGCTTCATATACTATTAAACTTTGGGAAATCTACACAGAAACATTTTTGATTTTGCTTTTCATCCGTTAAGGCCTATTTCCAGATTAAGCTTGGTATTGAGTAACTGCGAAAATCGTGCTAATTCTCTGCACATTATTTTGTCGATATCAAGTGCGAAAAATAACCCCCATCTCTAGTTTCAAATCTACCCACCTCACCTAGATAAATATATATTCAAATTCAAATAAATTTCAAATGGATAACAAACAGCGAAGAGTTATATTGGCTTGCAATGCCGCAATTGTTGCTACAATGGCAATGTGTGAGTTGCAACAAACGGCAGAGAAAGCAATCAAGAAACCACTACTTGCTGCGAAAAAAAGTCCCAAATCCGACCAATGTGGAGTTTTTTGGCTCATCCATTACAAACACGGAATCACTTTATTAACCTTCCTTTTCGACACAGCTGATTGCGAAATATATGGTTTTGAATCAAAACTTTTGATATTTCGCACTATCGAAATAATGTCCTATCGATTAACTATTGCGTGACACGGAATGCATCGGGTGGCAACGCTGCAACATCGATATGACCTTTTCGCAACTTTTCTGTGGACCAACTCGTGAAATAGCTACAAGCGAAATCGAGCGAAATCTTTTTTATATGGAGTTTTTGCGAGTATTTCGCAGTTACTCAATACCAAGCTTTAGAGTCAATTTCTCATCTTCCACGTAGAACTATCTGTCACGTAAACTTTTAAATAACAAAGAAAATTTTAAGTTTATCTTTATTAACTCATGTAAAATCTTTCTAAAAAGCAGACAATATTTCTTAATTATTATTTTCGAAATAATTGGCCTTCTTCTGTATCTCAGCCATAAATAGAGATCTTTCGCGGTTTGGATTGATTTGAACCCATGGTAAATACTCAGTTCTAAAAACGCTATAAAATAGTGGGAATCAAAAATATCTGCCCAAGCTTTATCTTGCATTTCATTTTTCTTAATATTAAATCGAAATTTACTTAAAATTGGAAATAATAGTTCTAATTTAAGGGCAAAATTTAAATAATTAAGGGAGAATTTTTTTAAGACGTAGAAATTCTTTACATGTTTGGAGCGTTTATATTTACAAAGAAAAGTTTTACCGCTTTTAGAAACATTTTTTCCAATACCTTATATATCTTAAAAAAATAATTTAATTATGGTTTTCTTTCAAAATAGAAATAATAATAATTATAAATCGAAATAATTACAAAGAAAATTAATAATAAGAACCCGAAACAGAACCGGTGTTAGCGTTTCGGTATGATTCCGGTTTTTTCGGTTGCTATTATTACGGTTACCGGTTTTCGGTTCTCAAAAAAATCGTAATATTGGTTCCGGTTGCGATAACGGTACGTGGCTTGAAACGGTTTATTTCGGTTAACGGTTTCGGTATTTTTCCCTGCTTATTACCTAAGTTCAGATATGTGCAAAAGCTCCAGCATTATCTGGGCCAGGTGAGTAATACCATGACTGTAATAAACTATTGTAGGTTCTAAACAAAATAACTAAACCGATTATCTCATTGTTAATAGTATAAAGTAAAGTATAGAGTGTACCGGTTTTTGGTGCGGTTTAGTATTTTCGAAAAAACATCAGTTCGGTATGTTTTGAACACAAATTTGCGCTCGATTTAGAACCGAAATGCATCCCATATTGATTAAACAAGTATTAAATGAATAAACAGTAATACAATAAATAATAATTTTTCCTCAATTAACACTCAAACCTAAGTCTATTCTAATCCAATTAATCAAAAAATTAAGTCAAATATATCACATTTCCAGGCTTCTACTTTATGTATTTAAATGATTTTTCTTCAAGAATTATTGCTTTAATTTGTCTTTTTTCTGAACTTATTTATACCCAAATGTTGAATCAAGTGGTATCTTTTGCGGGTTTAATGAATTCACTACTCAATGCAATATTTTAACTTTGTCGAGACGAAAAGACAAACAGAAGGCGTACAAAAAAGGCAAACAATCAGTGAAAAAGAAACTTCTCATTGAAAAGTAAAAGCAAGGAAAAGCTCTTAAAAATGAGATATACATACAAACTGTATGTACATAGCCTTTGCTTACTTCAGATGGCTTGATATTGGAAGCAATGTCAATCAGTTGATCAATAAATAAATGTTATAATTTTGCCATCCACATCAAATGCAAATGTGATGGCTCAATCTGTATCTTTCTCTCCATTTTTGTTTGTCTGCTGTGGATGTTTGTGTCTCGCTGATATATATTAAATATTTATTTTGAGACATTTGTATGTTTTTTATGGACATTTTGATGTTTAAATGATGGCAAAATGTTGACCTTGTTTATGCAATATGCTGGCGTATACTTGATATTAGAGCGAGACGGATGCACTTGCTTTCAAATTTATTTTACCGTTTACAATATTTAATTTGCTCTTACACAAATTGTTGCCAGTTGCGTTTTGTTTTATGCAAATTTATTGTATATATTTTTATTTTATTGAATGGGTCATCTCAGCTGCACTCTGGCTCTTTCTCTCTCTGAGGGTCACAGGACATGTGCGCAATAAATATATTTTAAATTGAACATTTAAGTAAATATGTTCAAAATAAATTGAAAAGCGGGGGCTAAGGGGAAAATAACGTATTTTAAATTCAATTTGAAGTACATTTAGGCCTTGCTTTACACGTTCCTAGAAAAAACCTTGTTAAACGAGACAAGAAGAGAGCATGAAGAAAGGGTTTTTTTTTCCAGATGACTTTTTATTTTTTTTAAGTGCAAACTTATTTTCGGGGGTGTCCCGGAAATCTCTAGAGACTCTAGAGATAACCATAGAAATCGTTAAAAAATTTATTGAGGTAACAACTTTAAATTTATACTTTGTAAGAGTCATCCGGCTCGAAGGACCATGATCAGTTTAGGAAGATATTGCTGGCCAAGTAGGATAGAATAAATTAATAGAATTTTATTTTTGTTAAAATTATCCGGCTCGAAGGACCATGAAATCTTTAGTAAGATATTGCTTTGCCAAATAGGGATGGCAAAGCTGTTGTTGGACGAGTAGGTTAGGATAAATTAATATAACATTTCCGGCTCATACGGCTCGAAGGACCATTTAATGGATAGAAAGACATTGCTTGCCAAATCGACTGGGATATATAAATAGAATTTTTGTTAAAAAACAGCCAAACTACCGATACTTTCCTGGCACTTCTACAGACATACCTACATACCTCATTCTCCGCTTTCAAATTTAAATGCGCATATTTCACAGTTAACATGACTTGACAACATGCCTTTCTGCCTTTCTTCTTTCGCTTCGGGTCTAAATATGTAAACAAATAGTTTTGGCAATTGCCAAGTGGGGCATGTCAGAGCGGCCCCAAACCCCAACTACAGGTCGTCCAGTCAGGCTGCATGTTGTGTGGCATGCGGTTGTGCAACGGCAACAACTTTTGCAACATGCAACCAACGAACCAGACGACGACGATGCCTGCTCGGCCTGACTGGCTGGTTGGTTGGTTGGCTGGCAAAATAAACGAGGCCTTAAATCGAACTTTGTACCGGGGGGTTGAGAGGTGGCACCCTCGTCTCGTTTGAGGTTAACATAATTTAAGCTGGATCCAGGGCTAACTGCCTGCCCATTTAACATGTTGCCAACATGCGTATGCATGTGTGTGTGTGTTTGGAAAATTATAAATTTTCCACCTGCACCAGCAGATGGCTACAACGACTAGTCCGCCCACACACCTACCTACACACACACACACCATAACTGTAGTTTAAACTTTTAAGCGCACAGGATGCGCTTCCTGCCAACAATCCGACAATTGATCGTTATTTCCGGTTTTGTTCGGTCCTATGCACGACTTGGAAAATTAAGTCGACACCAAACACACACACACACACATACACATACAGAGAGAAGGTGTTGTGTACATCCTACTCTTGTTAATGGAGCTGCGTTTTACATGCATTCAAAAATAGTTGGCAACACGACATATAAGGCATGTTTTAGTGAAATTCTTGAGAAAGAAGCAAAGTTCATAGGCAAAAGTTCTTAAGGTAAATCATAAATTATAAAGTTTTCGACAAGTCATCAAAGAAAGTGAAAGAGTTTTTGTATTCGCCATTTGAGTGAAAAATAAGAAATTTAAAAATATGATAAATAAAGTATAAACATTTTGAAATATAAACAATTTAATACCCATTCTTTCTTTAAGTTAACATATATTTTCAAGTTGTAAATTTAAATGCCAACGGTTCTGTTTCGCTCGTCCATCCAACAGCGCCCTCTGTTGTATTTTGTAATGAAACTTGCTCAAGTAGGTGGTAACTCCATCAAGTAGCACACCTGAATTTTACTACGCTATGAAATGACAGATGGCAGCTCATCTGAGCACTCAGATCATGTAAAACCGGTTCATTTTCATCTAATTTCTCAGCTAGGCAGTCAGATGACAACTTATTACTCGAGCTGACATCAACTAAGACAAAAACACAGCTGAGAAATAAGGTCGCATACAGCTTTACAGAAAGGATGGAAAACAAAAATTTTTTCATTTATACGAGGAAATGTTATTGATATTCTCTTTCTTTTTGTGAACTTTTTTTGAGTGATTTAATTTTGTCTTTTCAACAAATTGCTGCTCTACCCACACAGCTGCGCATCACGCATTCATACATTGACCCCAATCTACATATTTGTTGTTGCTTTATGTGGCGCTTTTACCAGGTCAGCCCTGCGGTTCTATTGTATATATAAAGAGCGAATTATCTTTTTTTGGATTTGTTTAAGGCAGAGTTTGTCGTACATAACGCACGACAGAAGAGCACATTCGGCAGTTCACACAGACTCGAGCTGAATACATGCCGAGCCCTTCGCCAAGAGAGCTAACAAATTAGCAAGGCCAATTAGATGCTCGCCAGCGTTCGACGAAGTATGCCAGAGCAGCTTCGTTTCGCTTTATATTCGAACACTCTTACTATTTCGCCTCGTTTTTGTTGACAAACGCTGTTTTAAGGCAGGGTTCGCCAAGAACAGAGGAGAAACAGTCACAAACAGCTTCAGCAACCAAATATCTAGTGCAACGGAAAGAGCCTTGTGGTTACTAAGACACCTTTCTATTTCTCAAATGATTTTGCCTCTTCACATTAGATTACACTAGGCCACATGATCCAGTTTATAGAGGAAGTGGTGGTGATTCTAGATGATCTGTGCTTAACACGAATCTATATACCAAAATCAACAAGCCATTCTTAGGGCTGCGTCTAATTATCATGACACAAGTGCGAAAATCAAAGAAAAATGTTCCGTTAATGCAAGTTTATCCACGGTTCAAAGAGTTATTCGAAATGCTGAGCACATTGTGCGCCGAAAACTTTTAAAGAAACCACCTCTAAACGCTGCGCGAAAATAGGCTCGCCTACTGTTTGCTAGCGAACATATGTCTTGGAAGATGGAGTGGAAGAGTGTTTTTTTTTCCGACGAAAAAAAATTTAACCTGGATGGGCCAGACGGCTTTATCTATTATTATCACGATTTACGAAAATCTGAGCATCACTTAAGCCGTCGCCACTCTTGTGAAGGATCGGTTATGGTTTGGGGTGCAGTTTCCTATTACGGAACATGTGAATTACATTTTCTTACATCAAAAATGAAAGCAAAGAACTATATTCAAGTCGTTGAATCGGCCTTCCCCTTTTTCTCTGAAATGTTTGGACCAATTTTTTGGAACTATCAACACGATAACGCTCCAATACATACCGCAAGAGCAGTCAAAGAATGGATTCGCTACAAAAATGAGGATTTAATGTAGTGGCCGCCTTATTCTCCAGACAAAAACATCATGGAAAACGTCTGGGGTATTATTTCACGTAAAGTATTCGAGTCCGGCCAACAATATGGAAATAAAGATTCATTGATTGCTGCAATTAAGAATAATTGGACTAAAATTTCCCTGCAAATGTTGGAAAATCTTTACAACCCATTAAAAAACCGAATTTATGAAATTATTCTGAATAAGGGGGATCCACAAAATACTAACCAGAAAAAAATGGTTTATTATTATTAAGAAAAGTTTAAAACATTGAATAAAGGCTGTTTTGTTAACATATTTTAGTGTTTTTAATGCTGAACCTATTCTATTGACCAATATTAATGCGCAGAAAATAGAACCTAATATGGAAAAAAATTGTGTTCAATTACTATGAGTTATAAATATGTTTTTTTTTTGTTGTGTACTGATAACCACATAATAACCTCTTTAGAAAAATTTGTTTTACAGAGCTTACACATGCAGTTTCAGGGATATCGTCACTTTTGTTTGAGAGTTATGATGAACCTATTCAGTTGACGTGCAGTGTATACTATGGGTGTTGTTGTAATAATTTTATAAAAATAACTCCTACACATGTATTTGAAATGGAATATCTTCGTTTTCAAAAATCACAAAATTATCTGGGATATATTATTTTAAAGCTAAGAAGTAGTACTTTACGATAAAATCAAGGAGATTCAAATCAGATCACAAAACATGCCTTAAAATGGATCACAAAACATGCCTTAAAATTGAAAAAATTTACATTTTACCAACTAAACGCTCAAATTACAAAAAATCCACACGACATTATACAATTAAACCCGTAATAAATATATTTGTAGAAACCCTACATATCTCTGTCTAACGATTATGGGTAAAAAAAAAGTTCATAACTTTCTTGGATTTAACTGATAATGTTTCTTTTTATATTTTCTTTGTTGTTGATTTATGAAGGAAATGAATCATATAAATTCTTGAATAAGTTTCCACAACATCTTATGTTACAAATAAAATAAAAAACATATTTTTGTCGAACTTGTAAAATATTTTGTCCATATATTTTGGGTTTGGGACCTCAGATCTGTAAATTTAAATTGCAGACAGAATTAAGTTTTAATACGCTTCAAATGACACCTTAATTACCTCAAAAGAGGTCAGATAAACATGTTTTTTATTTAATAAAATCGAAAATTTCGATAATATCGATTATTTTTTCTACAAAATATCAATATCGAAATGATAGTTTTTCAATATCGCAAAAATATCGATATAGATATTTTCAAATGTCCGACAAAACTACTCTATACTGCTCTTATCCGGCAGAAACCTTATAATCTAGCAGTTAAGCCATTTTAAAATTATATTAAGACTAGTATTAACCCTGACTTTACAGCTTCAACTAACCCATTGTGCCAGTCATCTTCATTAAAGCTTTTGGAATGAAATATATTGCGATTATTTCAAACAAAGTCTTCTTTTAGCTTTAATTTACCTTTATCGATTTATCATCTAAAATGTCATATTTCAATTATTACCTATTTTTGATAAACCTTTTCCCCACTTCTGCCTTTTCGTGCCTCTTCTGCCCTTTTCCGCCAAAACAAAACTCAAGATCAAAGTTCATCTCTGCAGACGTAATTAAGCCATTTGATGCACGTTTTGCCAATTCAAAAAAATATACTTTGACCTCCTGCCCTTTGCATCTTCGTCGTCTTATCGGGCCAAAGGCACGCTTATGCCTCCCTCGTAACAAAAATGCAAAAAAGAAATCCTCATTTAAGTACTTCAAGTCAAAATTTCTGCCACCCCAGACACAGAGCGTTCCATTTACCCGCTGGGCACAAAATTCGTAGAAAAATCACGCGCGCTTATCTTATTCACCAGAACCTTTAACCAAACCCATGCAATTAACGCCCATTGGGCTGTCACTATGAAAAATGACGCAAAAATTGTGAGAAGGGGCCGGTGGGGTGGGAGGACAACAATGATTTGCAAACGAAATCGAATTCACCCATTTTACCAATAGCTACAAATTTTAATTGCTGCTCCACCGATAGCGTCCCCCAAGGAGTCTTCTTGAAAATAAGTCGCATTGATAAGAGAGTCACGTTTCAGGAAACGAAAGAAACAATGTTGTTGGTGTCTTCATTATCAACTGACTGGGTGGGGAGGGGGGTAAACAATGGTTACTCTTTTATTGCCTGTGCCTCAGAGTCAAATTGATAAGATGCTGAAAATGACTTGGAAAACAATAAACGTGGGCATGAAATGAATGGAACTAGACGGCTGTGAAATGAATGGCCAGATTGGAGGAGGGGGGATGGGTATAACACCATTTTCGGTGCATAAACACAACGTTTGCGCCATTTTAATGAAGGGGGAATATTGGCGATAGGCACCTTTGCAGTTTTTTGAATGGGTGAAAGCCTGAAGGCGTTTGTCGTTGTTTAGGGAATTTTCTTTTTCAAGAAATGCTGCTGAGAATTTAAATACTTTTAAAGAAAGTTTAGAGAGTTTTATAATTATTTGACTTTTGAAATAAAATGGGGAGTTCGTGCAAATATATGTAACAGTCAGAAGGGAGCATCTCCGACCCCATAAAGTTTATATATTCTTGATCAGCATCAATAGCCGAGTCGATATAGACATGTCCGTCTGTATGAACACCTAGATCTCAGAGACTAAAAGAGCTAGAGCGAACATTTTTCCAGTGTAGACTTTTATAGTGTGCTACGCCCCCTCCCGCCACCGCAAAATGAAAAAAACCTCCTATCACCCATAATTTTGAAGCTAGCTTGTTTGGATCTTCTAGACATATATTTAAATCATCACTACTTATCGATTCGTCATACATCATTTCCTAATCAGATGAACGATAGTAGAGTTGCCACACTGGCAATTTGTAAAAACCCTCATATCTCCCACAATTTTAAAGATAAATTATTTTAACCTTCTAAACATATATTTTAATTATCATTACTTATCAATCCGCCATACATAACTTTTCGATCAGATCAACTATAGGAGAGTTGCCACTCCGGCAATTTGGAAAAAACCTCATATCTCCCACAATTTTGAAGATAGATTGTTCAAACTATCTAGACATATATTTTCATCATCATTATTTATCGATCCGCAATACATCATTTCCTGATCAGATGAACAATAGTAGAGTTGCCACCCCGGCAATTTGGAAAAATCATCATATCTTCCACAATTTTGAAGATAGATTGTTCGAACCTTCTAGACATATATTTTTATCATCATTACTTATCGATCGGCTTTACATAATTTCTCGATCAGACGAACTATAGTAGAGTTTCCACCCCGGCAATTTGGAAAAGACCTCATATATTCCACAATTTTAAAGATAGATTGTTCGAACCTTCTAGACATATATTTTTATCATCTTTACTTATCGATCGGCTCTACATAATTTCTCGATCAGACGAACTATAGTAGAGTTTCCACCCCGGCAATTTGGAAAAGACCTAATATATTCCACAATTTTAAAGATAAATTATTTTAACCTTCTAGACATATATTATAATCATCATTACTTATCGATCCGCCGTACATAATTTCCCGATCAGATCAATTATAGAAGAGTTGCCTCCCCGGCAATTTGCAAAAAACCTCATATCTTCCACAATTATGAAGAAAAATTATTTGGACCTTCTAGACATTTATTATAAACATCAATACTTATCGATTTGCCATACATCATTTCAGATCAGATGAACAATAGTAGAGTTGCCACCCCAGCAATTTGGAAAAGACCTTATATCTCCCACATTTTTGAAGATAAATTATTTGAACCTTCTAGACATATATTTTCATCAGCATTACTTATCGATCCGCCGTACAATGTTTCACGATCAGATGAACTATCGTCGAGTTCTAAGCAAATCAATTAATAGTATATTCTTTAATAATCCTTTCCCTCAGTAACGGGCATATCTAAGTCGAGCAGGGGCGACTTCTTCTAACGCTCTCGTTTTATTTAATATTTTGATTTCTACTTGCTGATCGGAAAAGAAGATATTACTCATCCAAGAGTCGATTTCAAGACGTCGTTCTTAATTTCAGACTGATTCATTCCTAATCACAAGCATCTCAAATATAGCCCTATAGTCCGTCCCTTTGTTTATCTGTTTCTCTGCTTTGGAATTACTTTAAAGAAGTTTATATTAAGAAATAAATCTTAATCTACTTTATAAAGTTACGTTTTCTTACTTTCCAAACTTTGTCACACTTCATGCTCCAGCTCCTCCACCATGGCCTTGCATTTGATGCTCTCACACAATATATTAAAGTTGACCCATTTGCTTAGTCAAGCAAAGTCAGTAAACTCCACCTGCATCCCTCCCCCAACTCTCCGTTTGCACGTTTTGCTAATTTCACAGCTAACTTAAGTAGTCAAAGAACTTGACAGTCATTTAATAAAATTTCATTTCCCTCCATCAAGAGGGCCAATGGCCAAAGACTTCGTCAATTTTTGATGCGTAACAAAATTTTATGAAATACTTGGCGCGAATTGCGATGTTTGAGGGGGGCCATCAAATTTTAGCGCTAGCAAAAGTCTCAACAGAGCTGCCAGCGGTTTGTCGTGTCCCCTAGCTCGCCTTTGGCTAATAATACCCAAGCATTTACACCTTGATGGGGTGTACTTAGAAGCGTTTATTTATGCTAATGGCGGGGTGGTCGAGTGCTTTACACTAATACTACCCCGAAGCACTGTAAAAGCATAACAAGACAAAAACAAAAATACGACAACAGCAACAAGGGATAGTTGAGCTTAAGATTTGAGCAGCCAGGTAAACTTCTCAGCCAGAGAGTACTTTGCTCCTGTTTACATAGAATTTCATCACACAGGACGAGAAAAGTTCACCCTCATCTTGACCCTCATGCTGATGCTGATGCCACACATTCTTGTCTCGAATGTGTTTGTAATTTCCCAAGAGTGTGTTTGACTTTGACGACTTAAGTTGTAAAAACTTTAACATTATCATTTTCCTTGTGTGGACCAGACAGACATTTTGATGATGTTGACCTTCGCTACTTTTACTTTTCCTGCTTCTTTAAAAATATATTTTGCGACCTCAGGACATGGTGAACATATCGCATTACATTTGAACAACTTTTGGGTAAGCTGCTGTGGCTTTGGCCTGAAAGTTCACCGAGCTAGCTCTAACCTGGACTCTTCTCATATTACCCAGTATTTTTTCATCACATGTGTCAATTAGTTCAATCAAAAATAGGCAAGGAGAACAACACATCAACCGCATGTGCCACCACCCCTTAGGGTAAAAGGTGGAGTTTCTGTTTGTTCCAAATCAGTTCAATTCATAGTGCAACCCTCGGGAATGATTTTTTTTTCTATTACGTTTACTTTGTTTTGTTTAAAAAAAAATGTTTATCAATTAGTTTGACATATGCTAGTTGGGTCGCTGTTTTCCCTGCAATTTGATGCCCTGTTAATCAATTTTTTTTATTTTTTTGGGTAACAGCTTGGGTAAATACTTTGAAAATATGTTACACAGCAGAACGGTTCAACGAAGGGAGATTCCAATTTCATAAGTGAAAGTATTTAATGGGAAAAATATTTGACTGTATTAATCTCAAAGCATGTGCAAATTAAAAGACAATTTGAGAAGCCGCCATTTCACTTAAAGTTAGTCAACTATTTGCTGTGAGTTTCGCTCTCGGAGTTCATTTTTGACTATGTCTGTCTCGCTCTAACCACAGTTTTTTCTTATAAGAACAAATATTTTGAGTGAAGAATCTACATGATGAAAGCTTCTCAGCATCACTCAAAATAGAGAGCCGTTTCAATGTGGCTCTCCGTCAGGCTCTGTGGGTGACAAACTATGCAATAAGAGCTTAACATTCATAAAAATCGAGCGACATTTCAATAGAAGTATCTATGATCATTCCAGCATGCAGTTGCAAACTGACGATATGTCAAGTATGCAATAATAGCTGAGAGCGGCCGCCTCACCAGTAATTATTACACAATTGCGATAGGTCGTCAACAGTGGAACTTTGCCAGATCATCATTTTTGCATCTGACTCTGTAACCGGTCGACAGTTCACTTCAGAAGTTTTATTTTCGAATATAGTATCAGTAAATTTAAACAGCCTCTCATAGTACTTAATATGTGATTACAAGTTAAAGTTTTTTCTTAAACTCTGCATTGATTTCGAAATGCTGCATTTTAAAAACTTCGGGCAAATTAACATGATGAAGTTCGAGTTGTAAAGTTTTCCTTCAACTTATGTGACGGATCAATTAGAACAAGGCAAAGTGTATGATAAAAGAAATGGATCAGTCCCGAACTAGTTAATAAAACTTTAACAGCTTTAACTTAAACACCTTTTCAAATCAAAACCAAAACTTCATGACTTAAACATCGATTTTTCCCAAAGAAAGTTGGGGTCACCAAATTTCATAACTTATTTACAGGGCTTATAGATACTTTATCTATATATAGTAACTGTGATTAAGGGCCAATTTCTCATTTCTACATGAGTGCTATGTGTCTGATAAACAAACAACCTACTCAGTAATTTGCTAATTTTTTATAAGATGAGAAATCGGCCCAAAATCTTTCATCACGTTCATAAAAAAAAATATTTTATATTCCCATATTTTTCACCACTTACTCTCCCCTTTCTTTTTCTTGTAATATTTAAGTGTAATCACCAAACTCTTATCTCACATCCTGAACAAAAAACAGTTTGCATTTGCTATTTACAAAAACTTTATTTTTTTGTTCTCACACATAAAATCAATTTCCCCTTGTTTTTTTTTTTTTGTATCCCAATCCCTAATGTTAACCTGATATTTAGCTTATCGCCAAACATTTTCCAGACCGGCACACGTAAATTATAATCAAATTGTGAGAGTGAGAAACGAAAAGTCAGGCTGATTTATGCATTTTCCAGCATAGCCTATGCGAGATGCAGCTTGTTTAACAACCCCCCAACTTATCAAAGCCTAAAGGTAAACAACGGGCCTGGGGTCACCCTTTGACACGCGCTCCGCAATACCAAAGACATAATCAGCTCGATTTCGTAAATCTCGACAAGCTGCTTATCTGATGAAATGTGAGCAGTGTTCCAAGGATCTTGCCAATGTCATGATTAACATCTCTCAGGCAGTTCCGGCCTGGCTGTCAAAGTGACAGCTTTTTTTTTGTTGCCAAATGCGTCAAAGACAAAACGTGCCAACCCCAAGTACAGTAATGCCTGGCGCGTGCTCCTGTCACTGAAGAAGGGAAATCTCTGATTGGCATCGGAAATTGAAGTGTTTTTATTAATTCCAAATTCGACTTTTGTGTGATATTGCGAATATTTCATTATTGGTCAAGTTGGCATAAGATTTCCGTTGCTTTTGTTTTTTTGTTCTGTCTTTCTGTGGTAATAATTGAAATTCATCGATGGCAGATTTTGGTTGTGAAATTGATTGACAGGCAGGCAATGCACGGAACAAGATTGACGCTTATTGAATTGACTTGTTGAGGGATGGGGTGGTGGTTTTGGACAGTGGGTAGAAGGGGGGTGGATTTCTTAAAATTTGACATCGCAACTGTTGCACGAAGTCGTGTGGAAGAAACGGAAGCACAAGTGAGAAATTGTTTCAATATTAAATCCAATTTGGAATACATCATTTAATATGTAATAAGCAGGACTTAAACGCTTCACATAATACGATTAGAATTTCTCTATGTAATGTGAAACTTAATCTAAGCGTTCCTAAACTCAGCAATAACCCAAGCTAAATGCTTTCAAACAGATTAGAAAAAATTATGTCTGAATCGGTAGTCTATATCCTTTAGCTGCCATAGAACCGATTAATCGCAAATTTATATATTCTATCGTTTAAATCAGTTGAAGCGAGGCTATAAAAACCATTTTGAGAAGCCGATAAAAAAGAGCCAGGTCCCCAAGGGGCACATGACAACCCAGATCTTCAAAGAATGGTGTTGGATGTATTCTATCCCTTTCTCATTCTCATTCATAAAGCTGCGACAGGCCATTTAATCACGTTATGACTCCAATCACTATTTGAATTCATACTATTTATAAGACTACGGCCCATAATATGCTGTTAAAATACCCAAAGGGCGTTTAAAAACACTCTAAAACCCTGCTTTTAAAATATTAGAATACAACTTTTTTAAAGCTGGAAATAATAGTTCTTAAATTAAGGGTAAAAGTAGATTAGAGCTAAGAAATTTGGGTTGACATTTTTATAAAAAAATTTAATTTCGAGAATAGTTTTTTTTTTTAACATAGAAATCCTTTCCACATAATTCATCTGTTTTTATTTGGAAAGGACTAGCTAGCAAAAATTAGCACATTTATTTTCAAGAACAAGTTTTCTACAAAATAAAAAAGTGTACATCTTGTTTGAGTTTTAAATCGTTCTAAATTATTATCTTTTTCTAAAATCAACGGTTAAATCTAAAGAGTGTATCACAGACTAAAATACAAATGTAAGTCTTTTAATTGGTAAAAATAAAAAATTAGTAAGATCAAAAATAATCAAAACCGAAACAGTACCGGTATTACGGATTCGTTTATATTTTGTAGTATTTAGGGATTTGTTATTTATTTCGGTATCATATTATTCCGCCATGACTAATTCCACAGTATAAAATCAAGGAATTCCGGTTCCGGTACCGGTTCCGGTACGTACCGATATGACAATTTCGGTAAAAGGTTCTAATTCTAATTTTAGTTTATTTCGGTTATCGGTCCGGTATCCGGATTTTATTTCGGTATACTGGTACAAGTATATTTTTTTTAATATTTCAATATATAAATTGTTTTTAAGATATCCATAAAATTAATGGAATTCAAAAATTGTGTTCTAAGAATTTGACACATTCAAAAATTTTTTTTCAATTTACCGATTTCTTGAATTTTTTTAATATCATTCGAACAATTTCGCTAAACGCTTCTGTACGCGCTTCTTGTGATCCCTAAACTTTGCAAGAAAGACCTTGAGTTATGAAATTCTGTCTTCTTTTGACCCCCAGACAAGCTCGCCTTAGGACCGATTTCTCATCATCATCTATCACGTAAACTTACAAATAACTGAGTAAATTGTAAGTTTAGTGTAAAATTGATTTATAAAATCTTTCTAAAGAGCAGAAAAATCTTTTTGAATTATTGTTCATTCCCACCAAAAATAAAGATCTTTCGCCATACTTTAGGTCTACGGTCTAATATAGCACGGCTCTAAAAACGCATTAAAACAGATGGAAACGTAAAATCTGCATGAGCTTTTACTTGCACTACATTTTTTTAAATATAGGAAATAATATTTCCAAATTTGAGAGCCAAATATGATTTAAGTCAGGAAACTTCATTTGAAAAATTTATATTAATATTATTCTAACATTTATATGTTCTAGGGAGGATTTTTCTAAGACTTAGAAATTCTTTACATATAATTAGAGGGTTTATATTTACCAAGGAATACCTTTTTCCGTTTTTCAGAATTTTTTTTCTATATCATAAAAAAAGGAATATGATTTTAGTTTTGCTAGGGGCGAATTTCTAAAATGTATAATATTTCTCTGAGTGTCTATATTGCTATTTTTCCAGTTGAAATACATTTTTGAAATAATAATAAGTCAGTAAGATAAATAATATGAAACCGATACAGTACCAGTATTAGCGTTTAGGTATAGTTCCGGTTTTTTCGGTTACTATTGTAACGGTTACCGGTTTTCGGATCTCAACAAATTTTAATATTGGTTCCGGTATCGATACCGGTACGTTGCTTGAAACGGTTTATTTCGGTTAACGGTTCCGGTTACGGTATTATTCCCTGGATAAAATCATACTCGATTGGATTTATTTAAGATAGAAGTCAAGAGAGTGAATTGGCTATTGCTCGCTCTTTTATACTAAGCAAATGCTTTGACTTTGGTGTGAAACCTTATAAATTGGCAGTTATTGTGGCATCTTCAATCATTTTGACTTTTTGTATTGTACTTTTGCTTAATAAACCGTGTTTTCGTGATTTTAAGCATGGCTGGTTAGTTGAGCACGAATATGCTTAAAGACTCACGAATATGCACGAATATTCAGTAAATTAACCAAAGAGCACTTAGATGACGCATGAAATTGCCAAGCAATCTCTTAAAGTGTAATTATTTTTAACCACCTTTCACACCTTCAAAAATTCTGCAAAAATTATACAAATTGTATCTTGGAATAACAATTAACCATGTTTAATATAAAGTGGTATCCCAAAGTCCAAAAAGTCTTAAGTAATTGGAGTTAAAACTTTCAGGGAATTTTGTAAGTCGCGAATTGCATTTTAAAAATCAGAAAAATTATAATGGGGGAGACTTGACATGCCAGCTAGGGCCAATAAATATTGGTAAATTTTAGAATGGTCGGAATGCTTAGCCCGAAAAACGCTTGTGTTGGAAATTATTAAAATCTTTTTTTAAAATTCAGGGTTTGTACTTAAAGTATGAAAAAAATCGATAAATTACTTTCAGTTGATGTACTTTGACACTGCTTACTTGGAATATGGTTAGGATTAGGGGCCGATATGCCTAGTAACCCCGGCTTTGCCCTTTCAAATGGTTCTAAACTTTTTTTTTAAAGAGACTTGGGTTTATCTTTCAAAATTTTAATACTTAAATTTTACTTTACTAACACATAAACTTCTACACAATACAAAAAAAATGCCCTGCAAACCCAAACATCGTGATGTGGCACCATTTCTAAATCGCATACGCAACTTTCTTTTGGGTCGCTTGCATAATACTAATAATCGTTATGCGGATACCATTGCACCAAGGACTCAACCTCCGCCAAACATACCCGAAGGACTGAAACGTCGTATGTCTGGAAACTATTACTATATGAGAGATGCGCGTCGTGAGGTGCGACCACCCATAGATGTGATTGAAGAGCATATGAAAATGCTCAAGGCTAAAGCAAAAGCAGAAGAGGAAGCGAAAGCAGCCAAAGAGGCCAAGGCTAAGCTTAAAGAGGCTTCAAAACAGCCCAAAGCAGCGACAGAAAAGGAGGCAGCCAAGCCAGCAGCTAAAGAAAAGAAAGAGGAAGCTGTGAAAGATGATGAAGAAAAGGTAAAGGCGAAGGGGGAAAATACAGGCTTTAAAAAGTTGCCCACACCGGGAAGAATGCACTTGTGGGATTGACAAAGGTTATAAGAGAATAATTTGCAGAAATTAAAACTGTTTTATTTTAGAAAAATGAAGTGTGGAAATGTCTGTAAAATTAAAGAATTTGTAGTCATTTTTTAATTAATATTTTTGAACTGAGAATCATTCACTTAATTGACTTGTTTTTTTCATTTAAAATTCCATTCAAATGCTTTATTAAAATTCCTCCCACAATTCTTCACACAAAAAACACATTTCATTACAGCCTTAGGTTATAGTATAAAGCACATAACTGCCTTCTGCATAATCAACAATGACGAGAGCAAAACAATAAAAAAAAGATATTCAACCAGAGAGAATGTAAATCTAATTAGATGTCAGGGATGAAAATCATTTTATTACACCTGCATGAAAATTTAATTAAGCGCACGCAATTATCAGAGGGAACCCCCCCTCCGTCAACAGACAATAAAATATATGAGCTTAATAACATTTAATGCCATCAAAATTTATTATTTACAATTTAAAACGATGGGCAATTTGTTGGACATTGAGTGGATTATGGAGATGATTGCTGGGTCGATTGTTAATTGTCTGCGGGAATGTGTAAATTTATGTTAATGAGTTTTGTGTTCAATGCATCGATTTATTGATTTAAAGAAGTCAAATCATCCACCCCCTAAGCAAAAAATATAATCAGCAAAGGGTGCCGCTCGATTTATGGAAATTACCCTTATAAAACTTGAGGGTGGCCCCGGAAAGGGTGTCAATTGCTTTGCAAATCTTCTGTCAAGTCAACATGTTGCCAGTTGGCAAAAAAAAATATATGAAATTCAATATACAGCAAACTGTAGCATACTTTGCTGCGTCACTGATTATGCTGATTTTGTTTTCTTGCTTTGTATTGTGCATATGAATAGCAACAGAAAGGCAAGAAAATTTATTTATTGAGTAAGATGATTGCCACTTACGAATGGTAATTTTAGCTACACAAGTGTTAGACAGATTAAGCAATTAGGAAAGCAAGAAGAGAAATTTTGCTCAGGTCAGAAGCTCGAGATGTTTGCCAACATTTTTTCTTTGGTAAACTGAATGAAACTATTGACGTATAAGGGAGCTCCAAGAACTCCAGAACACTTTCGCCTTCGTCAATTTATATTTAAAAATTTCCATAATTATTTTGCCTACATTTCACGCCGCTTTCCAAATAAATAAATAAACCAAAATCTAAAGGCCACAATACAAATACAGTAAGTACTTTCTACCCTTCTCTCCACTCACTTGGCCCATGGAAAAATATGCCAACAGCTGTGTCACAAAATGTCAACGCTTTCCACAAAATGTTTCTCAATCAGAGACGCGTAATTAAAATATATAAACAAACAAGCCAACCCAAGAGGAAAGTGCCTTCTCTCTTCTATACGTAAATACGAATATATGTAAAGACCCAAGTGCGCTCAAAGTTTGTTTACTTTGCGTGTTTTTCTATAAAACCAAGAAGCAACAACAACAGCAACCATCGCGGGCAAGCAATAATAACAAGAAAAACATTTGCATAAAGCAACAAAACAGGGAAAGTTCGCTGAGAGGGGGAAACTGGGAAAAACTGAGGCTTGAAGCGGAAGTTAATGAGCGTTGAGTATTGCGTTTGAGAAGAAAGGCAAAAAAAAAAACAAAAAATTAATTCAAAAAATTCAAATGTCGCTTCTACCGAAATTATACACTAGGCAAAAAATCGGCTAAATTAATCATATATGTATGTAGCTGTCAAAGATTTGTAAGAACTGCATGGCCTCAAAAGAGGCGCCATCTATTGGCTGTTGAGGCGGAAGCAGCACCCTCTTTTCTTTACCAGCTTGAAGGAGTGAAGATCTTTAAGACTGTTATATGATAGAATGTTAGAATACTGTTAGAGATTAGCCCACTTATCTTGATTCAAGAACTTTGAAAAATATTTAGCTTAAAATTTTTCATATTATCAATGTACTACGCGCAAACTTTAACAGGAAAGAAACTCGCTTTGAAAAAATACTAATTCGGTTCAATGATTTACAGAATTCTTTAGCTACCATTTCGGTTGGGTTCTGATTCGCAGATCAAGCTAATATCTAATTCAATTTTCTATTCTATTTTATATTCTATTTTAGAATTTTCTTTTTATTATTTACTAAATGTGCCTTAAAGACAAATTTTTCTAGGCTAGAATGCTCTTTCAATTTTTATTGTAGTATATCAGTTTCATCCGGGGGTGACACAGAAATCTCTTCTTATTCGAAAATCTAGTTGGAATATTGGTATATCAGATTATAGTCTAATTGCAATAATAGGGTTGCGTCTCTCGCAAATAATTTATAGCAATTTCAATTCATAATTTCCTTTGATGTTTAATGTGAGTTGGTTAAATATTTTACGTTTTTAATGATGTTAACTAATATACATTTAAGTTTTAATATAAATTCGAATCATTTTTGCGCATGTTATTAAGCTACACTTGGCAACCCTAAGGGCCGTTTTCTCAAGTTCGTGTTTTTCAAATCCAGGTGTTTTTTTGGAAAAGATTGTGTTGCCTACTTTTAAGCCGATTTTAATTGACTGTTACTACGTTTATACACAAATAATTTATCGAGATAAATGCCCATAAAACTATGCAAACTTTATTTGCTTTAAAAATTATCTATTTTAACAAGTCAGTAATGGAAAAGACATACTTAGTTTACACTGTGCATTTGTTCATATTGAAAGAAAAAGGTTCCTCAATAATTCCTATTCATGGACATAACATACTTTAAAGGGTATTTATCATGAAACATTTTGTGTATATGTTTGTGTCTACTACGACCCAGACGTGATTTTAAAGGCGGACTAAAAGTAGGCAAAATTGATTTTCTAATTTTCAAAATCATGAAGATGAGAAAACGGTCCTAGTTACAATTTTTCTGTCAATGCTAACTGAGGATGGTTTGCAGATTTGCTTTGGTCGGTTTGCTTATTGGCTTTGGTTGATTTGGAAAAATATTTTTACAATAAACGAGTCTTCCTTTAAATTGTAAGGGTCATTCCAGCCTAACCAATTTAACTTCGGGGATGTTTTGGAAAAAGAAAGAAGACAGAAAGCTCAGGAGGATGATGAAATGAAATCACTGCGATGATGTGATGAAATCACTGCAGTGTGGTCATAAATCCTGCTAAAAGGTGGCCGTATATCACGCAAGGTTCATCAATATGTTATATTTACTTAGGGCGGAGAGCTTATGTATGTGTTCGTGGCATTCAAAACAAAACGCAACGTGCTTATACTGTCGGTGTGCTGTCGTCGCTGTAGCTGCTAATACACACGATGTGTCGGACACTGGCTTAGATCGCTTGCTAAAAGAGCCAGAGTGAGGGAGACAACGTTTGTATTAGAGTGGGGATGTTCCGAATTTAGTGAACAATTCCTTCACTAGCTCTTCTTACGTGATTCTTGTTCCGTGACTCTTGTTCCGAGACTTTTGTTCCGTGTAGCTACTCACAAAGCAATCTCAGCCGCCACCTCAAAAGCAAGCACCCAGTTGCAGTGGAAACTGTTGAATATGTTGATCAATTTTAATCGGCCCGGAACAACAGAACAAGTGGACAACAACAACTGAAGAACGGAGAAACGGAGCAACGCAACAACGGATCAATAGATTAACGTAACAAGAGTCTCGGAACTTGAGCAATTGAACAAGGAAGCGATTGGAGAGTCACTTAAATGAAAGGAAGAACAAATGAACAATAGAACAAGTGAACAACAACAACTGAACAACTGAGCAACTAAACAACAGATTATGGGAGCAACTCAAAAAACAGAACAACGGACTAACGAAACAACGCAGCAACGGCACAATCGTTTCAAGTGTTTCTTTGTCACGTGTCTTATTAGATCTGCTGAAAAACTGGAGATGAATTTAAATTCACAGAAAGAATACAGATCGCTGGAAGTAAAGTACTTGACTAGTTCCAATGCCCTTAGCACTGAATGTCGATTTTTGTCACTGGAAACTAGTTCACAAAGTAGGTTGGCTACAATATTTATGTGTCTTTGAGGCTGAGCGCCGCACAAAAAACCATCCCTATTTTTGAGAAAAGTGTAAATTTTCCACTGAAAATATGAGAGGTATGAAATGAAAGTTTTGAATGACCGCCACACCATTAACTATTACTACGTTTATGCTTATAAAAAATCATGCTTTTTTGCCCCTCCAAGTATGCCAACTTTTTGTTTTTTCAATTATTTTTTTTAGTACGAGATAATATAAAGTTGGTTATGGCAGAATCTTTCATAATCCACATTGTGGATTCACTCCAATTGTAGGACCAGTCAAAGGTATACAAAAATAATAACAATTAAGGCAACTAAAAAATTAATATTTTCCTTAATTATTTATATTTATAATCATAGCATACTTTGAAGGGCAAAAAGCATGATTTTTTATTTGTATATATCAGCATGGGTTTTATATGGAGCAGCGGGAAGTTGTGGGTTCGATCCCGCTGTTGGCGCCAGTTGTAAAGTATGTAGCCTTGAAAAACGCTTCTAAAGAACTTTGTCATTCCAACTCGGCGTTAAACTGTGGGTCCCTTTCTCTTGAGCGAAAATTAAAAAGACACACGAGCCCGGAGATTGAGAGAAGCACGGTTATTCCCTCTGGAGCTGTAACTTTAACACGCAAGAATCTCGGATGTGTCCTCTCACGATCACATCGTGACACGTTTAAATGCATGTAAAGCGCTCACCTGTAGTATGAAGTTAAGCGGCTGAAAAAATAAATTTCTATTCATTCAATCTTGAAGCACCGTTTCCTACTCTAGGAACTTGAGTCTTTTAAATTTAGTGCCTTCTTACTCCACAGCCAACGCCAGGTGCTCTGAAGGTGACGGGATACTTAGTATACCTCCCTGAAATCTCGGGTAATAATTCATGCTGAAAATTTCATCGTTAAAAAATATCTTCTGTATTGCTTTCCTAAGGATTTTTTTTCAACACATTCTTTTCGCTAAGTGCACCAAAAAAATCACTTCATTAATGCCTCATTTGTAAGGGAAGCTTTGGCCAGGAACTCTTGGTCAGGACATCACACCATATGCAACATTGCTTTGCCCCTAAAGGCAACACGGAAGTTGTCTCCATGCTGGGGTCTAAAACTTTGCGTTAAACTTGCCACCCGCTGGAAGTCAATGGCATGAGGCAGTGGGAGGAACGTGTGACAGTCGTGTAAAAGTTGATTATTTTTTAGCAGGCGAACAGCATGTATTAGGAGGAGGAGGAGGAAGTGAAAAACCAACTTGCCGCTAGTACAGTGAATAATGACTTTTGCCAGCGAACGAACTGCCTTCAGGCCAAGTTTACGTGCGTTTTTTTTTTTTTTTGTTACTTTCTGTCGTATCTCTCTCTCTTGAAAATTGGGGGAAGGTCCTTGGCAAAAGTTATGCAGGCTCATTAAGTTGTTATACAGTTTAGAGCAGAGAAAATTGTCAGCTTGCTTAATTTGCTCGAGTCCGGAGTGCGGAGTTCGAGAGTCATCCGGCAGCGGGGCATAAACAAAAGACTTCCGTGCTACTCCGGCCGGCTTTTGTCCTTGCTGTTGGCTCATGGAAAATGTTTAATGAAATGAATTTTAAGAGAAAATTTATTATTTTGCCTTAAAATGAAATGAAAAGTGCGAGAAGGCGTTGTGTCATTTATTTGAGATTGGTTGGGTGGCTGTTGCAGCAATGTCCGGATGTATATTTTAAGTGTAATTAAACAGGGGTTGTTTTTGTAGCAGTTGGCAAGATTCATTACGTCAAATGAAGGAAAATGTCAATTATGCTTATCGCGATGAAATTGGCATTCAGATGATCCATGACACTAAATGCAGCTCAGCGAGAGGTTTATTAGGTTAGGTTATACTGGGTGATTGGTCACGAGAGTGTGATAAGAAATTTTTTGGAGGAATTAATTAAAAGGTGAAGTACAGGGTGATTTTTCTTGGAGTAAAAGCAACCTAGAACAATTATATTTGTTGTTACCAGAAATGCCACAAAATTTTTTTAGACAAATTTGTTACAACTGTTTAATAAATTTTACCCTCAAATACAGGGTGTTCCTTCTTTATAAGTGTTAAAAAACCACGAAACAGAGTTCCTAGTCTTAATTTAATTACAAGTCCGTTTAAATACACCAAATAAATTTCCAACAGTTTAATAAATTGATCTTTAACAATAAATACAGGGTGCCTTGGTCATCCACTAACTTGAAAAACTGATACTTATCTTCTTCAAACTTTTTTTTTACTTTTTTAATTTCCCAACTAGAGTCAAGAGAGTGTGATAAGAAATTTGTTAGAGGTATTCATTAAAAGGTCAAGTACAGGGTGATTTTTCATGGAGTAAAAGCAACCGAAAACAATTATATTTGTTGTAACAATTTTCCAGAAATGCCACAAAATTTTTTTAGACAGCTTTGTTACAACTGTTAAATAAATTTTATCCTCAAATACAGGGTGTTCCTTCTCTAAAAGTGTTAACAGATAACAAAACAGATTTCCTAGTCTAAATTTAATTACAAATCTCTTTAAATACACTCAAAAAATTTCCAACAGATTAATAAATTGATCTTTAACAATAAATACAGGGTGCCTTGTTTATCCAACAACTTGAAAAACTGATACTTATCTTCTTTTAACTACAGTTCCAACTTTACTTAACTTACCAACTAGAGTCAAGAGAGTGTGATAAGAAATTTGTTAAGGGGGGAAGTACAGGGTGATTTTTCTTGGAGTTAACCTAGAACAATTATATTTGTTATTACATCTTTCCAAAAATGACACAAAATTCCTTTAGACGACCTCGTTACAACTATTTAATAAATTTTTTCCATCAAATACAGGGTGTTCAACAATTCTATAAGTCTTAATAGATCACAAAATAGAGTTCCTAGTCTAAACTTAATTACAAATCCCTTTTAATACACCCAAAAAACTTCCAACAGATTAATAAATTGATCTTTAACAATAAATAAAGGGTGCCTCGTTCATCCAATAACTTGAGAAACTGATACTTATCTTCTTTTAACTATAGTTCCAACTTTTCTTAACTTCCCAACTAGAGTCAACAGAGTGTGATAAGAAATTTGTTAAGGGGCGAAGTACAGGGTGATTTTTTGTGGAGTTAACAGAGAACAATTATATTTGTTATTACATCTTTCCAGAATTGCCACAACATTTCTTTAGACGTCCTCGTTAGAACTGTTTAATAAATTTAACCCTCAAATACAGGGTGTTCCTTTTTTTATAAGTGTTATAACAGATTACTAAATAGAGTTCCCAATCCAAATTATCTTACAAATCAATCTTAATATACCGAAAAAAATTTCAACAGATTAGTTATTTGATCTTTAACAATAAATACAGGGTGCCTCGTAAATTCAATAACTTGCAAAACTCTTACCTATCTTCTTTTAACTACATACCCAACTTTTCTTAACTTCCCAACTAGTTAGTATCTTGGCTTAGCCACCACCCCTCCCTCATATCCATATGCCATATCATCTTTCATTTACTCATCCTGCATGACCGCATCAAACTTTTCGTTCCTTTTTTCCTCCAACGTAATTTCACCTTCAATTAAACTTGCGGTAATTGACAACGATGGAAAGGAAATCCCGAATGGCAAAAAAAAAAAGGGAATACAATCCCCGCCAAAGCAGAAAACGCAGATAAATGGCGATGCCTTAAACTGATTGTGTGGATTAAATTGCCATATTGGCGAAATTGGCAGCGGCAGTGTCAAAATGTGTGTACACTCCACCAAGTCAACTCCATCGTGGAGCAAGTATCGAAAACTTATTTTTGATAAGCGCAATTATAATTGGATTTGGAAGAAGTTGCTCCTGAAGAGCCCAGGTAGTGAATTGGGGGGCAGGGCCAATGATTAATCTACCTCCGGAGTATTTAAAAAGCCAGCATCTGCTCCTCACTGGCGAAGGTGCTGGCGAGGGAAAATTGGGAAAAACGGCGTTGTTTGCTAGCGATAAAGACGTGTATTCGTATTTTTGTAAATGTTTGCTGTCAAGATAAGCACCACACAGCGTGTGGTTAGAGAGTTCACCCCCAGGGGGAGACGAAGTTTGTCAGGAGTTTTGGTTGTTAAGCCAAGGCGAGGACTTAACAAAGACAAATGAAGTTGTTAGCGGGTGGGCTGAGAAATTGGAACACCGCTTTGATTCTCGCGTCGTCTTTGATGTGTTTACACTGCCTGTGTGTGTGGTTGTGTGTGTTTTCGCTGCCTGGTTGACTGGTCATTTGGTCATTAATTGAGTTTAATTATTGGGGCGCGTTAATGAGGTGGGTTGGTCTATTGCAGTCAAGGGTGAAGTGCAATGATGAGGCTGTGATAGATGTGCAGGGGTTAGGAGAAGTCAAGGCAACATTTCAGCTAGATTAATGGCGGCTTATCAAAAGGTATAATGACAAGTTTCTTCAAGTCATACAAGCCCTTCCATTAAGCAAAGTAATATTGACATTGGCGCCCAACGTGAGGTCTTTTGTATTTTTATTACCTACATATATAAAGTTTTTAGTTACCAATGTTTTATGAGAGCTTAACTATGAAATAATTATGAGTTTGAAAAAAAAAAACATAAGTATGAATAGGAAGTCATGACGTTACATTACTTTTGGCCCAAACTGAATGAATCTGCATTCCGATTAGTTTATATGGTACAAGGGAAAACAATTACTTCTTCCTTTGGTGAAGCAATTAAAACAGTAGCTTCCGCTTATTCGAATTCATCCTGTGTACTTAAATTGATAGCTCTCTATATTGTCATTTTAAGAATCGGTATAGTACTTATATTCACATACTCTGTAGCTTAATTTTATAAATAGAGGCCAAAACACGATGTAAAAGATTTAAATCAAGTTTTTATTTGAAGTCTTTGTGAACATTTAATAAGATTTAAGTCTGATTCAATCATGGAAGATTGCTTTAAGTTGATTTATTAATCATTTTCGGGCAATAAGATTGCAAATATTTTGTAGCAGTTCTTTTGATTTAAATCATTAAAGTTTTTAATCTTTGATTTAAATTATTAATGATTTATTTATTTGATTTTAATCAATCTTTTGAAATCATTTCATGATTTAATTTAAATCATATCCTCATACATTTTTTATAGATTTAAATCATTTAGTGACGTAAATCTATATTGGTTTAAATCATTTTGGGATGTAAATCATTAGCAATTTCAATATTTTCATTAAAAAAATTGAACGTTTTAATATTTTGATTTAAAGCGAAATTTGAAATCTTTGATGATTTAAACCTTGAATGAATTAAATCAAAATATAAATAATTCGATAAAATCATCTTGAATCAATCTTTAGTGATTGAAACAGATTTAAATCTTAAAGATTTAGAGCTAAAATAATTGAAATCTTAATTTTTTAATAATTATTGTAAGAAAAACATACGGTAGATATTGAATATAAAAAAGTAAAGTACAAAAAGTATTCTACAATCATAAGTAAGACCATATTGGAGCGTAGTCGTAACATACGAAAACCAGTCTATGCAGAAGGAGAAAGATTATTTAGCGTAGCTTTTGTTTAAGCGGATCAACGGTAGATTTTAGGTTTAAGTTCGATTTTTAGAACGCTTGAGGACCCAAAATTAATATCTATTTTTATACTTAAGCCATGTATCCAGCACCGCGAAATCAAAAAATTCCTGGCAAACTTCATATAAAAATGAGAAGGTAAAGCTAACTTCGACTGTGCCGAAGTTTTAATACACTTGAAAAACTTTACTCCAACTGATTTAACCGGTAAAATATATATAGGATATAGATTTCAAATATTTATATTTTTTTTTAATAATTGATAAAAATAATTTGATACCATAACAAAACTTTTCTTAGTAAACCACATTTTCCGACAGATCGGTCCTATGGCAGCTATATGCTATAGTCATCCGATTTTGATCAATTTTTTCCAAATTGTGTGAAAGCATATAAAACTAACATATACCAAGATTTAAGACGCTACGATAGAAAACAAAAAAGTTTTTCTCACTAGAAGTAGTTTTTAGACCGACCGTTTATATGGCAGCTATATGCTATAGTCATTCGATTTTGATAAATTTTTCCAGAATTACGTGGAAGCATATAAAACTAATACAAACCATGATTGGTGAAGCTACGATGGAAAACTAAAAAGTTTTTCTCACTAGAACTAGTTTTTTGACCGACCGTTTCTATGGCAGCTATATGCTATAGTGATCCGATTTTGATAAATTTTTCCTGAATTATGTGAAAACATATAAAACTTACATATACCAAGATAAGTGACGCTACGATGGAAAACAAAAAAGTTTTTCTCACTAAAACTTATTTTCCGACCGATCGTTCCTATCGCAGCTATATGATATAGTCATCCGATCCGGCCGGTTCCGACATATTAGTTGCGTGCAGTAAAAAAAAGAATCTGTGCAAAAATTCAGCTCGATAGCTTCAAAACTGAGAGACTTGTTCGCGTAGAAACAGACTGACAGACAGACAGACAGACAGACGGACAGACAGACGGACAGACGGACGGACGGACAGACGGAATTGAACTCAGCTCGTCGTCCTGATCAAGAATATATATAGTTTATGTGGTCGGAAATGAATATTTTATATGCGTTACAAACTTCTGGGCAAAATTAATATACACTTTTCAAGTATATAAAAATTTGGGCAAGCTGGTCAATTTTTTTTTAAGTTCTATTATATCTGTTAATATATTTTTTTTTAATTTTAAAACAATTTTTTTTTTTTTGAATCTTTAAAATTATACTACAATGAAAATCCGGATACCATAACGGAATCGTCAATCGAAATAATTTAAGAACCGAAATAGAACCTTCAACCGAAACCCATAATTTAAAACGTACTAGAGCCGGTTTCGGAACCTTAATTCGATACGGGTTTAGATAAATAGTGCAAAAAATATGTTTAGATGACCTGTTCATGCAGACAACTTTCAATAATTCCAAAAATATTTTGTCGTGATCGGATGCAACAGATACCCTAAGCAGCTCAAGTACAGTTTATCTGTAGGGTGGCAGAGGAATGATAAAAACAATAAAAAACCTTTTTTAAATGCTGGAAATATCTTAACGCCATATTGTTAAAATTTAAAAACAAAAAGCCACACACTGAACAAATGCTAATATTTATTTGGTATTTGGTAGCAGCATTTCCCAGTCACCCTATATTACAATCACAGCCTAGCACAAGAAGATGAAAGTTTATTTTCTTAACGGAAAGGGCCCTAATTTTTTTTTATAGATGTATGGCGAATGAGAAAATTTGAATATATAGTTGAATTGAAATTAAGGTGTAGAAACTAGGGTTGCCGGGAATATGATCGATAAATCGAATATCAATATTTGTGTCGAAAAACGATATATCAATATCGAATATTTTACAATCACGATATATGAAATTTTTTTGTGATATTTTCGGCGATATTTTTAAGTTCTCCATGGAAGAGAAAGGCAATTTGCCATCGCTTTCTGACTTTGAATTGGCATATGCTATTTCACCAGAAAGCTTGGTGCGATCGGAGCGCTTGGCAGCGACCAAGATGTATCTAACAAGGTATCTGACAAGGCACTTAATAAAATATGTAAACTCAAAAGCTTTAGGTAACTGCGCAAAAGTGAGACAGACAGCGTTTGCATGAAAGTGTGTGTGTGTGCGCTACACGAACCACCCACTCGCTCAAGCGTGGAGTGACCGATCAATATCGAAATGATGCTTTACTCTATAATCACTCAATTCCAAACACAGGAGTATTGCATAAAATGTACAGAACCAGACGTTGTGGAAACTCACCACCCACCACCGATGGAACCCAACGGTTCTTCTTAAAGGAAGCTACGCCATATCAATCAGTTAATAATACTGATTCAAATTATCAAATATTTTTCTTTTACGCCATAAAATCCAATCCGTTTTCCTTTGTGGTTTTCGGTTCTGCATTTTATGAAGGTCAGCGGAGCGGTTCTCGGTTCGGTTCACAAATTTAAAAAAGTGCTTCCATTCATTTCGAAGTATAACGCACCGCGACCTTTATTGATCTATTCTGCCACCACGCTGAGTTTACAATTTTTCTGTACGAATGTCAGAATTTTCGCTGGGTCTACGTCAGTTAACTTTCCTGCCATCAAGTAACCAATTCATCAAGAGCACAAAAGTCAAGTATTTCAATACCCTCCAGTTTCACCACATTCAATAACTTACAATGACCTAACCAACCCCCGTTTTTGCAAATACAATTAAAACTTAGAAACAACAACATTTTATTAACAACAAAAATAAATGGAAATGTCCTTTCAGCAGAGCCCATCATTAATTTGCCCATAACAAAAGACGCGCTTTTGGGAAATGTCTCAATAAGGGTCGGTCAGCTGTGCTTAAAAACTTGCGTTTATTTTTCTGTTGTTTTTCAATTTACAAAAATCAACACCGAATCTCAAGTCACATGTGCACCCAAAACAAAAATATGACGATGCCTAAGGGCGTGAAATTTTTTTTTGGGAAATTTTTGACTTGACTTGGCAGGCTCATTAGAGTGCCGAGAAATTGCCAAAAGCGACGCCCCATTTGCATATTGTAAATTGTTGCCAAGGCAGCCAGAAATATTTGACAAGGGAGGCGTGGCATTGTCTGCGTTTAATTATGGGCACAAATAAATGTCTATCATTTCTGGGTTATGCGGTCCTCGCTGTGGTTGGATGGGTCGTGGTCCTTGGAATTAATGTGCAGAGTTTTAATGAGCTATTGACATTGTGGAGTTTGCAGCTAAAAAGGGGTTGTAAGTTGGCCTCACGTTGGGCGCCAATTATGGGAAATCCCATCTTCACACTTCAACTTTAATTTTTCATATCCTGTGAAATTTTATCTAGCTTAGCATTAAATTTTCTACTAAATGGCAGCAAAGTTTTTCGCTTGTCCCATGCCCTCAAACATCAATCCCCATCAAGGCGTCCACGTCAAAGTTGCACACTGCGCTTTTATGCAGATAAATTGTCGGTTATATCCCTACTCCTGCCACTGCCTCTGCCGCTTCGTTTCGTTTCGTTTGGTTGCCTTTTGCTGAGCGGCGTCAAATGTTTTGGGCCCAGGCTTGAGTAGGAGGAGTTTTCAGTGGCAGAAGCAGGAGACTTGTCTCCCAACGGAGAGTGTCGGGACTGCTGTTCTGCCTTTTCCCTGATTGTTTCATAAAAGTTTTGTGCAGCAAAACCAGTCAACTATTGTTGTTGTTGTGATTTTGCAAATTAATTTGCTTATAATTTTTACGCTTAGTTAAACACAATTTTGAGTGATTTTCACACAGAGAAAATGCTTTGGTGCTAAAAAGTTTTCCCTCTTCTGCAAGCAGCAGATGGATACTATGGGACAGAAAAGTGGAAGAAGTGAACAAAAATTATGAGAAAAAAATTTTGTACAAACAATTTTAGCAAATCGAAATGAACTTGGTTTGCCTATGGTATACACCTACTTTAATGCAAAATCTGGTGACTTAAGCTCTAGTATTCTCTGAAATCGACGAGTTCATACAGACAGACAGACAGACAATTAGACGGACATTGCTATATTGACTCGGCTGTTAACGATGATCAAGAATATATAAACTATATTTTATTGCTATATCATTTTCTATGGGCAATAATTTTTTAAATCCTACAAGTAAATGTTAACTTCGGTAATTTTATCGGCGGTGGGCATGAAATATGAGTATGGGAGCAGTCGAACTTCAACAGAAACAAGTAAGATAGTCGCTCAAAATATATAATATATATATATATATATATATTCTTGTCTCAATCCGAAAAGGCTCATTTGTAGTTGAAAATCAAGAATTTGGGGATTGGTAAATTCAAACTCAAGTCAAAGCTGGGTCTGAGAAATTTAGGGATCAACCTACTTCTGAGAACGTTTAGAATTGAATTTCATGAAAACAACTCAAATTTTCTTATCTGAGTAGCTGTCAAAGTTTGTATAAAACTGATAACGGTTCAGTGTGGGGTCACACAAACTAAGTCAGTGCTGCCCAGCGTAATTATTTGTTCTGATTATAACTCGACCATCGATTATCTGAACGTGAAACAATGTGTAGTGAATCGATTGGCCATGGTGATTAAAATAAATGTCTAGAAAGTTTGAACAATCTAACTTCAAAATTGTGGAAGATATGATTTTTATACCCTTGCAGAGGGTATATTAAAATTGTCACGATGTTTGTAACGCATAGAAGGAAGCATCTCCGCATCTACACATAGACTGCACATTTGCCGTAATCGGCCGGATCTGATGAATATATCATATAGCTGCCATAGAACGATCGGTCCAAAAACCAGTTCTAGTGCGAAAAACTTTTTTGTTTTCCATCGTAGCATCACCAATCGTGGTATAAATTAGCTTTATATGCTTTAACATAATTCCGGAAAAATTTATCAGAATCAGATGACTATAGGGTATAGCTGCCATAGGAAAGATCGGTCTAAAAACTAGTTCTAGTGAGAGAAACTTTTTTGTTTTCCATCGTAGCATCACCAATCGTGGTAAATATTAGTTTTATATGCTTTCACATAATTCTGGAAAAATTTATCAGAATCAGATGACTATAGCGTATAGCTGCCGTAGAAAAGATCGGTCCATAAACTAGTTCTAGTGGAAAAAACTTTTTTTGTTTTCCATCGTAGCATCACCAATGGTGGTAAATATTAGTTTTTTTTATGCTTTCACATAATTCCGGAAAAATTTATTAAAATCGGATGACTATAGCATATAGCTGCCATAGGAACGATCGGTCGTAAACTTGTTCTAGTAAAAAGAATTTGTTTGTAATCCTTCGTAGTATCACTAAACGTGATATATATCAGTTTTATATACTTCCACATAATTCTGGAAAAATTTATCAAAACCGGTTGACTATAACATACAGCTGCCATAGGAACGATCGGTCTAAAAACTAATTCTAATGAGAAAAACATTTTTGTTGTCAATGGTAGTGTCTTTTAGAAACTGCAAGGCTCCGCCGATGTTAGCCTTCAATTTTTTTATTCAATTCCGTCAAACTCCGATTCTGATCCACGTCTATCCCGTTCCGATTCTGACTCGCGTCTATTCTTTTTAATCCCGTCCCCTTCCGATTCTGATTCTCGTCTATCTCGTTCCGATCCTGACTCACGTCTATTTCATGCCGAACGCCAATTTTTAATTCAATCCAGTGACGTAACGATTCTAATACACTTCTATTTCGTTCCGATCCTAACTTACGTAAAATTTTTAATTCAATCCCGTTCCAATTCTGATCCACGGCTTTCTTGTTCCGATCCTGACTCACGTCTATGCTGTCCCGATCCCGAACTTAAATTTTTAACACAATTCCGTCCCATTCCGATTCTAATCCACTTCTATTTCGTTCCGATCCTGACTCATGTCTATTTCGTTTCGAACCCATATTTTTAATTCATTTCCGTCCCATTCCGATCCACGTCTATCTCATTACGACCCTGAATCACATCTTTTCCGTCCCGATCCATTCTCACGTCACATTTGATCCCGAACCCAAATTTTTAATTCAATCACGTTCGATTCTGATCCACGTCTATTCCTTCCCGATCCCATAATTTTCCGCCCGGTCAAAATCGCAAATGTTTGTTTCAATCCCGTTCCGATTCTAATCCACGTCTATCTTGCACCGATTCTGATCCAACTCTATCTCGTTCCAATCCTAACTAACGCCTATTTCGTTCCGATCCTGACTCACGTCTATTCCATTCCGATCCCAAACCCAAATTTTAAATTCAATCCCGTCTCATTCCGATTTAGATCCACGTCTATCTCATTGACTGACTCACGACAATTCCGTTCCAAAATTTCCATCTGCCTCGTACAGCCTTCTGTCGGTCTAAGTTTCGGTCGCTTACTCTGCATGTATTTTGTTTTGGCTGCTGTTTGCTTGTAGCAATCTGGCTTCTTTTTTTTTTGTTATTCTTTCGAAACGAAGAAAAATAACTGAGTGCTCTGTCTTTTTTGCTTCCTTTACTTTGTTTAAAGTTCAATTGATCCCCAGAACTTGTTCAACTAATCAAAGTGATGTGCATACAAAATGCTTAAAGCCTAGAAAAAATAAATTCTGATGCAAATCAAATCCACATTTAAATGGTAAAAATTTCCAGCTTCCAATTCCCCAACCGAACGGGGGTCCATTGGCTTCGTTAGGCGCAACTGGCGGCCATGCAATAAATGGAAAAGTTGAAAAAAAAAAAACATTTAAATTTTATTTGCGGCCTTTCTGCAGTTCCCCCCCATTTCCATCCAGTTTTTCATATTTTTATAAATTGCTATAAATTGAGATATTAATACGATACGCGACAAAAGTCACAACTGTGCTTGGGGGAGGGCAGGGGGTTTGGTCGGTTCGCTGATTTCGAACATGTGGCAAAAAGTGTCGAGACATTTAAAAAATGTTGCGCAAGTGTTGCGCAAACAAAATGTGCAGTTATTTGTATAAAATGCTGGGGCACAACTTTTTGGTTGTTGTTGTTGTTGATAATGATGAAGTTTTGGTGGAACTTTAAGCGCTGACAATTTAAAACAAAGGGACAGCAGTAAATTGTGACCAGCTTAAAATATTCCATGCACACACACACAATCGCACATTTCGTCAGTTGCTTCAATTGGACTGATTTAATTGAATCAGTTTGGTCTCGTCTACCAGTTTTGTGTCTTCGGTCTTTCAATTTACTACCCCGGCCAGAGTGCAGCGTGTCCTTTTCTTTTTTTTTTTTGTGTTTCGCACACACGTTTGCGTGCCATGCACAGCATAAAAATTTTGACACAAAAGCCGTTGCATACAATTGGGCGCACATAGGCTCTGTCTCTATTTGTGTTTGTGTGTGCGTGTGTGTGTGTGTTCATTGGTCTGGCCATGAAGCAAACTACCTAGAGAGACGTGTTGAGGTCGTTGTCATGCACTGATTTTGTATGCAGCCGGCAACAAAAATCTTTATACAGATTTTTGAATTTAAATTTTTTTCAAGTAGTGAAAAATTTAAAGCTTGAATATCTTGGGAGATCGGTTAAAGACAAATTTAATTAGAACTGAAAGGTGAGGTAAATGTTAGGAAAATATTGAAGTACTTTTCAATAATTATCTTTGATGAACTCGATTTTATTTAGGGAACTTTTTTTAAAGTTTATTTTTTTTTAGTTCCACATCCGACTTTTCGGTTTTTTTCATTTTGTTAATTATATAATTATATATAATTTTTACATTTATATTGAAAATTATATATCTTCTACAGAAAAGCAAAAACTGAGAATTTAGACAATTTCTCATTAATTTTTAGCATTTCTCCTAACTCGAGCTAATTTGTCTCATTTCCCCCTTCAAACAAAATCCTCATTTACTTTAGCAAAACTTATTTTCCAATTGTTCTAAATGCTTGCCCACTTCACAAAACAAAAACAAACTTTCTCTAACTAAATTCCCAATATAAATAATGCTAAATAAATTACTGAAATCGCATCGAAAAACAATCATTACACTTGTGAGCTGAAACCAATTTCGATTAAAAGATTCCCCCCTTTCCGCTTGGCCAGAAACAAAAGTGAAACTAACTTTTGCTTCTGTTTCATTCATAAGGCAAATGAGTTGTGGTTGAGGAGGCCTAGGCACGTATGAGATTTCTTATTTACGATAAAGAGACACACAAAAAATAGCAAAATAGCAAAAACAAGAAAAGAAATTGCAGACTCCATCGAAGCTAGTCAGGCAGAAAAAAGGCAGACAATGCCAAAATGGAGAGAGAGAGAGACAGTAAAAAGGCCAAATATTGAATTGTGCGTAATTTACGATAAAAAGGGGAAAATTGGAAAAGTTTACCAGTCATAGGTGAAGTGGGGGGAGGGGGAAGGCACATTCGTTTATTTATGTAGTTCGTGTCGAGGGTGCAAACGCACGTGTCTCTCATTGGCGACGAGGCGTGCCCCAAAGGCGTACAGAGCAGATAAATAGAAATTTGTGATTGCCTGAATTGAGGCGCATAATTTTTGTAGGGGAGCCTTTCCCTAAGTTGTCTCCAGAACCAATTCAGGCATTTTTATTAAATATTACAAGTAGCCAAATAAATTAGATGAGTTGCCTGGGATATACGATTATTGGCTGTAAGAGAGGAAACAACTGCTTAAAGGGATAACTGTAAATATCACCACAAAAATCACAAAGAAAATTGGCGTTTGAAAAATAAGTTCAACTTGAGAACTTTTTATAAGGGTTAAGACGGCAATATCCAACTTGACTTTTGATACGGTAGATGGGCGCGGGACCGTATTCTCGAGGCAATCCCGAATTTACCGAATCCCGAACTTAGAAAAATTAATTTTCAGTAGGAAATCACATGAAAATTGTTAAATTTAGCATTTTTAAATTCACCTTATGACATCCCAAAGATTTAAAAATATTTCTAACTCGCCTGAGGAAGCATTTAAATTAGGAATCCGCAATACCTTTTGGTTTCCTAAGACCAATCGAATCTATCAAAATATTAAATAATCTGAGACCAATTTCAAATGAAGGGCTTTTAAAACGGCTTTTATCAAGAAAAATATTGGGGCATTTGCTACATTCAAAATGGCGACCCTCCCATTATAAATATGCAAATTTGTTAAATAATATTACTCAGCCGCAATGTGGTCCCACATATAATATATGGGCAGTAAGGGAAGCCGTGTTCGGATCGTTCCACAACTTTGTCCTAATGTTATGCATATCATTATTTTTAATTGTACCAATATCTGGTCGGTCAATGAAATTTTTGATTTTATGCCAAATATTTAACCATTTCCAATGGTTTGCGAAGTGAAAACCAACAATGTTTGAGAATAAATGAACAAAAGTTAACCATATTGTTGCTGTTGCTAGCGTGAAAAAAGAAGACCTACTTTCGGTAGTGCCTACTCTTGTACCGAATAGCGTTAATCAACACTGTAAAAAGTTTGCCCATCACTGGACTATATTAAAATGTTTACAGGTGGCCTTTTTCTGCGTTATTTCAAGAGTCCTTTTTTATCAGGAAAGTTTGCTGTTGATTTTAGGTTCTTGCTATTTAAAGCACATACATCATTTGGGAATTACACAATATTTGATTTTTTACAACAAAATTGATATGACATTAAGTTGACTATGATGGTATCTACTAGTCCTCGTAAAAAGTTACTACACACGAGCTACTGAACGACCCTTTGTAAGTTATGGTGGTAATTGTTGTAGTAAACCAGAGTAGAGTCAAATCTTCTGAGAGCTCGGGGGCGTAGTACGCTGAATACATAATTCAAAAGCTGATGGTAGAGCGTTCGACCCCTGCAGGTGATAAACTTTTTTTTTTTTAGTTTTATTAAGGTTTGTGTTTAGGTAGGCAATAGTTTTGCGATTTTTACTTTCGTTAATTTCGTTGCATACATATGTATGAAACAAATTTGGTTGATCTAGTTCTTCTAGTCTCTGATATAGAGAAAGGCGATAAGATAAGAGATAAGTGATCGGCTTTTCATGCTGATCAAAAATAAATATGCTTTATGCCTTATAAAATGGTTCCCCCTTCCTGTAACATACATAAGCAAAGGATAGGAATATAATATTTACTCTACAAGTAACGGGAATAAATTAAAAACGGAAAATAAATAGCTGTAAAAAAACTGCACACGCTTTAAAGGGATTCGAAACAACAAACTGAAAAATGCGAGGCCTGATGCTTATCAACACAGCGAAGGCCTAATCCTCATTTCTATATAGGAATAGCAAGATTCCAACTATTTTTGTTTAAAATTTTACGACGCATTTTTATAAACATATCCATAAACATACCACAAATATGTGGTAATTTTTTTCATGTGATTACAATGAACTATTTTACATAAAATAGTAAAAACCCTCTTTAATAACTGCAATTAAGAACCGTTTTCTCATAGTTTTGAAATCAAGGTGAATATTAAGAAAATGTATGATGCCTACTTTTAGGGCGCTCATTAAATATATTTAATATTGTCTACAACTACAACATCCCGCGAATGATTAAACTGATCCCTGCTTACGTTCCACTTAGGTTAATTAATTTTCTAAGCCTAATTACAATGCGGGAATCCGTCGAATCAAACATTTTTTAAGCACACAAATTTTTGACCCAGAAATTTGAATATTTTTCGATATAAATACTTTTGCTATAGAATTAGGATTACATTCAAAAGTCGACGGGCTTACACTCAAGGTTGCAAACCTATTCGATTCGTGTTTTTATGAATTGCTCGAAGCGAAACATTAACCGAACCCTTTAGAGTTTAAGAACCTCGAACTTAAGTCCAAACCGAAAAAATGTAAGGTTCACAATATCAAGTAAAAAAAATTTTTAGGACCGATTTTGAATTTTCCAAATAGCTGCTTTGTGACAAATAATCTTAGAATTTACTCTGTTATTAGTTAATGTGACAAATAGTGCTTTCTAGAAAATTTCTCATCCCACCGTCTCTTAAAAATAGACTTTATTTCACTCGATGCCTGATTTTGTAGGAGACAAGTTTATGAGAGCAATATAAAGCAATGAATGTATAACAATTTCTGTCAATGTTGTTATAGAGTCCTACATACATAACATTCATCCACGAATGTTCTTAAATGATAGTGATTTTACTATATGTACAATTGATATCTGTATTATCAATTTAAACCAAATAACTTTAATATACTCGAACTTTAACGTCAAGCTCAAATATTAAGTCAACATAATTTGAAGTAGAACAGAATGGAGTTTGAATCTAAACACAAACGAATTACTGAAGTTAACACGATGTTAATGCTGCCGTAACGCAGTTCACCATCGCACTCGCTTGTTGCTAACCGCCAAAAATACGCATATATATAATTGAATTAAGTTGAATTTTGCTCTATTCAACTTGAAAAACTTGATGTTGTGTTGATACATTTTTGATCAAATTAAGGTAATTTTATTTCTGATTTATACAAAAAGTACGCAAAGTAATTACTGATTACTTAATTCTTAAAGCTGATCAGCGATCAATTGTCGCTGCTGAATGCATCCATTATTTCAAAATTTTAAATTTATTTGACACAAGTAAAAACCAAAATTAAATCACTTCCCAACAATTTGAAAATGTACATACACACAACCATAAATTGGCCCATAATCTCCATAACTATAATTTCGGAATTTAAAATGGTAATACCCTCCTCCACTTAAAACCCAATTCTCTGGCATCCCTTCCTTCCCCCTGTACAACATGTCGTATGCGTGTTAATATGAATTTATGCCTTAATTGCAAAGTCTCTGCTTCAAGCCAACAAAATATTTTTGTGTAAAAATCCGCACATTGCACTGCAGCTGTTGTTGTGTGGAGGCCATTAAATCGCATTTGGTCAGCGATAGGCGCTGTCGCAGCCGCAGTCAACTAGGCCTACCCTCCCCCTGCCATAAAAACATTTATGTAATTGCTGTTATCGACAGGCGCTTGCGTTCGCATCCATGAAAATGGCCTCGTTGTCGCCTGTAAACGGGGCCTTTAATACACTTTTGATTGGATTGTCGCACAAGTTAATTGAACGATGCGGCAGTGGCCTAAGCCACTGAGCTGCTCCAAAAAATGGTGGCAATTAATTTTTGAAACTAGTTGGCAAAGCGCCCACACAAATCGCCAATTCATGGCAGCTCATTAGGCGGCAACGGGAGCAGCAGCAGCCAAATTCTTTTGTTCGATTGTATCTGAGGAAAAGCTTGTTAGTTGCTCGAATTCCATTTTAATGCTTCAACGCATCTTTATCTTTTGTAGTCTCTGCGTCTAGCAAATGATTGCAGAATGACCCGCGTTTTTTTTTTTTTCGTTTGATTTACTGTAAATTGAGAGAAGGTTTTCGCTTAGAGGCCCATAAAAAATTGTGTATAAATGCAGACGACGTATAATAAATTGATTTGACCTGATGGAAATGTGCCAACTAATTTGGGGTTCTTGATATGATTTGTTAGTGTGACTTGAACGAATTGATGGTAGGCAATTTGGTAGATGTCAAAGTCAGGTAGATAATATATTAATATATGGAAACTTACCCTTCTGATAACTCATCATTTCAAATTAGTTGCACATATATTTTATATATATGTAAGTAGATGAGTCGAAGAATAAGTGAGTTCTAATGCAGCCAAATTGGCTAAGAAATCTGCAAAAAAAGAAGAATGAATGATTGTGGTTAAGTGAGGGGCGATATTAAGTATATACAAGTAGAATGAATCAAAAATGTACAAATGTGTGGATTATTTTTCACTGGGGCAGTTGGAGTTAAGAGAGGAAATTTGAATAATTTTGATAAAAAATGTTTGGCCAGGCCAACACCCTTTGCAAATGTTATAATATATCAGATTTTATCCAGTGTACACCTTGTCTCCTGCTACTGTATTTATATTAAACCTTAAACTAATCCCTGAAAACGGAATAAATATTTCCACAAAGAGTTTCTTTAAAAGTAGTTTAACTTATTCTAAACATAAGTTTCTAAAATTTGGTACTAACGTTCTAATTCTTAAAAGCTTAAAATTGTAACATTAAAAATTCATAAAATTCACACTCTGAGAATAGTGTCCAATATATGTGTATCGATAAAGTAGTCTTTGTAGAGGAGCTTTAAAAATTATAGTAAGAAAAGTAATGATCCAGATCAGTTCCTCATTAAGAATCCGCAGCTTCAAAGTAAAGCATCCGGCTCGAAGGACCATGTAAAGTTGAGGTAGGTGATTGATATGCCAAACAGAAATATTGCCTATTAATTGGATGGCCAAATAGAGACTGGTCAAATAGATGTCTTTACAATTTGAGGGTTTAATTTTAAGGGAGCTTTTTTTAGAGTTCGATTTATCTCTTGATTTATTCTTATACAACTTCTTTTACTTGAATAGCTATTACCTAAAAATTGTTATTGCATGGACAAATTAGTGAATAAATAAATGAAGATAAAAATTCCACTAAATGTAAAGCTAAGGTCCCACAGACAAATAATTTGCCCAAATTTTAGAGAAACTTCATCATATTCTACGATTATGCTATTAAAAAATCTTGCCTTTTCCCCCTTAAAGTATGCAAACTTAATTTTGTTTAAGAATTATTTATTTGAACGAGATAATTTATATTAAGTTATGGCAGCATCATACATATTTCACATTGGGCATTCACTCAGAATAAGGGACCATTTAAAGGTGTACCAAAGGAATAATATTTATAAACGTATAAATATTTCTCTTAATTTTTTATGTTCATAAACATAGCATACTTGAAAGGACTAAAGTAATGACTTTTCATTTGTGCATAAACGTAGTATAAATGGGCATTATTTTAGATTGTGAAGAACTCAAAACTAACGCTAGTAATTTGCTCAAATAAATCTGAAAAATTCCCAATTTTGGCTATTATAGGCAAATTTTTTATTAAAATTTGGGCAAATTATTTGCCTATGGGACCTTAGTTTAAGTCTAAGCATAAGAACAATATAAGAGCTTCATATGACTGAACTCGCTTTTTTTTTGAAGCGTTTTCATTTCAGCATAAACTTAAGCTAAGATAACACACAAAAATAGTTTGCTGAAATATTTTTAAACATTTGTCCTTTGTCTATGTTTGTGTAGCAATTATTGCAATTACATTGTAAGCAAGTACAATCAAAATGAACCACAAAAGTTTTAGAATACTTAATTTAATTAACGTTGCATATTCTTTACCAAAGGCGCAAAGCGTATTTTGAGTTTGTGCAAATGTTTGTTACAGCCAGAAGAAATCAGCTCCGAAAAAATAATTCTGTTGTTTGCTCATAAAATAAATCGGACTATTTGATTTGTCAAATAAAACGATTTGACAAATTAATTGTGAATACTTTAAGCTAAGGTCCCACACGGAAATAATTTGCCCAAATTTTGATGAAAATTTTTCCAAATAGGGAAAATTTTTTTAACTTTCTGTGCACATTATTGGCGGAAATATCCATAGCTTTAGTTTTAAGTCCTGAAAAATCAAAGGTAATGGCGATTTAGATTAATTTTTATGAATATTTGGACAAATTATTCGCGTGTGGGATCTTAGCTTAAGCCAAGTTTACACAGGCAAATAATTTGCCCAAATTTTATTGAAAATTTTTCCAAAATAGGACTAAATAGGAAATTTATCAGAACTTTTTGAGCAGATTATTTGCGGGTGGATCTATAGCTTTAGTTTTTTGTCCTGCAAAGACTAAGGTAATACATAGTTATATAGACTAATTTTCAACAAAATTTGGGCAAATTATTTGCCTGTGTGAACTCGGCTATTTAACGCAAATTATTTGCGGAGGGGAAAAATTTGCGGAATTTATTTGACAGCAAATATTTGCGCATTTTGGCAAAGATTTACAGATCAAGGTTAATTTTTATTGCACAATTTGCTCGAATTGAGTTTGCATGTGGAACCTTAGCTTAAATTATGTTGGATTATAAAGAAACTAATATAGAGAAACAGATTGAGACGCCGCCTACCTTAACATTCCAAATAAGTCAGTTGTTCGCTGTCAGTTTCGCTCTCTGATTTATTTCTGTCTGGCTCTAACCACAGTATTTTTGTATGATTATTATACAGAATTTATCTACATGATAATTATCCCTTAACATCACTCAAAATTGAGCGGCGTTTCAGAGTGGTTCTCTATGTTATATTCTTTTTGGCAGATCTAAATAATAATATTCAAAATTTATACAATTAAACCAAACAAAACAAAATTAATTCGGGGCTCGTTCGGGAAAAATTTGTATAATTTTGCGACTATTTTGAATTCGATCGTTTTTTTTTTCCCCCGTTCATGAATTTAGGCTCCGATGATAAAATGTATGCGAAGTCGATTTTATCCCTTTAGTTGTTGGAAGTGCGAGTCAAATTAGGTGAGCTTGGTCCCGTCTATAGGGGAAGGAAGAGCTTTCTACAGGACAGACTCATGAAGCCTTTCGGTGTAGAGCCAGTGGAGGCTGAAGATGAAGTTGATATGGTGGAGTGTGAATCATATAATATCAACCACAATGGCGAAGGCGGAGAAGTCCCATTCAAAATGGTCGAAACTTCCCGTTTCACATTGTGCGACGTTCTGGAAAGCGTTTCTTTCTTTTCTTAAACTTCTGACATTAATCAGTGGTTTCTAGAATTTGAAGATGTGGCCGCTGCTGTTGGAGGTAATGATGTTTAAAAGATTATTTATGGAAAACAGCTACTGCAGGGAGCCGAAAGGTTGTATGTAAGAGGACTTTCAGGAATGCGCGGATAGAAGCAGTTGAAGGGAATGTTGAAGAACCCGCGAGGGTCAGGTTCCTGGAACCCCCGAACCCCAGGTTTTGGTTCAAACCCCGGGTCACTTAAACAAAAAAGATTAGTTTATTCTTTATTAAGGGTCAATAAAATTAAATTGGAAATCGTATTTTTTTTTAAATTATATTCTTCAGTTAAATCGTTATAATTATCATATCCTTTAGCTGACATTAGTCATTTTAAAGATTTACTCAGCTTATGTAAATAGGCTTTATATCTTCCTGAGGCTGTTCATCTGTACTAGCTCTTAGATCAAAAAGAAAAACCGTGTGTTGAAATTGAACGTTCAACTGACTTCTGGGTTATGGAATAGGTAGTACAAAATCAATACTATAGATAACTTAACATTTTTCAATTTTTCGTTTTAAAGACACTTTCAAAATTTTAAAACATTTATCGATATTTTTTTTTTTTGACAATTTTGTAAGAAATCTATAACATAAGACGTAGAGTTACGATTTAAAGTCTAATTTTGAAAACTCTCATAGACACTTTTTCGAAACATTTAGTTTCCCACCATCATATTTACATATTTATTGGAAATAATCTCAGCTTTTCGATAAAAAATTAAGTTTTTAAAAATACCCATTAGGGTCAAAATTTAAATATAAGGGTTAAATTTGAAAAAAAAGTTTTTTTTTATATTTTCAAAAAGTACACAAAAAATGCTTTAAAATTACATAGTTACAATTTAAAGTCGGTAAAGTTTTGTCATAGTTATACGATTTTAAAAAATACCAATGTCACTTAAAATGACAAAACTATAAATGAGTTAATATTTTGGGAATTTATTACCTTCATATAGTATAAAAATTCACCAAAGTATCAAGCCAATCCCAAACCTTTCATTTTTTGACTGGGACGTTTGAGAAAAAATGCCCAATATCTGTTTTTTTTATTCTTGAGAAGCTTAAGCAGTGTTCGGCTAGTATGTATATCGTGTGCATAGCAAAATTCGCAGCAGCAGCGACGACGCACACTGACATTACAAGCACGTTGCCCTGCTGTTAATTTCACACACACATACATAACCTAAAATGTGACTGTATTGTTTGACGACCACTGCCCTAAAGTCCATAACATATTTTGAGTCGTACAATATCTGTACAAACACACACATTTATCACGATATTTTGAGTTTTTTTTTACATGAATTCTAAAACTGTTTAATTAAACAAAAAATAAATAAATTGTCCACGGAGCGGTGTCGAGGATATTGAAATTGTAGGCGGGGATACGAAATTAAAAGATGTAATTATACTCATATTTTAAATAATTTTTCTCCCAACTTCTCGCTTGACTTAAACTTTGAAGTCTAACCAAAACGGCAAACTAAAAACTCAACCATTAAAACGCTGATAATGCCAATAAGAGTGTTCAACTGTCAATCTGTTCCGTGACGAAGCAAATTCTACTCAAAAACTCAGTTTAGAATCCGTCTAATTCCCTGCATAAGCCACAGTAGGAGGCAACTGCAGCAGCAGCAGCAGGACCTCAAAAAACAAAACAACAAAAACAGCAAACGTCAGCTGAAACTGACAGTGTGTCCTAGAGCATTTGACTTCATCCTGGCTGCAAAATTTTTGCCCGGTTTGACAAAAGTCAAGAGCCTGGAGCGGGGTTGGTGGGGAGGCCTGCTCAGCATAACATTAATTAAGTTTGTAACGACAAATGCCAACACGACACGAGACGTAAACACTCACACACCAACTTCATACAAATGCAAAGCGACAACAACGACCTCAAAGGATGGGTTGACAAGTGGTTGGTGGTGGGGAGGGGGGCACATCATGACGATGTTAATTTTATAAACTCTTCAGCTTTGCTGCGTGTTTGTGTCCATGCTAGTTAACGCCTGCGGTGGGTTTGTGTCTAAGCTATGACAGAGTTGTTTCTGTTTTAATCGCAGATTTTAAAGACACTTGAACCTCCTCTTCAAGCTGGTAATTTTGCTAATGCCCAACTGCTTACTCAGCTCCATTGTTTACCACGCTCTTGATTGTTTATCCGCCAGCTACCTTTTTTGTTTGTTATTTGACTTAATTTAATGAAAATGTTGCAACCTGCAATTTACAAAACTAACGCCAACAGAAAACTTGAGTCTTGTTTACACGAAACGCTTCTTGGTCTTGCCGGATGATGCGGGCTCAGTTTTTAAGTACACATTACAAAATCTTCCATCTTTCGTTGCTGGTGAAGTTAAACAAACGAATGCAAAAAGATTTGCTTCCACCGACTGAAGTAGTTTGGAGTAAAAAAATTGCGCTAAAGTGGCAAGATGATGAAGGCATAAGTATGGCTTAAGATGATGACGTTGATGATGAGAATGAGAATGTATTTACTGTAGGGACAACAGTGGGAAATTGTTGTTGTTAATGTCGTTTAATTATGCTGATTGCATTGTGGATGTAAGAAGATGTTCAGTGAAGTTGATAAGCAAGTAGACACACAAAATAGAAGGCCAAAGATGGGAGACTATTTGCTGAATAAGCTAAAGCAAATTTAGAAAAAATTCTATCTCTTTTCTTTTTTTTCCACTTGGGGCTGGAATTTTTCAAAACCACTTCTGATCGCTCACATTCGTCATAAAAGAGAACTTGTGTCCAATTTACAACTTCGTAGCTATAACCATTTGGGCTGTGAGTTAATTATTGAAAAGCTATCGATATATTATCGATAGGGCTATCGCTTTTTAACATTAGAATATGTAACGAAATTTTCTTAAAATTTGTGCAAATTATTTGCATTAGCTTCTGTCTTACGGGTTTGTTCAGATAATGGGACTGCAAAGTTAAAGGAAAATGATAATTGGCTGCCTGATGAAGTAGTATGGTATAGAGACGTTAAGAATTTGAACATAAGGCAACTCGGCGACGAATTTGGAAAATATAGTTGGGACACAATATATAGTTTAAACGATGTGAATTCTCAATTAGAGACACTGCGATTGTTTTGTAGCAATTTATTTTAGACTTTCATACCACTTAAAAGGAAAATATTAAAAGCAAATCAAAAACCCTGGTTTAACGAGAATATTTTCAGACATATGTATAACCTTATGAGATTCAGCATATAAAAAATTGAAAATTGATAGGACTTCTAGGAAAAACGTTTATGATCTGATTAGGACTGCTAAACGCTCGTACTACTCGTCAAAATTTAATAGTGCAATAACGACTAGACAAAAATGGAATGAAATTAGAAATTTAGGAATTGAGAATCAAACAAGTTGTAATAGATTCAATGCTGACCTAGATGATCTCAACAGTAAATTTGTGCAATCTGGAGTAACTGAAATTTCTTCTAATACTTATTTGGAATTGATGCCAAGTAATAACTGTGATAGTAGTTTTAGCCTTATGTGTGTGAGTCCTTGTAATGTTCTTGAATCTGTTCTTAAAGTTATGTCAAATGCAGAGGGATTAGATAACATGAATGAGAAATTTCTTAAGATTATCCTTCCACAAATACTATCTTATATTACTTATATCTTCAACACCTCATTTTTCTGATTTATGGAAAGTGGCTAAAACTATACCTATTGCAAAAGGAATCAATGAATTCAGACCAATTACCATCTCACCGTTTTTGTCAAAACAATAAATCAGCAGATTAGTAAATTTGTGACTTACTACTTAGTAAAAATAAGTCTGGGTATAGAAAGAATAGAAGCTGCACCATGGCAATAGTTAGTATCACTGAGGATACATATTTTGAAAAATATGATTGAGGTACGGGCTAGAATTACATCAATTTTGATCTTAACCTCATTTACCGTTTTCAATTCCGATAACCCGGAGTCTCGGAATCATGGCTACCACCTCTATACCTTTTTTTTGAGACATTAATTGGTAGGCCGATAACTTTTTGAACAGCCCTCGAAATCCAACATTTTTTATTTTGGTAATAATAACACAAAAAAACAAAAACCATATTGAATAAGCTTGTATAGTTTTCCCTCCAGAAAAAATACTCATAAAACCCTGTTAGAAGGTAGAAGACCCCCTTAAAAAGAATGGTCCGGTCTAAAAATAATCCGCTCCATTAACTTTATCTAAAACTGACCAACTTACAAACCTCATTTTATGTTCATTTGAAACGAATTTCAACCATTTGTATCTAATTTCTCATTAAATCTCATTCTTCACTCTAGTCAAAAGTTCAGTTGCTCAAAGTTCTCAAACTTTACAAATGACAACAAAATATGAAAAATATGGCAAATTGTTGAAGTGTTGAACTAAACTCTATACAAAAATTTCTGTCCCCAGCAGAAAGTTTTTGAGCAACATAATAAAATTCAACAATTGACAACAACATTTTTTATGATTTTTATTTTTATTTTTTCCCCCATTTGAAAATATTTTCTGAGCAATTAAATGTTGCCACTTGGCAGGCAAAATAAAAAAAGTTGAACATAGAAAAGTTTTCACAACAAAATTGAAAGCTGTATAAAAAACCCACGCAAATCGATGGCCACCCTCCCCCACAACGACAACAACTGAAAATGACAATAAAAAAAAATGGAGAAAGAGAAAGGAAAAACATTTTGTAATACCAGCGTAGAAAATCATAAATAAAACGCATGTAATCCACGATTGAGTGCTTAAGTTGATTTCTGAGCGAGGGGAGCGATAAGCCCAACCCTCGCAAGAGAAAGCGAAAAAGCAATATTTACATTTGTGGTTGCCTGCCATATTGAAAAGTCATCAATCATTTGGCCTCACAAAGTCAGCAGAGCAAAAAATTTGTCAGTGTGGCAGAAAAAAAAGTTGTGAGCGCCTCAGAGTATGCAATGATTTTTATGACTCAATTTGCTTTAAAGCCCCCCGTACACTTTAAAGGCTGGAATAAAACACAGGGAAAAGAGCAAAAACTGGTCAAATGAATGGCTGAATAGATACAACAACAAAAGAAAACACAAGTCAAAGTACTGCACAAAGAAGGCTAAAAAGTTTACATAACATTAAACAAAGCGCACAATGGCACGAATACCAGACTTGAGGGCCGTCTGATGAGTGCGAATGGACACAGAGAACACAGCAAAAAAGAAAGCACAAGGAGTTAAGTGCAGTCAAAGAAATTTTGTTTAGACTTTTTTGTGCCGAGTGGCATTATAATGAAGCGCAAGGGATACATTTTACAAATGTGCACGAGCTCTTCCCTTACAAATCTATGCCAACCCACAGAAACTTAAATGCTAAATTTTCACTTTCTTGCCACCGCAGCGAAAACTTCTACTACTTCTTCTTCGGCCCGTTATAAGAAATTATTTCATTAACAACTTCAATTGGCAGTCGTTAGGTAGGAAGTTTGTCCTGTTCTCTCTTTCACTCGGTGCATTTACTCAAAAGTTTTTGGCTGTTCTGGTGAGTTTTATGTGCCAGTAAATGCTATAATCGTGTTAGTAACCAAAAACTTGTGGATAAATGTTTACCAATTGGATTGCAACTAAACTGGCATGAAAATGAACTTAAGTTTGAGGTAAATAACCAAATGATGAAGCGATAGTGTAGAAATGTAATGCTGAATTATTGTATTATTATTGTTAAAAAATAAGCACTGTTCATTATTTCACATATACTGATTCAAGTGCCTTACGATCGCTATTAACTCCAATTTCTTTGCATTTGACTTTTGATAAAATGTTTATGGAATAAAGACTAGAAAATTTAGAACTGAAGATTTAGTATAAAGTTAAAAAAATATAATTTCTTTTATATCCAGAAAATTGAAATTTTTGTAGATTCTTCATGGGCAAACTTTGCAAACTTTTCTTTAAGTTAAGTGCAATTGCTTGTTATAAGTATTAACTTTCCAGGAATTTTGAACTTCAAAAGTTCTTAAAAAAAGGCACAAATTATTCACTTATGCATTTAAAGATGTTATGCAATAAGGATCCTGAATTTATTTATCAACTGGAGATTCGTGAGCTTCACCCTACATCACCCACAGAAGCCAACCAAATTTCATGCGATCATGTTGTTTTAATATATCGAGAAAGTTTTAGTTGATGGGCGTCCCACTGACTTTATAGTATTTTTCTATACTGGCTTGAGAACCTATGTCAATTTTTATTCAATTGTTGTTCAATAATTAACATAGAAAAAACAAAGTCTTAACATTTCATAGAAAGCAGTTATGTCTTCATAGAAAGTCAATTTGAACGAGAAAAGAATTTTATACTTCAATTAAGTACAAATGGTGTCAATAGAACAGCAACAAAATAAATACTTGAACCAAGAACAAAAACCCTTCTCATACATTAGTTTTTAATACCAAAATACTTGAACGTTTCCAAATATTTCGAGCTCTTTGAATATATTTTATTATCTTTTAAATCTTATTGTTAGGCTGCAAAAGTCTTAAATCAATCCCGACTTACCCTAAAAACCAGAACAATTTAAAATATGTAAAAAGAGGAAAAATTGTTAAATCAATTCCTGAAACGTTAAGAGAATATTAATCAAAATCATTAAAATTTCCAATCTAGTTCCCATTTGTTTTTGAAACAAAGTCTTTACACAAAAGGGCTGAAAAGATCTTAAGGCCATGCCTTAACCAACTCCAAAAACGTATAAAGAAGTTTTCGGGGTTATAAGCTGAATATCATTTTCATACCAATGGGGTACAAATGTACCCAACAACTTTGGATTGTTAGTTCTCGAAAACTAATTATCATTGTGATATGTATTTTTAAACATACAATGCTTGGTTAAACATTAATGAATCTAATGTTTGTTTATTGGTCTTATGAATCTGTTTCGTACTCAATCTGAGAAATTGTGTACTTGATTTAAGAACGAACGTACGAAAACCACTCTCCGAACCACCCATATTTCATCTTCTTCCTTTAGACTTGCTAAACATATAGCTAGCAACACAGACCTTAGATTAAGAGTGTCCGAAGCCTGAATTGCGGGCAACTCGGTTCACTCAGCTATACTCAACCTTCAAACCGGTATACACGCCATTTAAGATTACTGTACCAGAATTCTTTTTCGCCAACACTTATTGATGTCGATCACATAAATTTTTTAGAATAATGCACATTCATTAACATTAAGTATAGCATTTTGAAACTTAAAAAATATAAACTAGCGATGTGCTATATAGCTTTATAATTATCACAATTGGCCATATAACCCTCAACAATCGCCTAGAAGAATAAATGTGATTGTTTTGAAGTGGTCTCACCTTTTTAATTATCAAATCTGTTAATTGGCGATATATCGCTTAACAATCACTAGTAAGACCTAAATGTGATTATTCTTGAAATGATTTAAAAGACATAATACAATAATACAAAATCAAAATATTTTGGTAACTCATTTTTATCTCCCATGCGATAAGATGGTCCTGTTCAAACTCAAGCGCCATAAGAAGGCTCTGTTTTTATGAAGATTCCTTAATATAAACTAATAGATTAAAGCTAAGGTCCCACAGGCAAAAAATGTGCCCAAATTTTGATGAAAATTTGTATAAATCAACATTACTTTAGATTTTGCAGGACTTAAACCTAAAGCTATGGATCTATAAGCAAATAATCTGCTCAAACAATGCCAAAAAATTCCCAATTTGGTCCTATTTAGCTAAATATGCATCAAAATTTGGTAAAATTATTTGCCTGTGGGACCTTAGCTTAAGAGTTAAAAAACATTTAGAACTCGCCAGAAGAAGTTCACTTATTGTGTGTCGTGTCTAGTATAAGGCAGGGACATAACAATCTAGTTAGTCTTTTAGCCTGAAGGCCTCCGTTGCTCTGGCTATAAAACCCCTTGTGTTACTTTGAATTAATTTTTAAGTTTTAATTATTAAAATAAAATAAAATTATAATAAACTGTGAATAGCTTGTCATTTGGCATTGAAAACAAAATAACATCGAGGCCTACTAAATTATTATGTTTCATGAGTCAAACGCAGCCAAACAATAATTTGAAAGACTATAGAAGAGTGCCTAAGAACTAATGATCGAGGTCAATTAGAGGTTAATATGAAGTTTTTATTTTTCCAGAGATCTCATTTTGTTTATTTTAGAAAATGTTTGCTATGTCCTCGAAAATCAAGTTTAACCTAGACAACAACATTTTATGATAAGGATTGAAGATATAAGAACCTAAACTATATGAATAAAATGAATACCAATTAGCTTGTTAAAATTGTAGAAAAACTTAACGATTGCCAATACTGTTAAAAAAAAATTTAAAACACACTTTATTTCTATGGCTTATCTTCAGGAAATAAGCGCTTCATTATACACCAGGAGCAACGGGTGTTTCATCGCTAGAAAGAAAACTCTTTTTTAGCAGCAGAAAGAAACGCATCCTTGCCTCCAGGTGGAAACTCTATCATATCTCCAGGAGGAAACTCATTCTTATCCCATGTAAGAGACGTTTTCTTATCACGCAAAGACACTATTTCTTATCGCTACTAATAAACGCTTTTTTATCCCTCAGACAGCTTCTTTTCTTATATCGCAAAAGAGACTTTGTCTTATCCCCAGTTTAAAATGCTTTTTTATCCAAAAAATGCTTTTTCTTTTTCTTAGAAGATACACTTTCTCACCTTCCAGAAGATTTCCAGAGTGGCACACTTCTTCCCAAAGAGAGATAAGAGTGCGTTAGAAAGGCGATATCACTAGAGTGAATCATTACCTACTGTAAGAAACGCATTCTTATCTTCCGCCATAAAAATGTTTCCTGGGTTGTCTTAATAGGCAAAATTGGAAATGTGCAGTAAAATTAATTACTTTATATCAAGCGATTGTGCAAGCAGCGCTTTCAGTCAGTCAATAAAATGTTTAATGGTCTTACAGTTGCTGATTTGCTTTCGATTTCGTAGATCAGCTGTTCGCAGCTGTTACATTCACAAGGCTTAGTGTGACCATGAAACCTGTACAAAAGTGGGCGTTTTTTCTGCAGGTTTCCATGGTCCTACTACACCTTTAATTTGAAGCAGCTGCGTTCAGCTGTTCAACGAAAACGAAAGCAAATCAAAATCGAAAGCCAATCAGTTTCAAGCATCCCTTTATTATTGAAAGTTTTAAATTTAAACTGATTTATAACTAATTTTAGTACACCCAAGAATAGAACATTTTTAAAATCTTCAGTTTATAACGGTATAAATTTCCTTCCCGTGCAAACTTAAACTCTGACAAGAGCTTTTTCTTTTAATAAAAATATTCTTTTAAAATTCTTCTACATTTTGATGCCCTTAAAAAAAAAACCAGAAAACAAAACATTATTTCCAGAATTTTAAACGCCTCCTACTTTGATTTATTTAAATTTTTCACCAGCCACGTGCAACATTTTTCCATTTATTTGACGCGCCGCCTTATGCAGTCTCCCACACATCACCCTCCTTGAAAAAAACTCTAGAAACCAACGAAACGTAGCCTTGCAATTGAGCCTGGGCTGCCTTAACAGGCGGAGGTAGAGCAAAACGCCGACTTTGCTTTGTGCAACAGCGCGTGAATCGGTTTGCAGGAGGTATAAAAAATGCAAAATGTCTAGGCAGAGGTACAATTTTTATTTGTTTAAAAAAGTGCAACGCAGCTGACGGCTAAAAGGCGAAGGGCAAGATGCAGATGCAGGCAACACTCATTGTCAATATGTGGCGTAGAAAGTTTGCTCATGTGTGTGTGTGTTTGTGGGAGTCTATTGTCTGTCTGCGCCTGCCGGCACGGCTAGGTGCTTATAATCAGGTTTGCCCAAGCTCGTAAATTGTATAAAAAGTGAAAAGGATTTGATGCGCTTTTATGCTGCTTAAGTCATACAATGAAAGGGGAATGCATAGACATCTTTTTTAGATGCTTTAATGTGTTTTAATGAGGTGTTTTATTGTATTAAGTTTTTGAGATAATTTTAAAAAGAGGAAGCAAGCCTCTTTAAATTCAAATGCTGCGGATGTTTGTTTTGGAATTGAATTTAAAAAGCAAGTTGGGTTGTCTTAATACTTTGATATTTTTCTATATTGGGAGCAGTCCAACAACAACTCTTATAAGCGAGGCTCGAGTTCAACAGCCAGTCTGCCCAAGTCTTGGTCGCTTACACTGCATGTATTTTGTTTTAGCTGCGTGTGCTTGTGTAATAAATTAATAAATGATGACATCAACTATTTTCTTTTGAATTTCCGATTATATTAAAAATTAATTCAAATAGAATGTACAAAAAAATTACCAAGCAAATTTTTTAAATAAGCCTAAATTGCACACATTATTTGTTATTCATGTATCAGCCCTTTGGTTGTGTCCTGAAAATTAAACACATAATGTAGGCCATATAAAATGTATACCTGAGCAAGTTTATTTTCCGCTCCCAAAGCTCCTCTCAATGTCAGCATTATTTTCAATGGGCCAGTCAATATTTATTTTATATATTTAATAAACACTCTTTCATAATCCCCAATTCATATTTGTGGAACAATTTACACACATTTGCCTTTCTCTCAACGAGCTATCTCGCTCTCTCTCTCTCTCAGGCAACATAATTTAAAATGGCAAACTTTAAAATGTTTACCAAACGCTTCATCGTAGTTGTAACGTGGAATTTACGGGCCAGCAGCTAAACAAACACATCTGACTGTGTGTGTGTGTGTGTGTCAAGCCTTCTATTTGTGCTTAAACCACCGCGCTGAAAAGCGTGCTACACTTTTTTTCTCTTACTTTGCCTTTACAGGCGCGAAAAGATATGCAACCAAACAGACAGCCAGACAGAGGCTGAGTTCACCATTCGACAGAACATTTCGCCCATCTTTGTACTCATTACTGTGGCAAATGCTTTTTTTCTCGCATCTATGTTCCCGTTGGATTTTAATTAAAATTAATTACATTAAGTGCAGCGGGCAAACAACAAACAGCAGCCCTGAGAATAACAGAAAGACACCACGTCGCTGCCTAGTCTAAACTTTAATGCACTTTAAGCTGGTTTTTTAAATTGAGGTTTTTGCATCATTTTTATACACTTGAAAAGTGTATATTAATTTTGCCCAGAAGTTTGTAACGCATAGAAATATTCATTTCCGACCCCATAAACTATATATATTCTTGATCAGGACGACGAGCCGAGTTCATTTCCGCTTGTCCGTCCGTCTGTCCGTCTGTCTGTCTGTCCGTCTGTCTGTCTGTCCGTCTGTCTGTCTGTCCGTCTGTCTGTCTGTTTCTACGCGAACTAGTCTCTCAGTTTTAAAGCTATCGAGCTGAAATTTTGTACAGAGTCTTCTTTTTGCTGCACGCAACTAATATGTCGGAACCGGCCGGATCAGATGACTATATCTTATAGCTGTCATAAGAACGATCGGTCGGAAAATAAGTCTTAGTAAGAAAAACTTTTTTATTTTCTATTGTAGCGTCACCAATCTTGGTATATATTAGTTTTAGATGATTTTACATATTTGTGGAAAAATTTATTAAAATCGGATGAATATAGCATATAGCTGCCATATAAACGGTCGGTCAAAAAACTAGTTCTAGTGGGAAAAACTTTTTTATTTTTCATCGTAGCGTCACCAATCTTAGTATATATTAGTTTTATATGCGTTAACACAATTCTGGAAGATTTTATCAAAATCGGAGGACTATAGCATATAGCTGCCATAGGACCGATCGGTCGAAAAATGTGCTTTACTAAGAAAAGTTTTGTTTTATGGTATCAAATTTTTGTTATCCATGATTTAAAAATTTAAAATATCTGATAACTATATCCTCTATATATTTTACCGGTTAAATCAGCTGGAGTAAAGTTTTTCAAGTGTATTAAAACTTCGGCACAGTCGAAGTTAGCTTTGCCTTCTCGTTTTTTCTTTCGTTTTCATTAAATTTTGACACACATGCTTAGGGCTAAATGGTGCTGTAACACACATTTATGCATCGCTTAATTTTACTGCATGCATAAAATTCAGGCTATGGAATGTTGTTTGTTTGCTTAAATGAGCCGTTAGTCGGCGCTGGTAGATTTTTTTATGGGTCTGGCAGTGATGCAAAAAAATTAAATTGTATATGTATTTGTTTTCATTAGTGACCTCCATTTTGGATGATGATATGGAAGTTTAAAATACTTCAAGATATTCGTAAATTAAGTTGGAAATCATCAAAGGAAATCTAAAGTGAATGCTTTTGTGCGAGGGTGAATCAATGGGCGCGTTCAGCAGAGACACTTGATCACTGATCAACTTAATAAAACTGCTCATATTATTTAGCATACTTTTAGGGGGTCTTATTAAATTGACATTTGGAAAAGCTTCATGTAAATATCATATCACATGAAAAAAGTAGGCTACGTAAATTAACAAAAAATTAATCATCGATTCTGCTGAACACGGCCAATATGTAAATGTTTGACAACAGTACTCTCATCTTTAACTTAATTTCTTTTCTAACTTATTGGCTAGCTTTCCTGTACCAAGTGATTGGCCTTTATTCAACAAGTGGAAAAAGCACAATATAGGATCGTAATTTGTTTTGAAACAATGGCCGTGTTTAGCAGACGAATATGCTCCCTTATCAATGATATATATCTTGGTTAATTATGTAGCCTATTTTTCCTCTTTTGTTTAATATGATATTTTCATGGAGCTTTTTCAAATGCTAATTTAACAAGACCCCCAAAAAGTATGCTAAATAATAAGAGCAATTTTAATAAGCTGATCAGTGATCAAGTGTCTCTGCTGAACGCGCCCAATATATAAGCAAAGCCGGAATATGCTATGAGGACCCTTTACCATCTAGAAAAATTGTGAGATATTTACTTAAATTCGAATTAGTAGAAAATCGCTAAAAAAAAGTCCATGATTTAATACTTGCTTATCGTCGATCCAAAGCGCGAGAATTAGTAAAGACCTTACTCATGTCGTCCGTATGGTCTATAAACATTTTAAGCGACACAGCTATCAGCATGATGGATGCCGTAAAAGCCTGCGATAAACGACAAGCTGAAGCAGTGCTTAAGCCTTTTAAAGCGAACTAAGTCGTAATAAGTAGATTTGCTTTTTAAATTAGAATATTTAAAGCAACTCAGTTGGTCCTAAGTAGTGTCAAATTCTTTAAGCATTTGTGTACTTTAAGCAATTTTGCAATTTTTTAACGACTTTTAGTAACTTCAAAACTACTTCTGCGATACTACCAAGTGACTCTTAAAGCCGATTTTCATGTTCATGTTCTTGAAATCTGGGTATATATATAAAAAATATATGTTGTTTGCTTTTAGGCCGCCTTTGAAATACATTTTCTATTGTCTACAACTAACCTCGTTTGATTAAGCGAATTCCCCTTTTCTTTCCACTTAGCTTAATTACTTATATTGTGTCGGTACATACATATTTACTTACATATGCTGATGCAAATTTTTGCAAATCAATTAATCATTTGGACAGGCATATTTATGCGGATCAATACGCACACTTGCAGCCGCTCAAGCATATGCACATACACACATACTTGGATGGCGCCAAAGGCAGCGACTTCCTTCAATAGAGTGACCCTAGAAAGTATTCGCCCGCTGATCAAAAATATTTTGCGGATTTAATTAAATTTTTGCCGAATACTTTAAGGCCTCACTGCGCCCTTTAAGCCAAACTCAATTTGTATTTATTTTCTAATGAAATTTAAATTCTTTGTTTTAAGGTAAATTCAGCGTGATTGCCTCAAAATAATTTCACCCGACAACGTCTAAGAAGCCTTCCCATCTTTGGGCCTCGATATTGAATTCAGAGAGAAGTTAATTCCATGGAGAAAGTAAAAGGTAAGCTATTAAAATTTTGAATAATACTATTACTACGTTTATGCTTATAAAACAATTTTGTTTTTGCCCCTCAAAGTATGCAAAGTTTATGTTTTTCAATTCTTATTTTTTTATCGAGATTGTTTAAAGTCAGTTATGGCTGCATCTTACATAATCCATATTGTGCATTCACTCAGATTGTAGGACCAGTCAAAGGTATACAAAAATAATAAGTATTAAGGCTTCTAAAAATTAAATATTTTCCTTAATTATTTATATTCATAAACAAAGCATACTTTTAAGGGCAAAAATCAGGTTTTTATTAGTGCATATACGTAGTATATGATTCCTTATTATTTTTATTGTGTTTCTAGAATTTCGTACAGAAGACAAGCGTGTCCCACTGGCTTGGAAAATGCTTCCCCCTTATACCGCGTTTACATTGCGGTCGTACGACCGTTTTTGGTATTTTTTGGCTGAGACTGGTCGTCGGGCCATACAAAAATATGGCAGTTGGCTTTGAATTTGGGACGGTCTCAGAGGCTACGACCGAACGAAATCAGTGCTGCCAGATCGAATTTTACTCAAAAATGTGGCAGCCTTGTGCAATTTTTATCGATAGCTATCGAAATGTGCGCGTGTGTGTGTAATAATATAAGCAAAACAAGAACAACAGATCAAGAACTGGTTGAAAGTAAGTAATAATAGTGGACATTTTTAAATTATTATTAATTTTTATTGTTTTTGCAGTGTAAGAGCAATTTAAAAAACGCTAAAAATGGACGGATTTGGGAATATCCATACTAATGGAGATGTGGTCAGAGCAGATAAAGGAGCTCGGCCACCGCAGGAACATCCAAATCCATGGGCAGAGCTCAAAAACTATGTGCTGGATTTTACGGGAATGAGGAGTCTAGAGTCAAATCACATCGCAAGCGAGACAGCTGAAACAAGCTTGTGTCCTCACAGAAGCGAAACCAGATTTTTAAGCCGGATCTCTGCAAACCAGGAGAATATGTATATTCTTCCCAAGCAGTTGGAGGATGCATACTTTTTTGCATAGTTTTAAGGTTTTATAATTATGTAATTTTTTATTTTATAAAATTAATTACAATACATTATAATAAAATAAAAATATTATAATTAATTATAAAGAAAGAGCGCTAGCGTCTAGGCCTTCGGATCAATTATGTAATTAAAGTTAGTTGCTAGAGCATTTTTGATCTCGCTTGGAACACTGAGGCCCTTCTTCTGGTGTTGGGCTGCTCCTCGAATTATGTTTAGTTTCATCAACCGCCTGCTTTAACTGGGCAAATCGTACATTTGCGAGACGTTACATTGACCAGGAGCGCCAACATTGATATATAGGAATTCGTATCGATGGTTCACCAGACCTTTTAGACATTCTTTTAATTATATCCACAACCATCTGCAACTAAATAACATATTTTGCCAATTTTGTTGGCAAGTGCTACAAATTTAACACCAAAATTCAAATTTAATATAAAGTTAACAAACAACAGCTGAGTGACGTTTGGGACTTAGTAGGACCGTACGTTCAATGTAAACACCAAAAAGGTCGTAGCCCCAGAAAAGGTCGTACGACCGCGGTGTAAATTCGGTATTACACACAAACCGCAAAAATCTGTCAGCTCTACAATTATTTTTTTTGATTCTGGAGTCACATCAAACTTTAAAACAAAAAGCTTTTATTTACCGTTATTAATAAATAAAAAGCAACTAAATTACAATTTTTCAAGATTTTGATTGGAGAATGGGCAATCTTGATTTAAGAATAGACAGCTCTTGGTTCAAGAATGGATGACTCTTGAACTTGATAACGTTCAGCTCTTTAATTAAAAATAAGAGATTCTTAGATTTGAGAATGATTCGCTCTGGATACAAGAATAACATTATCTTGGTTTTGTGTCTGTCAATCTCTTGAGTCAAGAATTTACTACATGTAATAAGAATTTTCATAACCAGATCAAGTATGAAAATTCTGGATCTAAGAAATTTGTATTCAAAAATTCATTCTTGGATCAAGAAATTCACTCTTTGATCAAGAATTTGCACTCTTAGCGTACTATTGTACTCGAATGCTTTTACTCCAAGTATGAAATTCTCTATTTTTTCTATGAGTATATATTTTGCGAACAGAAAATTTTTTTTCAGATTCCTATTCGCATAAGCAGATACGGAACATATTCATAACGCGTTGCGAAATACTTCCTCTTAACTAAGTCCCACATGTTAGGTCTGAAATCTCTACGCTTTGCAACATGGAAGCCGGAGAAGACTGATTCCATGTCATCGCCGTTTGTCCTATTTTATGATATATATTTTATGAGACTTCTGATCTACTGAGCAAATTTTAAGCGACCACTCAGTGCCTTTTAAAAGTCTTCTGAGTCTCTTTGACTTTAAGAAAATGTGTGTATAATTTCTCAAGCATCAACTAAAGATATTGATATAAATTCCTTACTTATTTCTAACTTTTCTTTTTAATCATGTTTTTCCTTCTTTTACACACTTTGCAGTGCCTTGTCTTTTCAGGTTGACAAAATTGTTTTATTTTTCTCGGCATATTCCCCATAAATTATATTTAATTGAAATTCTTTCAACACACAACAAAAAATTAGCCAGCATAAACAGACAAGCGTAAAACTTTCTAAAACTCATAAATTTGTAGCTTCTTTTGGGTGTCAGGACATGGCATTCGCCCTGCCCTAAACTACTCAACATCAAACTTGTAAACGTCAACGATCGTCTAATGTTTCCATGCGTCATAAATTTCATTGAAAAGCGCTTCCGTTGCGCCATTTTCTTTAGACTTGGGCACCTCAAATAGCTACCTGCCGGGCTGGCTGGCTTGGCTACTTGGCTGCCTGCCTTCAACGTTTTCCACACATACAAAATGCATAAGGGAAATGAATTGCTTTATGGCCACCGCAGTCCCAGACAACGACAGCGAGGACGATAGGGTTCGCTTAAGAAATATGCAACTGTAAATCAACAGCTGAAAGTAAGTGGGGAGGGGACGGGGCGGTGAAATAGTTGCGGCGGCTTGCACATTTTGTAGGCGTTTATAAGCTGTCGAAAGTAGTTAAGCGTTTTTCATAATTTATTTATGACTCTGCCAGTGAATCACATTTAAGCAGGTTTCATTTTAAGTGCCCTACACACAAGTTTTATGGCTCAGGCGGTAATAAAAAGGGATTAAGGTGCTTGTCTTAGTTGTGTGGGTGTCTGGCATACTTTTGAGACATGTTTGCGTATGCAAATTGGGTCCATAAAGTGTTTAAAGTCAGGAGAATGAATTTTTGTTCAAATGCACACAAAAAATGTATAATGATTTCAAATTTGTGTACCCTTTTGGTCGTAGATTTAAGAGGGTATACGAAGTTCGTGGAACTGTATGAAAAGGAATAAGTAAATGTTTGCAGTATTAGCACTATTTTATAATTTTAAATATGTAACTAAAATACTGCAGAAGGTTCGGTCCAAAGATTTGAACCCATCGTGAAGTCGTAGCTTCATTGCTTTTAAGATTATTATAGCATATTCCCACTATTTTCGGAGAGTTTGAACGAATATATATAGAGACATTTTTAATGAGGACTATAAGTCTTATATACCAAGTCCACATTCATTGTTGTTATCCCACATAACGACCTTTTCCACGCCTTCCAACTATGACTGGAAAAGACCAAATTGGAAGATACATTGGACCAATATGAAATATTTGTATTGGAAATGTACTGTGGCTCAAGGCTCAACAAGTTCCAAACAATTTCAAGTTCTTCTTCTTTGGAAACACTAAATTATAAATTTATTTATGAGTTTAAAAATATATTTAATCTTTAGTTTAGCCAGAAAAGCTTAAGCTTTAAAGAATTAAAAGTGATTTTAAAAAGACAAGAATTATTATCTTGCAGCTCAGACTTTATTTAAGAACCTCGGTTGGCAATTTATAAAAGTTGATCAACCTCCATCAATATTTAGAAGAGCACAAGCAATTCTTTCAAATCAACTTAATAAAAATCTTTTAAATGCAAACAGCATTAACGCTATAGCTTAATTTAATTTTTACTTCAAAATTATTTTTCAAACATTAAGCCAAAACAAATACTGGTATATGGTAAGGAAATTCTCTACGACCTTCCTAAGTCCCAATATTAGCAGAAATGTTCGCCTTCTTCGAACAAAAATATTGTTGCTCAAAAATCTTTGAATTTTAAATGGCTATAAAATAGCTTAATATTAAGCAAAGATTAGCTTAGCTTAATTTAACCAATTTTGTACCCTCTTATGTTAAAGGACATTTGGGAACTCTTTCGGCTTGTCATTTATTAGCATCTTTAATATATTTCTATACACTTGAAAAGTGTATATTAATTTTGTCCCAGAAGTTTGTAACGCATAAAAATATTCATTTCCGACCCCATTGATTATATATATTCTTGATCAGGACGACGAGCTGAGTTCATTTCCGTCTGCCCGTCCGTCCGTCTGTCTGTCCGTCTGTCTGTTTCTACGCGAACTAGTCCCTCAGTTTTAAAGCTATCGAGCTGAAATTTTGCACAGAGTCTTCTTTTTACTGCACGCAACTAATATGTCGGAACTGGCCGGATCGGACTATATCATATAGCTGCCATAGGAACGATCGGTCCAAAAACTAGTTCTAATGAGAAAAACTTTTTTGTTTTCTATCGTAGCGTCACCAATCGTGGTATATATAAGTTTTATATGCTTCCACACAATTCAGGAAAAATTTATAAAAATCGAATGACTATAGCATATAGCTGCCATATAAACGGTCAGTCCAAAAACTAGATCTAGTGGGAAAAACTTTTTTGTTTTCCATTGTTGCTTTACCAATCGTCGTATTTATTAGTTTTATATACTTTCACACAATTCTGGAAAAATTTACCAAAATCGGATGGCTATAGCATATAGCTGCCAAATAAACGGTCGATCAAAAAACTAGTTCTAGTGAGAAAAACTTTTTTGTTTTTTTATCGTAGCATCCCCAATCTTGGTGTATATTAGTTTTTTATGCTTTCACATAATTTTGAAAAATTTTATCAAAATCGGATGACTATAGCATATAGCTGCCATAGGACCGATCGGTCGGAAAATGTGTTTTACTAAGAAATGTTTGTTTTTATGGTATCAAATTTTTATTATGAAGGATTTAAAAATTTTAAATATCTGATATCTATATCCTATATATATTTTACCGGTTAAATCAGTTGGAGTAAAGTTTTTCAAGTGTATTAAAACTTCGGCACAGTCGAAGTTAGCTTTGCCTTCTCGTTTTTTTTTGGCATTTTGAAATGCTGAACTCTAAAATAAAATTCAAAAACTGTTGTATGGATTCGTTCTTGAGTTTTTTTTTTTTTTGGTTTTTTTCGGTACACAGAGAATAAAAATTAAATGAAATGGCAGTCAATTCCACATTTTTAAATATCAATTTTACTCCGAATGACTAAGATTATCTTAATATGGGCAATCGTCTTAGAGACTATATTTTTTCTAGACTGCAGCTTTTTGTTATTGCAAATTTCGATGTTCGACACAGTATATCCTTTGAATTCTAGTTGATATTTAAGTTATCAATCTAATTTATAACACCAATTTGAGAAAATGAAATTATTTCGGATCGGAAAGATATGCTTTTGTACCCAAATGTTATGAAAAATATTATATTTTTAAAAGATCATTTTAAGCAGAAAAGATTAAATTAAACATGTTCTTTTTTTTCTCTGTGTAGAAACTCTTACATTTTCAGCCATATTTTAAGTTAGAAACTTTAGTTAAAGTTAAGCAAAATATAAGTAAAAGGGTATGCAATTTTTAATAATCTAGTTGAATATCATTTAACAATCGGCTTAGTATTTTCAGTGCTACAGTGAAAAATATTTCGAAACAGTTTATTTTTTTCTCAAAATGTTCTTTTTTTAAAGTCCGTAAACGGTTGAAAATAGAAAACCACTTTCCCTTTTAAATCTACGAATTGCTCTTTTTTGAATAAAATAAGGTATTGATGAAGAAATTTTTTGGATAAATAGTAAAGTTATGAGCTATCGAGTAACAGTACTAAGAGTCAAATTTTACTATTTTATGTGTTTATTTTAAAGGTCTGGCTGAACTTATGACAGCAGGTATCTCTATTCCACTATATGTCACATGTCGATCCTGCATTATCATTTCAACAGTCGTTGTTGGAAAACCTTTAAGCAAATCGTACTGCAGCTAAGAACGACCACAATTGTAAACGTTGTATTAAAATGTTACAGTGGCAAAGTATGATAGTGGCTTTTTTTGAGGTTTTTAGATTCAAATAATTTAAAAAATTAAAATTCAATCAAATTTTTTTTGGCAACTTGAAAGTTACTTCGATTCAAAGGGATAATGAAACAAGAGAATTTGAAATTATATTTAACCTCAGTATATAGAAGTTTGGTTTTCAATTAGATTAACTAAAAATAATAACAAATTTGTTGAAGTTTTCAAAATGGGCTGCTCAAATCACAAAAAGGTTGCTTAAGACCCCATTTACCCTGGCCTACTAGGATCAAAGTCAATCTTAAAATATGCAAGATCCGCTCCGGATGGCAGCCTTGAATTAAAGATTTCTATTGTGTCGAAAAAAGAACTCCAAAAAGAGAACTCCATTTATTTTTATTTAGTATCAATTACTTTTTTTCAACTGTCTAGCAACTTAAAGCAGTCACATTTGACGCCTAAAAGTATGCAGTGTCCCGCCTCGTTTGTTGCTCGTTAGTAGTTTTGAGCTAACAACAACAAGAACAACAGGAATAACTTGGACTGGCCTTTTTTCTGCTATCTCACTTGTGATTTTTCAGCAGTAAACGAGGCGGTGAGGGTACAACCTTTGTTTTTGCTGCCCGTTTATCCAAATGGGGCGCCCCGTTCACCCTCATTTTTTAGAGGCGGCTCTGCCGTCGCCGTGGTCGTGTAAGCAGCCAAGCAGCGGAAATGATTCGTCGTAATTTTCCTTTGTGTAATCAACTCCTTTGTAGGGAATATTTTGTATGTGTTCATATGCCGCCGCCAACGACGACGACGATGACGATGACGATGTTGCTCTTGACTTTACCGACGCCTTTTTTTTGGAGTCGGCGAAGCGGCAACTCCCACACGAAGTTTTGTTTTTAGTTTTCGTATGCAGTTTTATAGTTTTTATATATATTTTTTTTTTTTGAGGCACAAAAAAGTTTTGAAATACTTTGTACGCATATTTATACGCCTTTTTGATTTTGTAGAATTTTTGCGGGGGAAATGAAATTAAGGAGATGCAGTGAGAAAGTCAGTTTTAATAAATATGTCGAACAAGGTTTAATAAATTAGGTTTAATAAATTAAATTGTAAAAAATAATTTTTTACAGTTTTATGCAATATATTTGTTAAGGCCTCATTCGAGAGGGAATTTTTAAAGCGAAGCTTTTAAACGGACGTTCGGCTGGGGGACTAAAACGAAGAACATTTTGACTTTGATTTCTTTGCGACAGCTTTTTTGCGTGAGATTTTATTCGTTGCGGTGATTTGTTTTTATTTAAGGTGATTTTCGATTGCATTAAATAAGCACAAGCAAGCGCAACCATGAACACAAATACTTATACAGGGATCTGGGATTAGGAATCTCGGATCAGGGATTTGGAATCTCGGATGAAGGATCTGCGATCAGGAATCTGGCATCAGGGTTCAGAGATCTGGGATCAGAGATCTGGCATCAGAAATCAGGGATCAGAGATCTGGCATCAGGAATCTGGGATCAGGGATCTGGGATAAGATATCAGGGATTTGAGATCAGGAATCTGTGTTCAGAGATCTCTAATCGGGGATTAGATATCTGGGATCAGGGATCAGATATCTGGGATCAGGTATCTGGTATCAGGGATCAGATATCTGGGATCAGGTATCTGGGATCAGGGATCAGATATCTGGGATCAGGTATCTGGGATCAGGAATCTGGGATCAGAGATCTAGGATCACGTATCTGGGATCAGGGATTTGGAATCTGGGACTAGTACACTATTTTCCAACATAATTTTATATAAAATAATTATGATAAAAATAATTCTTATTTTGATTCTGATTTTTCTTCGTAAAGAGCTTCGCTCGTACCGTGTGTTCCACGATACACACTACTTTTTTATTTATTTCGGCACTGTGCTTCACATAATTAAGACAGCTTTTTAAAAGTCTTCAGCTTTTAGAGCTTGCTGAAGTGTTTCTATTTAAATGAAGAACTGTGTCTATATAAGTTTTTATATGATCTGGAAGGATTAATTTAATGAGAAATTTTACTAAAAAAAAATAATACATTATTTCGTACTTACCGTACTATTAAAACCGATAGTACTTAATTCAAGTACAAAATACTAAATTTTTTCCAGAGTGTATAAAAAGATATTTCGGCCTTTGTGTTTAAAAAATTCAAACAAAAGGCCAATGCAAGTAACAATCTTAAATTATAATTTTTCCGTTAAATGAATGATTGTCTTACTTTGTTTTATGCAAAATGATTTTTTGGCAATTCATTTCCGGCTAAGACCACACTGTGCTGGTTCTTGCTTTTTCAGGCAATTTAACTTGCAATTTAATTAAATTTTGTATTCTAATTATTATGCAAGAATGTCTATTATAAAATGCCTGGGCAGTCAATTTCCAATTTGGCTCTTTAAGGCGCTTAACAGGAAGTTTTCAACGCCTGCCAACCCACATCAAAACTTGGGTGTCCAGGTGTCTGGGCTGTTGACTTATTATCGCGTTATCCATCTGTCGACTGTTGTTCGCCTCAACATTGATTATTATGAAGTTTTTTTTTTTTTTTTTGCTGTCAACGAGCCGCCAAAGAAATCCACTTAATTTCAAAAGCAGTCGAGGGTCTGGCTGTAGGTAAAAGTTTTTGCGCCATCAATTGATCATTATTCAAGGTTGGTAGTCAATGTTTGGACTGTACTTTGGACGTAAATTGAGTTGGGATTTAATGGAGAATAACATAATTATGCCTAAAACATTTCAATTAAGTCAAATCCTTAAGCCAGCTTATAGACAAAAGACTTGTGTGTGTGTGTGAGTGTGTGCATCCTTTGCCCATATCCTAATTCAAATGCATAAAAACCTACTCAAGCGTTGATTGTGTTTGCCCAAAGTCTCGTTTCATAATTTTTGCACAAATTGCGGTTTTTGCGCACAAAACACATGACGAACCGCCAAAAATGCTTTTGGCAACTAATAAAAACTCATCGTTTTCGGCTCTGCGCTACACGTACATGTGTAAAAATTTACACCATTTCATAGATGGACAGAGCTGGGAGCCATTGGGAGGCTGCCAATTCGTTAGCCAGACGAGTTTTCCTGGTTGGACGTTGGCCATTTTTGTTGCCAACTCGACATATTTCAATCACGTAAATTTATTACGTAAACATTTGCTTTGCTTTTTGCACACAATTACGAAGGGCAGCTGTCCAGCTGAGGGGGGCGGGGCGGGGCGGTACCTCCACTGCAGCAGTAGCAGCGCCAACATCCACACAAATTTCAATTTCAATCTCTTTATTCCCTCCCCTTGCCCTTACCTCACTCAGTAGTAGGCAGCCTCTGGCTTTTACTCGCTCGTAATATTCATAATGGATTTACCAATATGGTGAACAATTTTTATTAATGCAAACCAAAAAAAAAAAAAAAAAGGGGGAGGGCAAAAAAACTGAGCGGTCAGTCATTTTTCTGCCCCCTTTCTCCTCGCTTTCTCTCAGTCTATCAACACCAGGCGGCAGCTGTTTGGCCATGGAATGCTCACATGTCAATGCATATGTGTGTGTGTATGTGTGTGTGTGTGCGTGTATGTTGCGTCCTCTTTAGCCATTTGCCCCTGGTGCGGGTTAAATGGGCTTTTGGCTTTTTGATCTTTAAATGTTTGTGCACAGCTTTGATGTTCATATGGTGACCTGCAATGTTGGGTTTCCGTTTTTTTTTTACATAAATGAGGTAGAATCACGTTTGAGAAGACAAGAAAATGAGGAAAAAACTTTGAGAAAAAATAAAACCCTTGATTTAACTTGATTAAAAATCGTTAGATAGTAGAAAGATATTTATTTGTACCTACACTCAAAAAAATTTAGAATTCTTTACTTAAATCTAGTTTAAACAGTGTCGTTAGTCAAAATCTGGTTTAAGATCTATTTAAATTATATATCTAAATTTTTTAAAATTATTTTTTATCATACTTTTAAGGTCGGATGAGTCTTTAGTCAATCCCACTTAGTTCTAAAACGCAGAAATTGCATAGTTAAAAAAAGTAATTAAAGTTATTCATTTAATTCTAAAAAAAATCTTAAATCATTCCCATTTCATTCCATTATTATAATAATTGAATAAAGTAAGGCTTTACATTGCAAGAACAACAAAAGAACCATACGAATCATTCTGGATAATTTAAAAATTTATAAATCACGTGATTAACTAATATGCATACCTTGCTAACAAACCGAGTTTGAATAAGATGAATACAAAAATTATTCCCCCCTTGGTGTAGAATTTTCTAAAATTCCGCCTGATTTCCCACTTTTACCACATAAGTATAAATACTACAATCAAAACTGCAGCTTTCTATCTCTTACCGTTTAGACTGTGCGTACATAAGGAGAAAATTGTTGATATGTATAGATGAATGTAACCATCCATTGGAGGGCCAAACGCAGAAAACGGATCATCCTGCATCCAACATTTCGGTTCACACAACAGGGTCTCATAACGTCGAGTTAATAGGTCATTTGCTAATTCCTAAAGAGGCATCTAGTTTTTTTCTTTTTGTGAAAGAGGCTAGTTAAGCCTTTAAGAACCTCGATTTAGAGGTACCACCTTCTGAATAAAAAAACTGATTCAAGAATTGTTTTACATCAAGGCTTCAAACCGGTCTAGCTGGACCTTCTAAATGTATGACCCTCGGACCCTGAACTCTAACTGAACCCCAACTGTTTGTAAGAAGGTTCGGTTTATAAAATGACTTAAGTTTGTTTTATACTTGGATCAGGAATGTTAAAATTACGTTGCGCTATACTATCCAATTATGCTTGCTATCTTCGTTCAGTTCTCCATTAAAACCAAATTGGAAGCGATATTAGCTCGATTTCAAGAAATAAATTTTTAATCATTTAAGAACGAATACATTTTTTCGAATTTAGTTAAATTTATTGGATTTACTTTTTTCCAAGTGTACCTTCCAATTTCAAAGACCAAGATTCGTTATGAATGATAACAATTACTACAATTGATTGATGTATAATAGCTTGAGAAAAAATTCTTTAATAATAGAATCTATGAACCAAGGTTCAATTCAAGATTTTAGGTTCGATAAGCGAAGAAACCGGACAGCGAAACATAACTTAAAAAAAGGCAAACTTAACGATCAAAGACTTTAAGCGGGTCTTCTACCTTTGTAAAATTTGTTTCGGTTTTTTTGTTTTGCATTATTATTAAAACTTTCCCCTTTCATCCCTATTAAATCATTTTCAAATATTCGAAACAGTTTAACAGATATAACCATTTTAGTAGAGCAATGTTCTTGCGAAAGTGAGTATTTTATACGTTGCTCAAAACTTAAAGCGCGTTTTTCTCGAAACCACGTTTTTTGACCTGGTAGCCATGATTGCGCCAGTTCTACTGAACCGATTTTGATCAGCCATGTTGTAAACGACGCAGAGTTGATGTAATTCTGGCCCGTACCTCAATCATGAGGAAAAACATTTTTTTCCTATTTTTTTACACTAAACTATAAAAAAAACTAGAAAAATCAATTTGTTTTATTTTTAAAAATCCTCTAATTTTTAAAAAAAATATTGAAAAATATGATTGAAGTACGGGCCAGAATTACATCAACTTTGATCATAACCTCATTTACCGATTCCATTTCCGATCACCTGGAGTCCTTGAATCATTGCTACCATCTCTACACTCAGAGAAAAAAGCGAGCAGATCGTGCTTGATATCAAGCAGATTTCGTGTCAGAAGTTCGGCAAGACAGAATCTTATTGGATCCAAAAAGAACATACTGAAATTAAGCATGAATTTTGAAGCTCGATCTGCTCGGTTTTAAATTTAGTCGGCTTCATTTCAAGCATGATTTATTCTAATCAAGAAGACTTCTTGAATGTAAGCATTTTAGAACAAAGTTGCCAGAGAGCAAGAGAACAAAATGCTCTCGTTTTAAACGCCTCACCTCTCTTCTTCTCGATTTCAAGCAGATTTCTTCTTGAAAATTCAAGACTAAAAAAAACTAAATTGAAGCCGATTTCAGTCTTGCCTAATCGTGCTAGATTTCTCTGGGTGTACACCTTTTTTTTTTAGAGCTTAATTGGCAGGCCGATAACTTGTTGAACAGCCCTCGGATTAAATTTTTTTTTTTTTATTTTCTTATGTAATCAATTAATTATACAAAACAAAAAATCAAATTGTAAAAGCTCTTGTGGATTTCTCTCCAGAATTTTTTTTTAAAAAACACTTTTAAAACCCTAATCAAAGATAGAAGACCCCCTTAAGTCTTTTCAAGAGCAGACACAAAATTGTTCTTACATCTCGGCCTTTTGCAAAGCCAAATCCTTTCCTTTAGCGCTCGAGAAGCTCGCTTAAAATATGTTATAGATATTCCGGAACCACCCGAATTGCATGACTATTTCATACAGCTGGCATTGGAATAGGGTTTTCCAGTTTAGCTTCTTTTCAAAAACTTCGCGTCTATGCGCCTTAGGATTAGGCTGAATCTCATTGTTCGACGCATGAGACATGATAATCTAGTAAGCCTTCTTGTTGTATTGTGTTGAATGTCAAATGACAAGCTATTCACAATGAAAACAACACATCATAAGGGCCTACTAGATTGACATACATAATGCTTCGAACAGTGTGACCCCAGCCTTACGAATCATGTATTAATTTGGTAATTTTCATTCATAACTATCCTTTTTTTTACCATTTAGAAAAGATGTATGGGGCACCTTGATTCTTTTGAGTCAATATGCTAACGAGCATTGTGAGAGTTGCGAGCAACAAGCGATAAGCCCAAACAAGCTTGGTAATAAAAAAAGTTGATAATTAGCGACCTTTCTGAATTGTAGACTGTTGATGTTTAGTCGGCTCGAGCTTGACCTCGGCCAAACATCAAAAGCCCGGTAATATTTATTTGTCGGGAACTGGTAACACTAATGTCAAAAGTTAAAATCTGGTCATACTAAAAAAAATTTGAAATTTTTGAAAATAATAATGGGCCCTCTTTAAAAATTGGAAAGACTTACTAATGTATTAAAACTTTGGCAGAGACAAAGTAACTTATGCCTTCTTGTTAATCAGAACTCCCAGCTTTCGAAAATTAAGAAATATGAACGACTTATAGGCTATTTACAGTGCGGACATCTGACATTCCACATCATGGGCTAAAATGCTTAATAAACATGTAAACAAATTTTTTGATAGAAACAAGCTTTAATAATGACAAAATTTAAGTACGGCAAACGTTTATATCTTATGATTAACTTTAACTTTACATTGCCCTTCCCACTTATCGCATTTGCCCAATTTGTATTTAGTCATCGTTTTGTCAATGCAATTTACTTTTCCTAATTAACAATTTAAATAAATCGCTCAAACGTTTGTTACACAAATTGTATGTAGCTCCAAAGTGAATGCAATTTAATTGGAAAATTTAATTGCTTTTGTGGTTGTGGAATGTGACAGGAGTGAAACGTTTTGTACCTGCACGGTGTTTTTTTTTTATATTTTGCGCCCTCAATATTTGTGCAGCTCTTAATTTAGACGTGTCCATCCATTGAAATTTGTCACTCTGCTTTGGGGCTTGGCTTTTGTGTTGTTTTAATTATTTGCGGTTATATTTATTTAAATATTTACCAATTCAATTAGGGTTACCATTTTTTTTTGCTTTGTTGGGGCGACTGATAAATAATTTCAATTAATATAATGTCATATCTGACAAATAGCGTCTGCAGCCAGAGTTAACTGAGGAAAAACCTTAGCAGACAGCACTTTTTCTTCTTTCATTTCGTTATTTTTTGGAGTTTTTTTTTACTTCTTTTGGCTGGCTGCGTGCCAATTATAAAAGTGATTTCGTTGTAAGCTACACGACCCAAGGCAGACAGAAGACCCACACATACACACACACACACATAGGGCACACACTTCCGTCAACGGGAAGTCATAAGACGTATGAACTTGTCGCCATTTACTCCAAAATGTAGAAGAAGTCTCTAACTCTCTGACAGATTTGCTCCCTTCGTTTGGTTTGCGATAAATTGAATGACTGACGACGCAGTAAATACTTTTCAGACAGCCTTAGAGTGGGGTAAAGAAAATCACTTGGATCAATTTCCACACACACACAAACACACATTGAGACGAACAAATTGCGCGTGGTTAGAATTTTCCTTTTATAGTTGACAAGTTTGCACTAAAAGTGGAGAGGAAAACGCATGCTGGATGTGAATTTTTTTGGTCGTTTTTTTTGTTACTGACAAGGTGTGAAGGGCTTAGGTGAAGGAAGAGAAAAAGTTGCTAAAAATGTACGAAATCCTGTATTGATTACAGGAAATGCAACATAGCTAATGGCTATCGAAGTGAGGAAGATTGAAAGAAAATTAATTTACTAAAAAAACACTGAGCAAATTTATGGAGAATGCAGAATTTTTTAAAATTAAAGAATAAGCTTTAGCCAAAAATATAATAATAAAAAATTAAATTTTTAAATTTTCCGTCAAAATTAATAAAAAAAATTATTTACCTTGAAGAGCCCAGAGAACCAAAATCAAGTTTTTCTCATTATTTTGGGAATAATATAACCTTTAAATAAAATACAAATCCGATCGAGAAATTAAAGCTGCGTTTTCGGTCTACTTATTTCACAGCTGATGCCAGTAGCTGGTAAAGGTGACGGCTGTGAAAAAGCTCAAAATGTTTAACCCACGCCAACACTCTACCTCTACGTCACAAAGCAACTTACTCCTCTTAAAATTGTTCTCTCAAAAACCTTCACACTTGCTAATAGTTGCCTCATCAAACTGTCACCTCTACAAAAAAAAAAAAAAAAACAAAATTTCCTCTTGAAGCATTCATTTGCCTGCCTCCCCACAATCATTCGCATTGTCAGTGCTCCCAAAAGGACACTCACATCCCGAAACAAAGACACCAGCAATTACAGCCAACGAGAAAAAAGAACATAATTTTTCGTAAACGTTTTTATAGTGTTGTCATGTACGATTAATTGCGGCTCATTAAACTTTATACGGCTGCAGACGCTTAAACGATTTCCTGGCCCGAGCCTCCCATTAGAGTTTACCTATATATGTGTGTGTGTGTGTATGGAGAGCGGAGCAGGGACAAGCAACTCAACGAACCGAATCAGACCCTTGTTCTGACTACTGACCAGAGACAGCAAAGTCCTTTTCTTTTTGAATTATTCTTCTTTTTTTTTGTTTGTTGGTTAATTGCCAGACAGTTTACGTAGGGCAAATGCTTGACTAATGGTATAGGGTAAAGCCTAATTTAAAGGTTTCTAAGGTCACAATTTGCTTAGAATTTTAATGGTTTCCTTTGAAAAGATATAAATTATAATAAATAAAACAAACAGTTTTCAATACGAATTTTTGTACAAGATTTTTAGCGTCTGCGAATACTTTTAGCCGTTGACTCTTTTAAGTATCCTATTCCAAATCACCAATTTGGGTTTTGCAGCCTTCACAGCGCAGTAGAGCAGGTCCACGGGATGGTCGATTATATCCTCGAAGCACCTAAGAAACGGAAATACTGCTCGAAAGAATTTTTGTATGTTCGCCAAGCCTTCAATAGACTTTGACATGCAACAACAAAATCCCCATTATTTCACGGAATATGGGGGAGTGCTGTGAGGATCCAACGGGCCGCTATGTACCCATAGCTGATCTATAAGTTGATGTCAATCGTTCCGGAGAGTGTCTTTTTTTCCGAGCTGGTGTTCTGGAAGAAAGTGTGCTGGGCCCTGTCTTATACACAGTTTATACGGCTGACCTTTCGTCCTTTGACAATGGAAACTTTCAGAAAGAACGGGTAGTATATAGCAGATATAGAAAATTTCTACTTTTGTCATATTTTTAGGGTCACTGAGCACTCAGTCATACAGCTTAATGTTTAAATTTAATTATAATGTTAAAATTTAATGTAACTAAGATTTTATTTTAAGGCCTGATCTCAGATGACATACATTTTATTTTCAGCACAATGTTTCATATAAGTAGAAGTAGTTTTTTAAAAGCATAATGATTTCGAAACTCTACAAAAGTGTTTCTATTCATATGAACCATTGTGTCTAAAAAAAAATGTATGTCATCTGAGATCAGGCCTTTAACATTCTAAGATAATACTAGCATATGACTACTAGCTTTGCCACCATCAGTAAAGCTGCCAAGAAGATATTTAAATCGTATCGTTTGTCGAATTTGAAAATTATGTTTCATCTTTTTTCGTAATTGAATTTAACAAGCATAATCTCAAATACGGCGTGGCGGTGGAAAAAAAGCTTTGACTTTGAACCTCTCATTTGCCCGACCGTGGGCTGGACTTTCGTTATTGGTTAATTATTATTTTTTCATTTGAATCGCCCATTAGGCTAACAAAGTGATTTTAATTCAGATTGACTTAAAAATAACGATTGGTCTTAAAGTCTCCCATTTTCCGTCCTTTAGGGTGAAATTTCCAAAATAAAAAAAAAAGTTTTTCCATTTATTAGGCCCAGAAAGCTTATAAACCGAATTTTATACAGATCGTCCCCCATTTTTTAACCTTAAGTGAATCGTAAGTCTAATGTGACCAGATTTATAAAGAAATAACGCAGAAAGTTGAACTTCGCGGTGTTTTTCAATTACTACTGTGTTTGGTTTTGGCAACTGGTCGTCAAGCCCTGCTGATCAACAACATCTTTGAAAAAGTTGCTACCGAATAGTTATAAAAATGGTTTTAATATAACAACACCAAGCAAATGCAGTGTCGTCTTTTCATTTTGCAATCAATTTATATTTCAAATTTTTTATTGAATTACGATTGTATTAAAACTTCGACACAAACGAAGTTAGTTTTACTTTCTCGTCTTAAATTTAACAAGCTCAGCAGTTCAGTAGATGTTTACAGTAAAATGGAGTCCATAGCCTACTAACATAGGTTTCATTCATGTGCTTAAAAACAAAATTTTTGAGCTCCGTATGGGTAAAATGTAATAGGTGAAAAAGTCATTACTTTTGGTTTTTTTTTTATATTAAACTTCTCGTTACTTCACAGGTCTATAAAGGGTCTATCTATTCAAACTATTAAGCTGACAAAACGAATTTCTTGGTAATAATTGGCTTTGTGGGCGAATTCTCCAACATCGAAAAACCAGTTGTCTTAATATTTTGCATATTATCCAAACCGAGTTTGAAGTTAATCTGATGAAAAATAAGAACTCGCATAAGAAATATTCGGGCCATTTTCCATGTGGGGGAATTTTTTAACATCGGAAAATCACATATTATATCTAATTACTATCTAATTTTAACAAAATTTCTTCTCTGATCCAAAAGATGGATTATAATTTTTTAACCTATGTAATTAGTAGACATCGGATTTTAGATTTTTTTCAGATTGAATTTAATCCTAGTAGGCCAGGGTAAATGTTGTGTTATAGGACCTTTTTCTGATTTGAGCACTGCAATGAGCAAGCCATTTTGTGATTTTTGTGCCTTTTCAACAAATTCCATCTTGTCTACAAGATTAAATTCAATTTGAAAAAACCTAAAATCCAATGTCTACTAATTATATAGGTTAACAAAATAAAATTTGGACCAGAGAATATAGCTATCGTTTTTTATGTGTTTTAAGCACTGAATTCAAATAAATGTAATTTTGGTAAAAAATCGTCAGTTCCAGTATTTTTTGTACCATTACTTCAAAAAGTGCGATGATGTAATTTATATCTAGATTTTTGTACAGTTTTAAAACATTTTTAAGAATTATTTAAACTTGGGGAAAAAAGAGATTTTCTGAAAAAAAATTAAAATTTTTCACTTTAAAATCAAAAACATATTGATTAGTTATTTTGTATCGTTATTCATCTTAGTTTACAAACCTACCATAATACAATTTTCTTTTAAATATCTTCTGAACAAGATAACCAGGGAAGCAATACGGAGACAACTATAGCTATCTGCTCTGTTGCAAAGCCTTGCATACTGTAACTTGAGTATTATCTTAAGACCAAAAAATGTTACAGGTTATAAATTCAATTTGATATAACGCTTATCGAATCGATCTAAATGATTTTTTTTTGAGTTGTTGATACAAGCTTAAAAAATTATATCTTTATCTTTAAAAAAGAATGCATTTTCCGTTTTATTTAAAATTTTACGAATTTAGAATCATTTTGTTAAATACTCTAGAAAGAAACCTGACATGTGTTTAAAAATTCAAGTTCGTTTTGGAGGCTATCACACTCTATTCAAGACTTTAATGCTTTCGTTACTGCTTGGGGTTGGTTTAAGTTCAGGTTTGGGGTTTACCAAGATGAAATAGCTGAGTCCGGTCCATGAAACTAGGCTTTGTGCCATGTACAAGATCCAGGACTAAAACCAAACTTTTCCCATTTCCGATGGTTTCAGGATATCAAATTCCAACTACATTTGAATTCACTTTAAAATTGATTTTGTATTGATTTTTTCGATGTAACAGAGCTGTAAATTAAAATTACTATTACCATTACAACTTCGATTTTTTGGGTATTTTAAATTTTAATTAGAATTAAAATTATGATTTTTTTGCAATTAAAAATTGCATTAACGTTTTAATTTTATTATAAATTTTGTATAACATATTAAGTAATTAAAATTAATATTGAAATTAGTACAACTATTTTTAATTAATTAAATAATTGTTATGGTAATTTCAATTTACAGCTCTGCTACTTAGTATATAGTTTCCATTTTTAAACTATTATCAATTTGGGCTTAATTTCCCAATGCATATTCCACCCATTACAAAACTGCCGTTCAATGCCCAGTAAATGTTAAATGGCTTTTTCCGTATAACACAAAAATCTGCCGCCTTCAAATTAAAACATCAAGTAACAATGACAAAAACGATTCGTCTGCATCGAATTGTAATTGTTGTTTCTACCCCAGGGCCCTTTTAATTTATTTGTAACCATCCTTGAGGCAAAATGCGGCTGACGACTAAAAAACATTGGTTACAACAGAAAAATTCATTTTCGTTGCGTATTTCTGCCGAAAATGTTTTCAAATCAAATATCGACAACTGCAGAGAGGGACAAGCGACCGTTGTTGATTGCCTTTGACTGCTGCATATTTATTTGTATGGTCGGTTGGTCAGTTTTTTTTTTGTAGACTGCAACTCTATAGCATGTTTTTACGCTCGTTTTTTTTTTTTTTTTGTCACTTTTGTTTACTTTTTAACTGAAATGAAATGTTTTGATTTTTTCCTTCAACAAAAACCACCGCTGGGTAGTTTGTATTTTAATGTGTGAAAAATTTAAAGATATTTTTATTCCAATTTTCGATTCAATTTTACATTTTTCATTTCGAATTGCCAAAAGGGGCTCATCAATTGATTTAATGACGCAGCAAAGTATGCTACACAAATCCAGCATTGTGCATCCTTCACATCCTTGCACTTGAAATCACTTGAACAGCTTTTGCACATTTATGCAATTCACTTATTGAGCATGCAATTTTATGCAGTCAACTCGAAAATTGCTTAGATTGACGTGACATTTGTTTAGCAACTGTCGCAAGGCTGTTTTTCGGTTCAACAAAATATTTGTTGCTGACGTTGCACTTGATTGGAGGGCGGAAAAAAGGAAGCAATTTAACCAGGAAAATTTTAATTGAAACTGAAGTGTCGAATAGGCGACAAGAAAATCAATAGTCGCGTGGATGTAAAAAGGGACAATGGACAATGCCTTTTTTTTAGGTTTATTTTTGGAAAAAGGGAGTCAGGTCCAGCTACATTTTAATAAAAGGCTTGCATAGAATTTGACGAAATAGTGGGAAAACAGAGACATGTAGTTGACATGCGTGCGGTAGTCCTAAAATTGTATCAGTTTGATGGGATAATTCGATAAACTGTTGCTGAAAATTTTAAAAACAATTCAGCGACAAGACAAAATTCATTAAATAATTATGTACTATTAATATTTCGTTTTTTTCCAACTCTTGTCTTGAATTCATTTTAAGGAAGGTTTTATTTAAATTTTCTTTTATGAAAGACCTTTACTCTAGATGAGATAAAAATTTTGTTTGGCTTTGAAAACTAAATGCTTTTGAATAGCTTCCTTATTTGTATGAATTATTGAGCCAACTAAATTTTTATCTCATCTCAGTTCTGGCCTTTACCAAAAACATTTTTTTCGATTTAAAATCGCTTTAGGTTTTACAAGCATTTTTTGGGATCTCATTTTTAAAGAATTGCTTCTAAATTTTTTTTTATATTAAGAAAACTTGGAACTCTTTTTAACGACGCGAATCATATTTTAATTTTATTTTCTAGTCATACTAAATACTACAAAATCTTTTAAAAATCCGTCTTTCTTTTATCTTCTTCTGCACCAAAATCGTTTTATTTGAAAACACCTTCGTAGCTGAAAGTTAAAGACACAATTTTGATTTATTTTCTGTTATTTTATTAAAAGATTTCGCAGTCATTTTGAAGCTACCGGAATAGCGGATAACCTCGGAATGCATACAAGGCACCCAGAGGTTCCAACCTTCCTCTGTATTGGTCATTGTCCAACAAACTGCAGATCAGCCTCCTTTGTGGTATTGAGTGTGTACTGATTCTATAGTTATATGGAAACATAACCTAACATATTAAAAAGTCGTTGGCTCATTCACAGTTCGGGAAAATTTTAAAATCAATTAGGGTATTCACGACAACTTCCTTAAAAGATAACCTGTTAAAAATGAAACAACAACAAAATGTACTAGAAAAGTAAGAAAAATGGGTATGTTGGTCTATTTTAGTTGGTAAACACTCAAACAGTGTACCAGGTCAGTTTAATATTTTGTTGATAAAGCACTATTTTATAAACAATAACTGATCACTTGGTGCAAGGTGTAGAGGTTAAGATGTGGAATGAAAGTCAACAAGATGAGTCTTACGGTAATTTTTTTTTTTTTGTTCTAGAACTTTTACGATCAATTAATTTAACAAAATATTTAACATTACTAAGATATTTAAAAATAAATAAACAAAAACAAGATTCCAGAGAAAATTAAAATTATTTTCAATGATCAAATAAGCAAGTGAATATAAATGTTTTTTTAATGTGCATCAATATACATAATATCAAATTTTCGTTCCTTTAAATATATGGATAAAAAGCCGAGTTATAGCCATTGAAGAAAGCCTGCTCAAAATCGCATTTCATACAAATCCCTTCTAAACTTCTAGATAATATTTTAGCTTAAGCAATTTAATGCAGTGAAGTCTGATTGCCCAAGCAAGAAAATATATTTAAGAAATGCTTAAAAGAAAAATTATTATTCTGAAAATATTGTATATTTTAATGCGTTTGGAACCAGTAATGGTTTCTAAATCGCCAAATTTAGCAAACTTGAAAATGAAAGCACGTTCGACAAGAGAATGCTGGACAGGCATGTATTTAGCTATGGAGGGGGCTCTAGGGGCTCAGCCACTACTAGACTGGCTAAGTTTCTTTTCCTCATTAAATCGATAATTAAAAAAATCTAGAATTTACTGTCAAAAATCAATTAAAGCACCTTATTTCGGGGATAAGAAATCTAGCTTCGGGCCTTTACGGTACGATATAAATAATAAAAAAACAGAATTTTTGTGATCCGAACACTTTTATGATAGATGATGCGTCGAGCAATAAATATAAATACTGCCTACCGAAATTTACTAAGACAACAGTTAATTACTAAGGCCCGATTTCTCATCTCACATAAACTTATAAATAACAGAGTAGATTGTGATTTTATCTGACACATAGCTAGATAGAAGATGAAAAAATCGGCCCTAAGTCTTAGCACTCCTAAAGTTTATTTTTAGTAATATTATTATTTCATAAAATCCAAAAAATTTAATTTCAAATTTTAATAGGTGCGATGTGGCCCCAAAGTTTTGTAAAAAAATTACTCATACGACAAGTACACCCGATCAAAGTATTTACAAAATAAATTTGTAGAACAGAGAAATGTTTATTGGTCTTCCCAATAAGTTTACATTTTCAATTGCATTAAAAATAAAATAAATGTTTTACAAAAGAAATTAATATATAAAAATAGACAACACTGCGTATGAGTGTTATATAAAAATAACTTAAGTGCCTCTTTGCGCCAGTTAAATCCATTAATGTGTTTCTTCTGTGTACCTTCGACCAACTTTAAAGATTTCCCCCTAGGAATCGAACTGATTCATTACTTCTTGAGTAATCACGATTTTAGATTTCTTATAAAAAATTTTTTTTATTGTGAAATCTGAGATTACAGGCCTTAATGTCTTCTTAATTACTATATTTAGAGATTTTCGATATCTTGCCCTTTTAAAAAGTCATGGTCAAAAAACTGAAAAAAATTAGTAAATTTTTTAAAATTGTAATTAAAACAAAACATTTTTTAAATTTCTTAAAATTAGAAAAATCAAGATAAATTAAAAAACTAAACGAAAAATTTAAAAAATATACGATGGACCGCGAATTTACAAGAATTATTAAGTTTTAGATCGCCTGGAACTTCTGCTGTTCAATAATAAAAATTATTTTGAATTTGTTTTTTATCATTGTTTTCTCGTTCTTTTCTAAAAAATTTTTATTAGGATCAATACCCTTCCACCTTAGATCCACTAACCTGCATTAGGCACGTTTTTCTTAGTCGCGATCCATCGAGAATAATTTAAAATAAAAAACTATCACTGTGTAATTATTTTGAATTTGTTTAGCCAAGAAAAGGTGTGTTTAAATTTTATTTATCAAAAAATTTGGTCAAGCAACCGAATACAATTTTTTAATAAATTCGATGCTTTCTTTTTGAATTGAATCCAAACTGGAAGTAGCAGCAAGACCGCTTATATAAAGTCTTGGTAAGTTATTCGATTTAAATATAAAGTGAATTAAGACCAGAGACGACAATTGTTGATCAATTTGTGAGCATGAATGGAATATTTACTTTTAATGCAATCTTTTAGGATTGCATATAGAATCTTGTTAAAAATTTAACATTTTTATTGTATAAATTATTTATTAATTGTAATTTTTAAAGGAAGTATATAAAATTCAAAAATTTTATTACACTTTAAACTGATTCTCAAAAGCTTGTTAAATCAAATGATTTTTAAACAAAAATTTAAATGCTAGCAGAACAGCTGACCTGATCAAATAAAATTTTAGTAAATTTATAAAGAATAATAAATTTTTAATTAAGGCAGTGCAATTTATTTTGGGCTCGGGAATCGAATAGTTTTATGAGTTATAACATAATTTTTTTTTAGTTTTCATCAAGTTAAAATTTTTCAAATTGTTAAAAAAATTATATTTGATTCTTGGAAACGAATAATAGATTTAAATTTCCATTACTTCAGTTAATTCGATATCATTGCGCTTTCATAAGTTATGGTCCAAAAACTAAAATAATTGCAACCTTTTTTCAATAAAATTTTTTACAACAAATTATTTAAAATTTCCAAATATTAAGTAAAATCACAATAAAATAGTTTTTAATGTCTTCCCTATCGTTCTCCAACAATAACTTGATTTCTTATTAACTATTTCCTAATTTAATGTCGTTTGAGTAATAAAAATTATCTAAAAAAAACCCGTATTTTTTTTTAGATTTTAATCTATATCTTTTAAATGCGCAATGATATCGAAAAACTGTGAATGCATTAATTAGAAATTTAATCTATTTTATTAGATTTCACGAGAATAAAATCTCACTTTTTTAGAATTTACAAACAAATTTTAATTTCGTAAAAAATTTAAAAAACAAATTATGTATGAAATGATGCAGTTCGATTCCTAAGGCCCAAATTAGGTGGAAACCGTTCAAGTTGGTCATGTCTTTTTTATTTTTTGATAAAAAAAAAACTATCACAATTTAAAATCCTACACTACCTCATAATTTTAATGGTCTACTTTTTAAATCAAATTAAATTTGTTTTGGCTTGTCTGGTGAATCCATCCAATAATATTGTACAGCATATCCAAAACGATATGCTCATAAGGCTGGATATTTTAAAAAAAAAGAAAGATATAACTGACATTTTATGAAATGGGATTTACTACACATTCGAAGCTTCATTGGAAAGCTTCCCAAATAGCTTTAAATTCTTGGACAAGGATTATCTTTGAAATGATTTCAAAAAATATGTCAAAGATCAACTCAAAATTTAATGGCCTTAATATTTGATATAGCTTATGAGGATAGGCTTAACCAAAGATTTTAAGAAGTAAGCCGAACGGCTAGAAAAAAATTCTTTAAATACCTCAGCACACTTTTTCAGAAAAGTCTGTTTGGTGTAACTTTTTTTTACCCCAATCTCCCTAAATTTAAATTCTTTATATAAAAACATTTTATTATAAATATTTAAAAATAAATATTCTTAACAAACTTACCATTAATTGTTGTTGTTTGTTATGTTTAAAAGCCCTTTAAAATTCTTAAAGCTTCACATCAATTAATTGGCTTTGAGCTTTTTAATTCACATAACTCAACACTTCAATTTTGCATTAAATAATTTGATTTGATTTATTTAGTTTTTTAGACACTAAAATTTATTATCATAAACTCTTAAATTTAAACACTTTTACACTTCACATCTAATTTGATAGTTTTGTTTTACTTAATTGAATATAGTTTAATAACTTCTATTTAGTGATCCTGGGTGGTTAATATACTACTAGAGAAGCAAGCCTAACTGAAGTTTACTCTTTGACTAATCTTTTATAGTTCACAACCATTTAATATTTAAGCGAGCGATATTCAGAAGAAACTAATTCTGGAAGCCTAAAGATTCCCTTTTGATAATTTATTTCAAATGCAAATGATATGGTAATATTAGGAAGTAGTCACTAATTTCTATAAACTCTCTCTTTACTTCAAACAGTCTTGATTATTTCATACAAAATATGTAGATGTTTTTATTGTCTGACTGCATCAAGTATTGTCTGTCCTTTGGGTTCTTGCTTGACTTAGGTCAGTTCTGTTGGTATAGGTCAGTTAGCGATATGTTGTTTTCATTTGCCACAATCTCACTTGCCGCCTGTGAGTAGGCAACCAAATTGGTATTGAAAAACGCGACACATTCTTGTGTGTGATATTGAAAGAAATGTTTGATTCTCAGACGCCGGCTCTTTGTCGTCAGCAACCTTTCGTAACCGTAATTCGCGCAAAACTGATCCTGAAACGCATTCCGAAAAAATCAACTGGCGAATTTTGTGCAACAAACACGAACCTAACACAATGCACGAGGCCAAAAGCGACGACAACAAACGACGACGACGACGAGGACAACCACATGGCACGAGGAGACGCCGAGACGACAACGAACCACATTTTTGCCGGCAAATGAATGAAGGAGACAACGACGCCGCACAATAACAACAACAATGGGAACTAACTTTACTACTTTTTGTTGGCCAAGTAAAAATCTCGGCAAATACGAGGGACAACGACAAATGCAACGAGTGCCGATGACCAATAATGAAGATGCAACTTGAATGGAGGCACTGAAAAGAGGAAGAGCAATTGAATAAGTTGCAAGTAAATATAATTATGCGAATAAAAGGCAAAGCAAAAACACTGATTTATTGGTAAATATTTGCAAAAAGTAAATAATAACAAAATAATGTATTTTTTGCTCTTATAAGTATGCAACAGTAATTTAACTTGTACTACGACAAGCTCAAACATGTTGCGTCTTGCGAATTCGCCTCAAACTTTGAGGAATGGCAACAAGTACAAACCTCCCTCCAAAACTCTACACAAAATTGCAGCAAATTGTATTACTCTGGCCCTAACTGTAAGCTTTCAAGTTAATACACTTAACAAAAGGGGGGAAAGTCTAACAGGTGATAAAACATTATTTTATAAAGTAATAACTTTTACTCATTTTACTTAATTTGGCTTATGTTACTTCAAGGCTATATTTCTAAAATAAAATTTATTTTAACTATTTTTAAAATTGTTTAAAAAAAATTTTTTTTTAATTAATCAACAAGGCACAAATACCCAAAAAGTGAGTAATTTGTCTGAATAGCTATTTCAAGGGCCTCCCGGTCCTATCACTAGCAGACTTTTCTGTCACAAATCTATTCTTAAATATAAATTTAGCGATAGATTCCATTCCCGTTTGTCACCTAATCAGCGCAAGTCTTTTATTTTCGATATTTTTATAAAGTCCTGCATAAGGCATTGCAAAATATTTTTTTTTTTTTTTTATGTAGTTGTAAAAGTTCTTGTTTAATTAATAAATTAACATCATTTAGCTACTAAATCCGGCTTATCATGCACTACACTCAGAGAATAACAATTTCTTAGTTGTTTTTAGCATTTTGGATGTCAAATAACCTATTAGAATAAAGATTCTTAATCCAACAGCGAATTTCGTAAACCAAGTATGAATTTTTTGTTCCGTACTTCTTAATCCAAGATTTCATTACTTTATCTCAGTACGAAAAATTATCTTAACAAGCAGAAGATCTCTCGAATTTTGTGGTTACAGAGATTGTCAAGTAAGGATAATAAGCGTTCGCCACAGAAATAAATGGAATCCACAACAAAAAATTTTAACTTCTTCGAATAATCTCTGGCGGGACTGAATTATAATCTCCAACTTTGATTGCTCTCAATAACTTCTCGCAACTTTTTTTTACCCTGTACCCATTTAATATGTGCAAAAAGAGTAAAATGCAGCTGTGCAAATAAATGGAATGGAAACATTTTCGCTACTATAAGCCAGCGCACAGTGGTCTAAATCTCTTAGATTTAATTCAGATTTCGACATTTAAAATTCAAGTACTTTCTTTGTTTTAATTTGTAATTCTTACAAAAGCTTTCACAGAAGTTTTTAGAGCAGTGTAGGGCGCGTCCGTATAGCGTGTGCATATGAAAGGCCTCAGTCGCAGCGACGTCGCTCACATAAGCTAGAACGTCGCTGCTGTCGACTCGTATCGGCCGCCACGAATACATAGTAAAATATGATAGTTTGTGTGCCTGACTGTTTTAGAGGCAACTCTAATCCGCTGTGAGCTCATAAAGTACCCAAGTGTTTGGCCACGTCGATTTCAGAAAAATGGTAATTTGTTTCCAATTAATTTCGTGTAAAAATGCATTTAAAATTTGTGTTTATTTTATTGTAAGGCATGTATTAATTTAAAACGAGAATGCAAAGCTAATTTCGACTTTGCCGAAGTTTCAATACACTTGCAAAAGTTCACTTCAACTGATTTATCCTGTGGAATAAATATAGGATATAGATAACAGATTTTTATAAAATCAAAATCATTGAGAATCAAAATTTTATCTAAAAAAATCTTTTCTTAGCAAAAAACACATGTTCCGACCGATCGTTCCTATGGCAGCTAAATGTTATAGTCATCCGGTTTTGATAAATTTTTCCAGAATTACGGGAAAGCATAAAAAACTAATATATACCACGATTAGTGACGTTACGATGGAAAGCAAAAAAGTTTTTCTCACTAGAACTATTTTTTTGACCGACCGTTTATATGGCAGCTATATGATATAGTGATCCGATCCGGCCGATTTCGACAAATGTGCAGCCTATGTGTATTTAAAGACTTTTTGCAAAGTTTGGTCAAGATAGCTTTAAAACTGAGTGAGGAGATAGCATAGAAACAGACGAACGGACAGACGTACTACGTATCCGACACGTCTCAACAAAATCTCTCTATCATTTTAAAAGCTCTCAAATTTAATATATTGTTAGAGTAACTAATAAATATGGAGCAGTTAAACATGCAGCGAATGCTGGTTCCTAAAACTTAAAAATGTAAGCAAGGGCAACACTACTTATGAGTGATAAACTGAGAATCCATCTGCGAGATTTTGCAAGTCGTTTTTGATCAATTTCTAAAGTTCGAATCAATCAAGTTTATGTTTCAAGCATTCTCTAAACTATTACAGCAATTCTTGATTACCAGGCGTATACTTAACAAAAAAAAACGTAGCCTATTTTCAAGAGCATTTTTTAAATCAATTATTATTGCCTACATTTCAGCGCGTAGATCAGTGTGTAGATACTGCTGAAGAATTGAAGGCATTCCAGAGAATAACACAATTGTTCCAGCGGAAACTACTGAACTGCATAGATGCATCATAATGTTTTTGTCCTAATATTATGTGAACTACTAAACAAAAAAAATCAGCTTTTAAGCGACATCAATATAGTTTTTGTATGGAATCTATAAGATAAAATAAACCGATTTGTGAAACTTTGCAAAACCACCTAGATATGCCTAAAACTCGTTAGTTTCAATTTTCCTTGCGGTGTCTCTTCATTTGTTCGATTTATTAATTTAATGCAGCCATTGGACCTTTTAGAACCCCTCTGCAGCGGTGGGAAAGCCTTTGCTTACAACTACTCCATTTGCTCCGACAGTTGTATTTTGGCTTCACTTTGTCGCACAAGCAATTGCCTCATTTTTAAATGAATAACAAAATCAAAATTTATTCAGTACCGTCAACAGCTTGAACAAGCAGACGGCGGCAAAAGCAATAAATATGCATTTTGTCCGATCGTCATCGTATCGACAAATCAATATTTTAATGTGTCGAGCGATATGGAATATTCCGATATGATATTTCTTGTGACGCTATAATTGATCATCGATATTTCTGACAAAATATCGAAATATTTTTTAAGACAATCTAATCTGATTTTAATTCATATCATCGAATCGGATAATCAATTTATGTACCTCCTACACTTGAAGAATTATGAAATAAGTGTGAAGGCGTACAGTGTGATTCGCGGTCAGGGCACTCGAATGCAGCGCTCTTACTTGTTTCCATTAAACTACTTTGTGCCTTCAAAAAAAAAATGTATTCACTTGTTACCTCCTCTACTTATACAAGTCAAGGATCAGTTTATTAAAATAAAGTCAAATTTCATCACCAGAGGAGTATGTTGAGTCAGCCTTAAAAATTTTAGTTCAGTGCACAAAAGCTTTCTTTCCTCATTCACGGCGAATTCACTTCCACTTTGTGGAGACTTTTTCAAATGTTTGCCACCCAAACGAGAGAGGGCGCACGCAAGAGAGCGAAAGAGAGGGAGAGATAAAGCTATGCCCCAGGGTATTTCTTGGGGTTGAAATATTAAAATGAAGGCTACAGTAATTGTAATTGAATAAAAATGCCACAATGGCCATAAAATGGAACCAACAACCAATTGAATAGGCAAATCGAAATGGGAACATGAAAAGGTAAATGTAATTTTTAATAATAAAAAAAAATTGTTAAAATTATTGAATATATTTAAAATTAGGTGAACATTAAAGGGGTACCAATACTTTTAAGCATTTACCTTAAATAATTTTATTATAATTATTCTATTGCTCCAATTTGTCAAGTGCAAATGCACATCGATTCACCTGCATTCGCCGGCAATTAGCTTAAACATTGTTTAAATCCAAATGGAAAGCAAATCAACCACCGTTTGAGTGTCAATTTCTCCAACCATTTTTCACCACGCGCTAAGCTTTAATCACCGACAGACAAAAACCCTCGATGTGGGCAAATAATCCAACAAGAAAAAATATTATACCATACAACAGGGCGCTCTTACTATTTGCTGAGCAAATCCTTTTAGCTCTCTCTCGTCGCTCATGCGCTTAAAGAGCTGCCCTTAACGTGCCACTCATGCAACCAATCCCGTTGAGTCTAGGGAACTTTATGAGCATTTTGGGACCGAGCCAATCAAACTCTTGCAAATTTCCAAGTTGCCCCTACAAATTGCATACGCAAGCTCAATGGAAGTTCGGCAAACAGTTTGCCTCGCCCAAGTGTCGATTACTTGGAAAGCGCATTGCATATCTGTAGGCTCAATTACATGCAGAGAGAAAGGAGCACGAGGTGTTTGCACAGTGCTAGGTGACAAATTTTCATGCCCAACGCCTGTAAATATGCAGTGATTTTTGTGTGGCAAAAACGAGGGTAATTGGGGTCGTTCTCTTGTCGCTGTCGTTGTGTTGATTTTTCGCATTGCATATTTCCAGGCGCCTCTGATTGCTTCTCTGGGCATTTATGAGGATGATTTTTATTTTTCTTCACAGCTCGCAGCTCTCGCACGAGTTGCCATTGCATTGCATTTTCTTTTCTTTTCCTTTTGCTGTTTATTTTTTGGGGTCAGCATTATTTGCCAAAGCAAAATATATGTACCAGTATTTTGTTGGAATGGAGAGAAGTGTGAAAATTGTCTTCCTTCGTTGCACTTTTGATTGCTGTTTAAATTGGAGTGGCAAAAATAAAGGAAGAAAATATGGTCATGTCTGGCTGTGGTTCAAAATGATGACTAGACATTTTCCAAGATTTTTTGTAAGTGGCCAATCAGTGGTCAAGGGGAGGGGGCAAAAGAGGAATGGGAATAGATTGCATTTGGAAATTAATAACTCATTTAATTATATTTCGGAAATGAAAATATCGTATTATCAAATTATCAAAATATCCAAATATCGAAATATATAAAAAATATCAAAACATCAAAATATCAAAATATCAAAATATCAAAATATCAAAATATCAAAATATCAAAATATCAAAATATCAAAATATCAAAATATCAAAATATCAAAATATCAAAATATCAAAATATCAAAATATCAAAATATCAAAATATCAAAATATCAAAATATCAAAATATCAAAATATCAAAATATCAAAATATCAAAATATCAAAATATCAAAATATCAAAATATCAAAATATCAAAATATCAAAATATCAAAATATCAAAATATCAAAATATCAAAATATCAAAATATCAAAATATCAAAATATCAAAATATCAAAATATCAAAATATCAAAATATCAAAATATCAAAATATCAAAATATCAAAATATCAAAATATCAAAATATCAAAATATCAAAATATCAAAATATCAAAATATCAAAATATCAAAATATCAAAATATCAAAATATCAAAATATCAAAATATCAAAATATCAAAATATCAAAATATCAAAATATCAAAATATCAAAATATCAAAATATCAAAATATCAAAATATCAAAATATCAAAATATCAAAATATCAAAATGTCAAAATATCAAAATTTCTAAACAGTGATGCCCAAGGCACAATTTCTTTCTGTAAATCACCGAACCATAGGTCGGGCATACAAAAACACACATACACTGCATCCGGAAATAATCTATTTTTCTTCATGTCATTCTTAAGGTTGTTGTTGTTTGACAAATGATTTTTTTTTCATAAACATTGGGTTAGCCACCCTGTCAATATATCAAAATATTACAAAATCGAAGGAATCAAATATTTAAATATCTATAAATCAAAATATTAAAATATCAAAGCTTTGATGAACAATTTGTTTAAGTATCGAAATATAAAATCCTTAAAATATTTATTAGAAAAATTATGAGTAAAAGGAATAGCGTAAGAATTGTTTAAATATAGCCCTACAATTTAAAACAATATTCGCAGTTCTGATTTTTGATTTAACATTTTCTTGGATGATCTTAAAGGAATTCGAAGCTTTCAAAGCATTCTTCTTTATCTGGATGGTCTTTGGTTTAAGTATAATGATCAAATATGGAACCTAATTTCTGATTGCGTCGAGTCGCTGCTGAAGTGATATGTGTCATCAATGACTAAAAAATAACCCGAGTTGCAATTCTTTGATATTTTACATATAAAATGAACTTTTACAGAATCCGAAGAAATTTTGAATAGGTTAGTTGTTGTTCAATCTGACGCAGAGTGTAAGATTTTGCCAATTTAGTTCAATTGCAGCTGTAGTTTAAGAGATATTGACATACAGTTTGAAATAATATTATTTGTAATAATTGCATTTATTTCTTAATGTAAATTTGGATCAAGGCGTATTAATTTTGAAATTAGAGAAACAATTGGACTCCACACCAAAATGCAGGTTGTCCATATAGCTATTTTAAGGGCCAACAGGTGCTATTATCAGCACACTTTGTTGTCAATTTGTAAATTGCAGAAACCTGACCTAATTTTATTTATAAACGTTCATAATTATATGGACAACAGCTAACTAATCTTTCTTGAATTTGGAAAAAAGGGTGAGTGATCAGTTTCAAATCGTCGATCACATAATCAAATATTTCGATATGTACATATTTTTATTGTGAGTGATTTCATTAGGTTGTGTAAGCCGAACTTTGTGCGGCTAAGTTCTCTTCATAAGATGTCATGAATCATGATAGTCCTTTCATGACACGGATTTTTGTTTTGGAGCCTTTTTAAAACAATTTTATTAATTTATATAACATTATTTAAAAATTGCGATAAACTGTCGATTGTGTTTGTCCTAGTTTTAAATGGTAAAGATAACAAAGCGAGTATTTTAAATAGTATTTTGTTTTTAACACTGCACAGAAAAAAAAAGATCAAATATCAATTTAATCTTGGCTGATCAATATGATATTTTATCAAATATCAATTTTTTCATATCATTTTGATGATAAATAATATTTAATTAGTCGTACTAATATCAAATTGATAAGATAATAAATAAAATGAGAAAAAAGGAAAGAGACAAAAAATGCTTATTATCGAAAACTTAGGCACCTTAGAAAAAATATAAATAGTCCCTTAGACGTTTGCCCGCACGCGTGTGCGGTGGCTCGCTGCGTTGAGACGTCATTCCATTTGTGTAAAGTGCGAGTTCCCGGGTTCGATCCCCAGACAAGGTAATGTTTGTTAACTAACAAAAATGTTTAAATTTCTTTGCTTTCCAAACGGCTATGGCGCTAATATTACTACATAATCATTAAAATTCTGAGCGGGGAATATATATAATTTAACTTATATAAATAATATATGCGCCCAGCCATTTCCTAATATTTTTTTTTTTATTAAAAAATGCCACTTTGATCTTAAACATATCATGTTAATATGATCGAAAATATCAGTTTGATATTTTCGAACAGGTCAATTTCATCTGCATCTTATCGGCTTTTTTTTGATATGAAAAAATGTCATATTGAGTCCCAGATCATATCATTTTTTTTTTCTGTGTGCCATCACTCGGATCGAATGTACACAAGTTTTCAATATGTACCTATTTTTACTCTTTATCAAAGGTACAAAGAGTATAATGAGTTTAAGCAAATGAAGTAAAAGCCGACCCTCTAAAGTAAATATGTATATTCTTGATCAGCATCAACAGTCGAGTTGAGATTGCCTTGTCCATCTGTCTGTTAGAGTTGTGTCGAATATCGTAAGCTAGTTCAAATGAACTAGTCATTTAAATAACTTAATGAACCAGATCACAGTGTTTAAACTATAGTTAAATTTTTTGAATTATTCACTCTTTGAACTATAGTTCATTTTGTGAACCATTGTTCCTTTTATAGTTCATTTAATAATGTTTAGTTCATATTTTGAAATTTAGTTCATTTATAAATTAATTTTTGGAACTTAAGTTCATTTTATAGTTCATTAAATTGTTAATTCTATGAACTTTAGTTTATTTTATAGTTAATTTTATGAACTATAATTCATTTTACAGTTAATGTTTTGAATAGTTCATAGTTTTATACCTCATTTACTAAACTTTAGTTAATTTTTTAAACTATAGTTCATTTAATAATTCATTTTTTGAACTTAAGTTCACTTTATAGTTCATTTTATGAACTTAAGTTCATTTAATAATTAATTTTATGAACTATAATTCAATTAATAGTTAATTTTTGAAATAAAGTTCATTTTAAATTCATTTTATGAGCTATAGTTCATTTCAGTTCATTTTTTGAACTAAATTTTATTTAAAAAGTTCATTTCATGTACTATAGTTCATTTTATGAATCATAGTGCCAAAGTGATTAGTTTATTAAAAAATTCACTAAAAATCTAGGTCATTAAAATCAACTAGATTCTCCAATCTTCTGTCTGTCTGTCCGTATGAACAAACAGATCTCAGAGATGGTAAGAGCTAAATTTTTGAAGTGTATGGAACCTTTACTCCTTATAAAAGGCAGAACTTGAAATTGTAAAAAATAACACAAAAAATTCAATTGAAATAAAAATATTATTAAATTATATTGTTATTATTATTCTTTTTTATTGTTTAAGTATACTCTTTCAAATCATTATGAATAGAGTCTCGCTTGAATAACACTTTAAAATTTGGGCTCTAGAGCAGTTGGAAACTGATTTTTGGTTTCTATGGGAAATATTTATTATTTTATTTTGACCAATTTTTATAAATATACCATTATATCTTTTAAATGAAAATTCTCAAAAAGATGAAATTTTTAAGGGATACTGGTACAGAGGAGAGCTATAAATATAGCACGAATATATCTGGCTCCAAAGGACCAGGCCGAGCTTCTCTCAATCTCTTCATAAATAAAGCTTGAGTAGTTCACAATAGGAGGCTTAGATTGGAAAATTTAACTATCAAATCAAATTTTAATATGTGGTTTGAAATAATTATTTTGACCTGGTTGGAAAATTGATTTATTCTCAGTACAGGAGCTAAAATACTATTGATTCTAGTGGCATTTTTCACACTGAATCCGAATTTGGTTTCAGAATATTAAATGGTTCAGCTGCAAATTTAAAAATGTCTAATTTGGGTATTTTACGATATTCCTGTCTCCTAGAAAAAAGTTAACTTTAAACATCCGATGTTTTTTATAGAATAGCATCTGGGTTTACAATGGTATCATTAAAAATATAGAGTGAATTATGTTTTGGAAAGTGGAACGATTTTAAATTTACCTTATTTTTTCTTATCCCACCATTCAAATGTAAACTATTTATGATTTTTTAAAAGCCAACTGTTGTACCATAATCCCATAAATATATTCGCATTTTCGGATATCTTTTTATTGTTTTAAAGATATAATGGTATAGTTATAAAAAATTTGTCTATACTTTGATATTTTTCTTTCACAAAATTCTAAAGTATTTATTATCATTTTCTTGGTACCGGTTTTCACTTTTGAACGGTATCAAACATTTGTACGATCTTAGTATACTCTTTTTTTACTTTACGAGTGATGGGTATACAAATATTGCAGTAGTTTATCATCAAAAACCATTATTCGCTTGAATTAAAACGTTATTTAATATTTTGCGAATGAGTTTAAAATTATGATCCTTTTCATAAAAAATAATATTTCTTATTATATATCCTTAAATAAATTTAATTGGTGCTGAAAATAAATTTTTTATAAAATTTTCTCAATAAATTATGAAATATTTGAACTCACATTTGAACATGAATATGTGCTAGAGCAATTCAATTCAGAAATGTGTACAAATTGTGCATTCTCTGCTAGTGCATATTTCTCTTTCAAACCCATTAAGTCCTTTCAACATTTTAAACTCATTCAAAGCCCACACTTTTCAAGCCACAAAAGCCAGTGTAATGAGCGCAACTCCACTAGCAACAGCAGCATGTCATTAGAGCAAAGTAACCGACTTTACTTTTCTATAACTTTAAAGAACAAGTTTCAGAAGAAACAAAAGTCAGAGCAGAGAGCAACTCTTCTATGATGGTCACGGGCCCAGAGACTGCATACTCCAACCTCTGCCTATTTGCCCAGGACAAACGGCCAAGGCACGTAAATGCATCCGCAAATACATAAAGGAAGTAACAACACACACGCACACACACCTAGGCACACACACACGTACCTGGGCATACATGACAGCTGCAAAAGCCCAAGCCTCGAAAGGGAATTGAGTTAGGAAGCCAGCAAGAAGCAGGAGCAAAAGAGCTTAAAATCAAAAGTCAGAAGTCAGGACTGGGCCTATGTAAATAAATGCAATATGCAGGCAGAGTGAAAGCAAAAGGCACAAAAAGACATTTATTTATTTTTATTTTTCGACTTGGACAATTGAAAATGGCGCCTTAGTTTTTCGACAAGCCCGATTCTGATTAAGCGCATAGGTCGACATCGACTGACTGTCTGGCCAGCAGACAACCGCAAAAAAAAGAACGACAAAATAGAGGCTAACAAATAGGGTTGGCATTTTGTTGTTGTTTTTTAAGCATTGTTGCAATGCTACGGCGTAAGCAGAATTACGTGCAATTGTTTTCTGCAGTGGTTCGTGTACATAAATAAGTAGAGGATGAGGCCAGTACGTTGGGTAAACATAGACACGTTGACTGCATTTCGGATTGAGAGAACCGAGCGTTGACTGACTGACTGAGCTCTGTTTAAATAAATGCTGCATACTTACAGGGGGCCAAGCATTTCAATTTTGGGCCAGAAATGAGGGAAAAATAAATGTTGGAAATAGAGGCCTTAAAGTTAAGGGAATTTAAGGATCTATGTGTTGAGCACAACGTAAATGTGACAGGGGTTACATTCGGAAACAGATTAAAGTGGAATGAAAATAAATTCTTTCAAAACGCTTGGACAAACCGTTCTGAAGTGTATATCGAAATCCTATCTTTTGGAATATGGGAAGTAAATCTAGTTCTAGTTGGAAAATTTTTTTTTTGTTTTCCATCGTAGCGTCACTATTCTTAGTATATGTTAGTTGTATATGCATCCACATAATTCTGGAAAAATGTATCAAAATCGGATGACTGTATTATATAGCTCCCATATAAACGGTCGGTCAAAAAAATACTTCTAGTGAGAAAAGCTTTTTTGTTTTCTATCGTAGCGTCCCCAATCTTGGTATATATTAGTTTTATATGCGTTTACATAATTTTTAAAAAATTTATCAAAATCGGATGACTATAGCATATAGCTGCCATAAGACCGATCGGTTGGAAAATGTTGGAAAAGAGCTACAACTTCGTGGAAGACTACAAATTCCAAATTGCTTTCGAGATATGGGGTTCTGAAATAAAGTACACTTAAAAAAACTGCAGCTATCAAGACCAAAGCCACACAGGGGTTTTATACTGCCATCATGCCTTTTCAGATTTTTTAATCCCGATGTGATCACATTTTTATGGGCCAAATAAATAAGGAAATATCTTAGCAATTTAGGAAAATCCACCCCACCCAAGGCTGAGGAATTGGTTGAGTTTTAAAATCATTTTTTTTTTGAGCCGATCTCTATTAAATTCGATTTTAAAAAAATAATGGAATAATTTGAAATCCCGAAATTCCCGAGCTTCTTGAAAACTTGGTTGGGAATACAAGTCAATAAGTGAAATGGGTACCAATTATTTTTCTAGCGTCGATCTCTAATTCTTGCTAATGCATGTTCTACGTTCAACTTAATGCTCTCCTAACATTTTCTTAATGTGTTGTTTTTATGAGCACTAAATTTACAGGCAGTGAAAAAAAACATTACTTTAAATTAGATCACCAAATGAATTCCTAATGACTCTTTCCTTAAAAATAAAAAAACTCAATCAAGTGCAAACTTTATTTGAAAGAAGACTGATTTTTCACGATCAACTAAATGTAGCTTGTTGAAAGGTTAGCTCTGCTCTCTCACCAAATAGTTGTATCATACTGTTCACTGCGGTGTTCAGCTAAGCGAAGAACTTGTGCTATGAAAAGAGTAATATTTAATTTTTATACTCTGTACCGAAGGTACACAGAGTATATTGGGTTTGTGCAAATGTATGTAACAGCCAGAAGGAGGCATCTCCGACCCTATAAAGTATATATATTCTTGATCAGCATCAACAGCCGAGTCGATATAGCCATGTCCGTCTGTCCGTCTGTCTGTCCGTCTGTCTGTCCGTCTGTCCGTATGAACGAAGAGATCTCAGAGATGGTAAGAGATAGAGTTTTGAGGTGTATGGAACATATATTTCTTATACTTGCAGGCAGATCAAGTTTAGTTTTAATTTTTGCCACGCCCCCTGCCTCCCCCGCAAATTAAAAAAAACGAAATAACTCCCAGAATTTTCGAGATAGATAGTTCGAACATTCTAGACATATATTCTACTACTTATTTTGAATCTACCCGCCATACATCGTTTTTCGATCAGATGAACGATATAAGAGCTATACGTAAAAGAAAATAAAAACCAACGACAAAGAGAGCGAGAAGGCAATAGCTAACTGGTAATTTCCCAATTGGACCTTGCTATGAGAGGAGCGATGTAATTGAGATGGCCTGCGGTCAGAAATCACGCGTGATTCCCGCGTGACTAATATAGATATAATTTTACGAGTTATGTTCTAGGGTAATTCTACTCATCATTACTTATCGAGCCCCCATACATCGTTTTTCAACCAGATGAACGATAGTCGAAAGAGTTGCCACCCCCAGATTTTGAAAAAACCTCACACTTTAAAGTTATTAGTTTCGTACAAACAGGTACAGAGTATATTACAGTCGGGCTTGACCGACTTTCTTACTTGTTATATTTGTACGCTTCACAATCTCCAATCTCTTCTGACGTGAACGAAGTCGCGTTACATTTATATAACAATAAATTATTGTAATATATTGTTATATAATAAGCCCTTACAATTTGTTTTAATTAAAGAATAATTTCAAACCGTTATTAATTGTTTTGTTTAATCATTTTTAAATACTTTGTTTACTTCCAAAACAAAAACTCTATATTTAGCTAAATAACTTCCACCGATATTTATCAAATCACCTGTCACACACATTCAATAGCCTTTTTATTCAGTAAGCACGGAGCTGTTCAATTAACCATATCGTTTTGTCGCTGGAGAGTCGAACTATGAAACTGCTTCAAATATTTCTACTTTTAGTAGTATTCATGAAGACAACCAATGTGGTAGCTTTTTTAACCAAATTCTAGTATGTTCTTCTCTCAATAAGCTCTTTCTTTCCTCTATTCTTTAGATGGCCAAAGTCACCATGCTAAACAGTTACTGCAGCGATTACAATCGTAGTTATATCTCCAATTTAACAATGTTTACACAAAACTCTAAAATGTATATAGAAATGGATTTGATAACTTCCCTGCATAACGATTTAAAGATGAACTTAAATTTTCTTATACGCACCAAAGACTCAACGAGTTATCAAAAGGTCTTTCAATATAAATTCGATATGTGTGGCATGTTGGCAAGCCAAAAGATTAATATGTTTAAGAAATGGTTCTCGACCTTATTTAAATATGGTAATTTTAGTAAATTTTGTCCAGTTTTGCCAAAACATTATTTTTTAAGAGGCTATAATTTTGATGAATTGATTGTGCCGACATTTTTAAGTGGTGGCATGTACCGTTTAGATTTTCAAATTATTCAACAGAAAGATCATGGTAGACGTAAAGATTTTGTGGCGGCTTGTATGTTTGAATTGGAACTAAAGTAAATGTGAATAAACTGAGTTGGTTTCTTTTAAATGAGGGAATATTACATTCAATAACATATTAAATATGGGTGTTAGATCCATTTAGTGCATTATTTGAAGTTGCATTAAAATGAACTATTAAAACACTCTGACATGAACCATAAGCGCAGCGGGAAACAAAACTGGAAACTACTGGAGTCCTAGACCCGTTCAGCGCTTATGTTTATAAATAAAGAACTTATTTAAAGACGATTTTAATATCCATACTTTAGTACTCTGAAAAAAATGAGAGCAACATAGCTTAATATCTCAATAATGAATATAATATATTTTTTTTAAAATTTAAAGTGAACAATTTTTATTCTGGAATATTTGTTCTATTTAAAAAAGAAAAGTAAATGAAAGCACAAACTAAGAATACTTTTAAGGAAGATTATAGCTAGGTGTGTCACAAAAATCTCTTTATTGCAACTTATTAAAAACTTAAAAACAACTTAGCAAAAAACAGCCACAAGAATGGCCCCTATGTTGGACCCAAGGTTGTTTAACCGGTTTACGGTTTTCAGAATAATTCGAATGCAGGCATCAGAGTCTCTAAAAATTATATACATATCTAATTGGATCCCACAACCCAATATTAATTTCAAAGTTGAAACCAAAGTGTCGGATACAATTATTAAAATCGATTTATAATATAAAATTTATCATTTTTTTAAAGCACAAGCGCTTAAATAAGCATACTATCGAAAACTATCGAGGACTATCGATAGTTTTCAAAAACCATCGTTGACTATCGATGGTGCCGACTATCGATAGTTCTCCACCTCTAGTTAAAAAGTTTTATACAAAAGTTTTATAAAATACACTTAATAAAATAACTAGGTTTTTGGAAAATAAGGACTTTAAGACTGCAAGAGCCACTTTTCTTGTAACATCCAATATGCAATCAATCGCCGCGTTCAGCCAAAGAGATGATCAATGATATATTTCTTGGTAACATACGTAGCCTACTTTTCCTCTTGTGTATAATATGATATTTACACAAAGCTTTTCCGAATAAGACTCCTTAGAAGTATGCTAAAAATACCTAGAGCCTACCAGCAATCATTTGAGAAATAAAAATAAATTACTACAAATTTTTATTATTAACTTTTCCTAGTTTATAATTCGAACTTAGGAATTAGGGGGAATTGAACACGAACGACCGTGTCTTAAAGCGGGCTACCATCGATCACACGCTTGACAATGTGGCCAATAACATTTAAAGGAAGGCAGACATATGATAAACACGCAAGTAAGCAATAGTATCGGTGGTGCAGATTAGAGGATCGTTTCCTTAGAACAGATTTACGAAACCAAGTATTTTCAAATGCTCTTTGTTTGAGGTATCGCTTGCCACTCTACATATCATTTCCAGAAACATAAGCCTCTTAAAAACTTCATGAAGTTTTCTTCATCGTGTAAGTCGGGATTTACACCATGAAGCAAACTTCATGAAGTTTTCTTAGTAGGCGTGGAATTTAGAGGACATCTTTCAGACCTTTTAAACGAATAGTAAGGAATTACATTTAAATCTCTCGCTAAGAAAACTTCATGAAGTTCATGTAAATCCCGTCTAAATTCAGTGCTAGTATGCCGAAGTCGTGGGTTCGAGACCACTTCCAAGCATACCCAAAAATATTTCATAATAAGAAAAAACTTTATTTATTCAATACTTGATTTTGAAATTTGTAGTCCTATCGAACCGCCATTTGTATGAAGCATGCGATTTTTTTACTAAAGTAATTCGCTTTTTATACTATTCTCAATTCAATTTATCTCGGGCGCTCATTGATTGAGTGTTGTAATTTATACATTCAATCACCATTTACATTTACTCAAATTCATTGAAATGGCCCTCAAAACTCATTCAGTCATTTTAAGCTGGAATGCCAATAACTCAAAATAGTATAATATGTATAATTACTTCCTGTGATTGTCCATCGAATTGCCAAAAATAAATATGTCAATTTTTTGTTCACTTTTTATTGATGTCAGTAAGCATTAGACTGTCACTGTAAACAATATGAAACTTCATCCTATAATTATACTTTTACTATTTGTCAAAACAACAATTGTGGTAAATTGTCTTAAATTTTCACCAATTTCATTATCTAAATAATTTTATCATAATATTTTTCAGATGGCCAAAGTCACCATGTTAAATAGTTTTTGCAGTGATTACAATCGTAGCTATGTCACCAATTTAACAATGTTTACTGAGAAGGAAAAGATGTATCTAGAAGTGGACTTAGTAACTCCATTGCAAAACGGTTTAAAGATGAATATGGAATATCTTATACGCACGGGAAACTCAAAGAGTTATCAAAAGGTCTTTCAATATAAAATGGATATGTGCAGTATGTTGGCGAGTCAAAAGAATAATATGTTTAAGAAATGGTTCTCGACATTTTTCAAATATGGAAACTTTGGTCAAAATTGTCCGGTCTTTCCGAAACATTATTATCTAAGAGGTTATAATTTTGATGAATTGATTGTTCCGACATATTTAATTAGCGGCATGTATCGCATTCCATTTAAAATGGAACAACAATTGGATCAGGGTAGACGTTACGATTTAATTGCGGCTTGTATGTTTGAAGTAGAAATTAAATAAGTGAAATTAAAATGAACAAAAGCGGTGAATGGACCGAAGAATATTTTACATGTCTAAAAAGTTTCTTAAAACTGCACAGAATTCTAAGGTTAGCTTAGTTAGCTGTGCTAATTCAGCCAGAATTGAACCGATCAAACCAATATTAAACTATTGTAAACCAAATCTTAGCTGAAAATGAGGCTGTGATTATATACCCAGATTGAAAGAAGAATGAAAGGATATTCGGACATATGGGGAAAAGAGAAACCATAAGGAAAATTTTTTGAAGGATTAAAAACAATTTAATGCACAATGGCAAAAATTAAAGAAGCTCTAGGAAGGAATATTTATTATAATTAGAGATAAGCAATATCTGTGTACCTTTGAATTAGTTGCTGTGACTGAGTGAGTCTCCCGGATTATAAACTGTAAGTAAGCTTAGAACGTTTATTTTTCTGGTTGAAAAGTTTATTATGTTTAATTTATCTTCATTGTAACTTTCTTTTAATTGCATCAAGTTCAAGTATAATCGCCTATATCTTTAGGATGCAAACCCATTGTCAAGCCATTAAGCTTAAGGGATTTTTAAATTTTACCGTACTGGTATATCGAAATAAAATCAATGATACCACTACGAAACCGAATACCGAAATAAACTAGAACCTTAACAAAATCTTTGACCGGATTCGTTACATAGTAGAACCGAAACCGGAATACTATATGGTTTTAAACACTGCTTATGAAAAACTTTGGCATGTACTGGGTATATTATATTGGGTCGTTCACTAAGTAACTTCGTTTGTTAAATTTTTTCGCAGCCAACTGCACAATTAATACCGGAGTTACACAGGGCGCATCATTGTCGAAGATGCGAAAAAATGATGCAGGCGTTTAGACCGCAGTCGCATCATTGAAACAGCTGTTCGCCATGCCAAACGTAAACAAACCGAATTAGTAAGAAAAAGAGAACAAATGAAATATATTGAAATAGAGACAATTATGAGCGATAATATGTTAAATGTGGCACGCGGTGTATTTGGCAACGGCACTCCGTTCGCCAAAATGGAAATGGGGCTTGCTTATGCGAATCTTTTAATTTTTTAAATTACGCGGTCCAATTATGTTGTAGATGCTTATCGAAATTCGATGGCAAAATCAGCTGTTTGTAATCGATCCCGTAAAACAATACTCGATACTCGTCCATATACGGTCACCCTTTCCGCATCATTGCCGCATCATTAAACATGCGGCTCTTCTTTTACCCACAGGAATTGTTTCCCATAAGAAACCTGTGGATAGAAGAAGAGCCGCATGTTTAATGATGCGGCAATGATGCGGAAAGAGTGACCGTATATTGAAGAGTATCGAGTATTATTCCACGGCATCGATTCCGACCAGCTGATTTAGCCATCGAATTTCGATAAGCAACAACAACATAATTGGACCGCGAAATTTAAAAAAATAGATGATCCGCAAAAGCAAGCTCCATTTCCATTTTGATGAACGGAGAGCCGTTGCCAATTACACCACGTGTCACATTTAACATATTATCGCTCATAACTGTCTCTATTTCAATAAATTGCAGTTGTTGTCTTCTTCTTACTATTTCGGTTTGTTTACGTTTGGCATGGCGAACAGCTGTTTCAATGATGCGGCTGCGGTCTAAACGCCTGCATCATTTTTTCGCATCTTCGACAATGATGCGCCCTGTGTAACTCCGGTATATAACCGCTTTACCGTTATATATATGAACACCAGATTTAGTTAAATTTTTTGTAATAGTTTTTGTTTGGTGCCCAATCGAAGATGGAAGATCGAAAAGAACATTTTCGGCGTATTTTACTGTTTTACTTTCAAAAGGGTAAAAATGCAGTTCAAGCAAGGCAAAAATTATGTGATGTGATGCTAAAATTGGGTTGCAAAATTTCCATCTGGCAATTTCGTCTCTGATGATGCTTCACGTCCTGGAAGGCCTATTGAAGCTGATCTGGATCAATAAAGTCGTCAAGTATCAACACAAAAATCTGCTGAAAGATTCAATTTGCCTAAAACGACCGTTCACAAGCACATGAAACGAGTAGGATTAATTCGAAGCTTGACATATGTGTTCCTACTATTCCTATTGTTTCTAGCGACGAAAAGTGGATTGTTTACAAGAATGTAAAGCGCAAGAGATCGTGGTCTAAAAAGGATAAACCAGCATAACCCACTTCGAAGGCCGATAGTCACCTTCGGACACCTTCGGACTGTTACTTGTTCCGGTCAAATCAGGACGTCAAATACCACTTGGAACAGTTTTTTTCCTGCAAAGATCAAAAATTCTATTAGCGTGTAATCAATCTCTTGCCCGAAAGATGGCAAAAGGAATTGGATCAAAGTGGAGAATATATAATTTCATAAAATGTTTTACACAAAAAAAAGATTCGTGTTTAAATTGCACTAAAAAAAACGAAATTACTCAGTGATCGACCCAATAATATTATTACAGTTGGCCTTGAACGACTTTCGTGCTTGTATTTGTTGGAAACGAAAAATTCTCGGGATGGACGGAATAGGACAGGAAATTTTTGATTCAGTACATGCGGAACGGATTCCAATCTTCTGTCCCGCTCCCAATAAACACAGAAAATGATTTAAATCTATAAAAAAAAAAAATCACAAATGATTTCAAAATTTTGATTTAAATCAAATGAATAAATCTTAAGTGATTTAAATCTTTAATGATTTAAATCAAATGAATTAAATCAAAATACTTACAATCAGATTGCTTCAATATGAATTATAAATCAACTTTATGCAATCTTTCATGATTGTATCAGATTTAAATCTTGATGATTTAAAACTCAATTGAATCAATCAAGTTGCAAATAAATCATCAAGATTTAAAATCAAAAATGATTTAAATCTTTTACAGCTCTGCTATTCAGAAATAAATTTTAAATAAGTCTTTTAAAATCCATGAAAAATTTGGGTCTCTCTTAAATCACGAATTGTCTGAGACAAAGAATCGACGAAAAAGGTTCAGTTGAGCGACTGCCGTGCGGTATATTCTGCAACTAGAATTGATTATATTGCAATCAGGGTGTCAAACCGGAACCCGAACCGGAACCGTATACCGATTGAAACACAGAACCAGAACCGGAACCGTTATTATTTATTTTTTGCGTACCGGTATTTCGGAACCTTTATTTTTGGAACCGAAATGACCGAAAAGAACCGAAACATTGTACCGGTACAGTTTCGGTTCTTTTCGGTCATTTCGGTTCCAAAATAAAGGTTCCGAAGGTTGTGTTTTTTTTTGTAATTTCATTTTTATTACTTCAATAAGGGATCTCTTCTTCGGTCATTTCGGTTCCAAAAATAAAGGTTCCGAAGGTTGAGTTTTTTTTTTGTAATTTCATTTTTATTACTTCAATAAGGGATTTCTTCAGGGTAAAACGCAGGGTAAACGTAAGAAAAAACTTACAAATGTAAAGTTAAGGGACCATCTGGTATATCTGTTTTCAATAAAAAAACAATTTCATCTTATTTCGTTGCTTCTATTTTGGTTTAATAAATTCCAAATATTATTAATTTCTCCTAAATTTTTGCATTTACAAAGGAAATGAATTACTTATTGGCCCAAATGGACTTAACCTAAAAGCAGGGTTAAATTGTGATCGGTAACGTTATCTGAAAACAGTGTATTTTTTTACATTTCATCAGATATCAAAAGATCTTCTTGCTCTTCTATTATTAGGACATTTTTTTCTGAGGTAAAGTTTATGTTTAATTTTCCTTCTTTATAACCACTTTCTGTTGTGTAGGTTGCTACCATTTCTATTATATCTTTGGATTAAAAGGTTTTTAAATTATACCGGTACATACCGGTACGTACCGGTATACCGAAATAAAAACCAAGGTACCGGTACGGAACCGAATACCGAAATAAACTAGAACCTAAACAGAACCTTTTACCGAAACATTAGTTTCGGTACGTACCAGAACCGGAACCGGAACCGAAATTCGATTCGGTTTGATTCCCTGATTGCAATCAATAATAATAATATGAATTATCTCAACAAATTCGCTAGCAGTGTCATTCTCCAATGTGTCAGTTGTACCAAATTACCTAAGATTATGTGTGGTAACTCATATTAGAAGCAACATTATTTCATAATGACAAAGGCGATTTCTTTTCAAAAATATTTCGCTTCTCACTCGCAGAACACTCAATTCAATCAAACTCAGTTGCTCATCAATTGAGTATTGTAATTTTGATAGCACTCACATTCACTCAAAATCTTATTCATTCATTTTAGGGCTTAATGTGCTATTTTGAGTGCACTCATGCAGCTCTCTAATGCCAACGGTATAATTACTTTCTGTGATGGTCCATTAAATTACCAAAAATAAATTTGTCAGTTTTTTACGATTTTTTTGATGTCAGTAAGCATTAGACTGTCAATATAAACAATATGAAACTTTATCCAATTATTATACTTATTCTATTTGTCAAAACAACAAATGTGGTAAATTGGCTTAAATTTTCACCTATATTATTTCCTTATTTATTTAATCATACTATTTTTTAGCTGGCCAAAGTCACCTTGTTAAATACTCTTTGCAGCGATTACAATCGTAGCTATGTCACCAATTTAACATTTTTTACTGAGAAGGAAAAGATGTATCTAGAAGTGGACTTAGTAAATTCATTGCAAACTGGCTTAAAGATGAATCTGGAATATCTTATACGCACGGGAAACTCAAAGAGTTATCAAAAGGTGTTTCAATTTAAATTGGATATGTGCAGTATGTTGGCGGGACAACATAATAATATGGTCAAGAAGTGGTTCGCGACATTTTTCAAATATGGAAACTTTGGTCACTCTTGTCCCGTCTTTCCGAAACATTATTATCTAAGAGGTTATAATTTTGATGAATTAATTGTGCCGACATATTTAATTAGCGGCATGTATCGCATTCCCATTAAAATGGAGCAACAATTGGATCAGGGTAGACGTAACGATTTAATTGCGTCTTTTATGATCGAAGTGGAAATTAAATAAGTGGGATTGTAATGAGCAAAATCTGAGCTTAACTTAGTCAGGATTTACACCATGAAGCAAACTTAATTAAGTTTTCTTAGTAGGTGTGCAATTTAGGGGAATTTTTTGTATACATATTAAACGAATAGTTTAGAAATTCTTTGAAATCTCTCGCCCACTAAAAAAAACTTCAGGAAGTTTGTTTCATTGTGTAAATCTCGAGTAACATTTATTGCAATTTTCAAGTCTCCCGTTTTATATTTAGTTTTTATTTTAAAAATGTTTTATTCATTCAGAAACTTAAATTTATAATTAATAAATTCGTTTTAAAGACTTTCCTGGGCTTGCTTTCAACCTATTAAAAAAGAGATAATTAAAATAATTTCCTTAATATTTTGATTTCAATAAATAATTTGTTGACAAATATTGTTGTATCAAATTTTGGGCAATTATAAGCTCTGACAGGCCATAAAATTGAACCTTTAAATTGCACCCACATTTAAGTTAGTTTTTGACAGTGCATTTTCTGATTTTAGTTCAAAATGAGATATTCTACTGTATTCACGCTCTTGTTATTGATTAAAACCATTGAAGTGAGTGTGCTAAATTTCATATAAACAAATTACATTTCATCTTTTCAATTTAATTTCCAGATGGCCAATGTGAAACTTGTAAATGGTCTATGTAGCGAATACAATCGAAATTATCTCTCAAATTTCACCTTGTTCGTCGAAAAAGAAAAATTGTTTGTGGAAATGGACATCATAGTTCCCTTGCGATCTCAGGTAAAGCTGGAAATGGACTTTCTACGTTTTCAAAATGCCACAGGTTATCAGAAGGTTTTTCATTACACGCTCGATATGTGTAATATGTTGCGTGCCCAAAAGATAAACATGTTTAAGAAATGGTTCTCCACATTTCTCAAATATGGTAACTTTAAGTTATATTGTCCTGTCTTTCCCAATCATTATTATTTAAGAGGATATACACTTGATGATTTATTTATACCCACATTTATCTATACCGGCATGTATCGTCTATCGTTTAGAATGGTGCAGCTTAAGAATCAGGGTAGATTAAAAGACTTGATCATTGCCTGTGCAGCTGATGCGGAAATTAAATAATAAAGTGTTAAACCTCAATTAAAATTCGCTTAAGCCGGAATACAAATTTCAACACATAATTTTTTTATACTCATTGCGAAGTTGTCATTCTAATGGAAATGTTAAAATTGGTTATATTCAATTTGCTGCTCTGGCTTCAAACCCAAGCGGTGAGTCTTTAGAAAAATAATTGAAAAACAAAATCTTAACTTAATTAGCCTTTAGTCCAGCGTTACTTTTCAGACAGGCGAATGCAGTTTTAGTTCAAAATATTTCAACAATTTCAATTTGACTATCATCAACAACACCCTGTCCATAGATATGGTAACTATTAAGCCAATCAGTCCTGGTTTTAAGGCATTGTTGGACTTTCAAATTAATTTGGGCAAAACTGAGAATTATCAACGTGTCTTTGCCTATGTTCTGGATACCTGTAAAGTGGTGACTGCGGTGAAAAATAATGTATTTAAAAGTTGGTACGACAGCATGCTAAAGCTTAGCAATTTCAAGTACAATTGTCCGATAACAGAGGGACATTATTTTCTGCACGATTGGCAATTGGATCCGGAGCTAGTGCCGCAGTATATGTATGCCGGGGATTATCGTGTCAAAGCTCATTTTTTCTTTGGCAAACAGAAAACCAAACAAGAGGATTTCGTGCTCGACTTGATTGTCTATGCACAATTGAAACGGAATTAGTCGAGCATGAAGTTGCACACTGAGGCTTATTTAATTGATTTCTGATGGTAGGGAAATTTAAAAAAAAAAATAAAGCATTCGTCATTTAAAAACAATCAGCAAGCTGAACTTTGTAAATATATATAATTTGTTTATAAACAAAGCTTGCCACTGGCAAATGAAGCACAAGTTTATATCAAAAATGTACAAGAAATTGTTTTTAATTTGCAAATGTTTTGCATTCTTATTACTCGAAGTTTATTTACCAGTTACTGAGGTAAGTTACATTATTTTGTTGAGGAAAAGTGTAAGAACATAAATTTAAAAAAAAAATACAATGGTTAAGGTAAACTGCTTAATCAGACTTTAGGTCTTTTGAGTAAGTCAGCTAAGTCAGTCACACAAAAGAAAGGAAATACATTCTTAAAAAAAAACTAAAAAAGGATGAAAAGTAGAGAAGGAAGAAGATTTGAATAAAAACAAGTTAAAGAACAAAGCAAAACCAACAGTTAACACTACATACGACCAGGCCGCTGTTTTTATACTCGTATATCTGGCTGAGCTTCTCTCAATCTCCCCCTCTAAGCCAGAGTTTGTCACCCATAGCGCCTGACGTACGAACTAGAGACCGAAAATAGTGGTTATGGGGTAAATTTTAAAACTAAAAAAATCATTGGGAAGTAGATGTCCTACACAAACATAAAATATATGAATATTTGTGTTTTTTTTTACTTTCGGAATATGCGATAAACCGTTATTTTTTATTTATATTTTTAAAAATCAATCGGAAAAGTTATTTTTGATTTTTATTGTAAAAATTAATTTTAAATATTCATTTTTGATTTTTATTATAAAAATCAATTATAAAACTTATGAGGTGTTTTTATTTTGAAAAAAATCAATCCTTATAATCACGATTGCATTCGCCAAGAGAGCAAACAAATCAGCAAAGCCCGTCAAAAGCCATCAGTCGCTGGCCAGCGTTCGATGAAGTAGGTCAGAGCCGCTTTGCGTCGCGTTATATTCGCTTTTTCACTTTTTAGCCATGCTCTTGTTCACTGGAATCAACAGTTTATCGCCGAATCAGATTGGCAAAGTTTGAACGACGTTTTGATGGCTACTTCCTTTACAGCTGGCGCCAATAGCTAGTAAAGGTGACCGGATTTGTAAAAGTTTTAAGGAAATCAATTTTTATTAGATCTTCCCAGTAGGCGCATACCCTACCACAACGTCCACATTGTCGTACTCCTACATCAGAGGTGTCCAACGCCTATTCTCGCAGGCATCTTTTCTCGCCGCTTAAGCGCGAGCATACGAAACACAGCTAGAGTTCTCGGCATTCGCGGAGCCAAAAGCAAAAACATATACAGTACTAGTTTTCTTCTCTCTTCATCTCTCCTTGTCGTAAATTTGTGTAAATTTGTGGGCGAGTGCGAGTCCACGTAGAGTTTGTTGTTATTGCCGACTGGTTGGAAAAAAATTTATAACATTTGTTGCATGTATTGGTGTCTGCTCTTGTATATGCTTTCAGTGGGCAGCCTTGTTCTACAATCAGATAAAAAGTACATATATCGATCTAAATTCAATCACGGTCTTACCTTAACTTATTAGGAATGAAAAGTTCTTTAAATTTTGTTTGCAACTGATTTGTGTTTAAAAGTTATTTAGAATAACAATTATGAATATCAAACATTAGGACCAATCAGCAGATAATTTCGATTACCGATATTACCTACTGAATGCACTGATTGCCAATTGTGATTGTTAAAAAACGAATCAAACAAACAGTATGATTGGTTGGCGATTACCGATTTCTGGGTCAGTCCACCTCTGGTGCAAGCATTAGTGTTGAAATGTTTAGTGTTTCTAAGTGTTTTTAATACGTGAATATGAAGTTTGTTAAGTGAGAGTGTATTTTTCACTTCATGGACGAGTTTGATATCGTAAGACAAAAATTATTCTAAATTTTAAAAATTTTATTATTCGTTGTAGCGTTGTAGAGTTCTTTTTAACTACCTTTTAATCGGGTGTCCACAGCATCTTTTCTCAATATATCTGTCCATATTTTGATTTGTTTTTCAATTGGAAGTTGCGGATAGATTTGTGTAAGTTGGTAGTGTTACTCTAACTTAATCTTCCTAAAGCAAGGGAATTACTACTGTAGTAGTTTATACGAAAATTGTTAGAGATTTACAGGACACACCTGATTGGGACTGTTTTTTCTGTCTTTTTGGTTTTTAATACCGGTTCTTAAAAAATATATACCAATACGATTACGGTTAGAGTTCTGGTTTCATTCTTTGTGGCAAAATAGAATTTATTTAAGTCAACGATTGACTCTTAACATCAGTGGAATTTACTCATATGTTTCTTCAACCTTTGTTAATTTATTAATTTACACTTTTTCCAATCCTTTAATTAACTTACTAATTAATTTTCCCATCCCCTAGTCCGATTCGGTGGGTTTTGCCCAAGTGAAATGTGAAAGGAATCAAAACTATTTCAGTACCTTTAATCTAAGCTTTTTCAACAACACCATTTCGCTGGAACTGGAAGTTATACAAATCATTAAAACTGGATTCCGTGGACATATCGATGTACAGTTGCGTTTATCGAATGGTCATAAATTTCAAAGCATTATACAAAGTGATGGCAATTTTTGTGAATTGCTTGAAACCATTAAGGATTCCCTCTTTAAACGTTGGTGGAAAAGTATTTTACGGCATAGTAACTTCATTGAGAATTGCCCAATACCTGTCGGACACTATTATCTCAGAGACTGGCCCTTGGACATGAGTTTGGTGCCGTCCTATTTGTTAAATGGAGACTATCGCTTAAATTTTGTGGGTTACTATGGTAAATTTCACAGTAAAAGGCAAATAATGGTGGTGGATTGTATTCTAGAGGGTATGATGAATAAAGATTAACAGAAATCTAAATCTGCGGGTTTAATTGTTTTCCTAATTATGAAACCAGTCAACTGTTACTAAATACACGTAAACAAATCATTAAAATGATCAATTTAAAAAATGGTAGACCAACTTTTAACCTCATTTCGAAATGTTTATAACAAAATTGCTAATCATTATGGCTTTAGCTGGCTTGATCAATAATAATGGGGTAAGTTGCTTTTGTTTTATATAGATACTTTAAATTTAATTTTGTATAATTTGCTTAGGCCACAAAATTGACTTTTAAGAGCGGCGACTGCACACACAATCCCGAAATTTTCTCCAATTTTAGTGTAAAAATTATCAACAGTAAAGTTTCCATAGATATAGTTCTAATTAAGCCTCTCGTAGCAGGACTTAAGGCTCGTGTAAAGTTCGAGTTTCGTGTATCCAAGGCCAAAGCCTTTCAAAGTGTATTCCAGCATGATATGAACTATTGTGCCATGTTGAAGGGTGCTCAGGAATCGCTTTATCGTCATTGGTTCGATAGCATGTTGAAGGTGGGCAACTTTTCAACAAGTTGTCCCATACCCCAGGGTTATTCATATATCCATGGCTGGACTTTGGATGGCAATTTAGTACCCTCATTCTTGTATTTAGGTGATTATCGTATATGTGGTTCATTTTTTTATGGCAGATCTCGAAATGGATTGTATAAACCTATGGTAGAGTGCACAGTCGAAGCATTGTTGATTAAAAGTTGAATAAAAATGCTGATTATCCAAATCTACTTACCTATCTATCTAGCTACTTACATTACAAAGAAAATGGCTATATTTCTAATATTTTCTAAGAACAACGGGGCTTTAAGAACCAGCCTAAAATTTCAGGTGTTGCTTGTGGAATTTGTGGGCTAGAAGGTCCGAATAAATAAAAAATATTTTTTTGGAAAAAACAATATCTAAACGACTAAAGGAAATTAAAATATTCATTTCAAATGTACGGATGTAAGTAAATAAACATTTTTTTCCAATATCGGGAAATAAGATAATTCCAATAAGATCAGAAAACCCTAAAAACTTGCCTAACTCCCCCGACTTATATTAACCGATTTTTTTTTAAACCTTTTTGCGGGTTCAACAAAACATTACCAAGTACTACTGCCTGCTAAGCTAAGCACTCTAGTTCATACCAGCTAGTTTATAATAAACTAACAGAAAAAATGGTCAAACTCCAATCAAATTATTGTTAGTTTGTTGCTCCCCCCCGCACATCAAAATCATCTTGTTTACTCATTAGCATAATTATAAAATTCGTTTAGTCTAACCACTCAAGTGGCACTAAATAATCAAATCATTAAGCTGCCTCATTTTTGTAATGCTTACCCAATTTTTTAATTTTGTTTTAAAGTTGACATCATTTCGAAATGTTTGTTGTGAAAATTTTAATAACCTTTATTTTGACTGGCTTAATAAACCATAATTTGGTAATATAAACATATTCTAAAACATTCAAAATTCTTGACTTTAATTTTACATAATTTCTTTAGGCCACCAAAATGGCTTTTAAGAGCGGCAATTGTCATTTTAGTCCCGAAACTTTTTCCAATTTCACCGTGCAAATTATCAGCAATAAACTTTCTATGGATATATTTCAAATTAAAACAATTGTTCCCGGACTAAAAGCACATTTAAGCTTTGACTTTCGTTTATCTAAAGGAAAATCCTATCAAAGTGTCTTTCAGCATGATCTGAATTATTGTGCTTTGATCAAGGGAGCCCAGGAAACGTTATATCGTCGTTGGTTTGGCAGCATTTTAAAGGTGGGTCACATGGCCACAAGTTGTCCCATTCCACCAGGCAATTATTATTTGCACAACTGGAGTTTGGATGGAGCCTTAATACCTTCATTTTTATATCTTGGCGATTATCGTATAAGTATTGCATTCTTCTATGGCAGGGTGAAACAAAGATTTGAAAATCCCATGTTAGAGTGCAAAATTGAAGCCATATTGCTTTAATGTTGTTTAGTATACTTGTGGACTATGTTAATGTATGAAACTAATAAACTAAATGGAAAATAAAGTGAATTGATTGAGAATGCTTTAACAAGTTCAACCAAGTTGGATATGTTATTAAATAAATAATAAAACCCGTGAATCGGGTATATAAATAAAAAAGATAACGAAATGGCAGGCAAATAAAGTTATTCCAAATTTTAAGCTATCTGCCAAGCATTTACAAAATTTGTTCAGAGTGTCTTTAATTATGTAGTATTTATCTGATACGGAATGGATCGGGTGGCAACGCTGTTACATCGAAATGATTATCTCGCAACTACCGTGGGACCTGCTTTTGAAACAGCAACCAGTGAGAATCGTGCGAAATCATGTTTTTGTATGGAGATTTGTATTGAAGAGTATTTCGCAGTAACTTAATAGCAAGCTTTAATCCTGAATAATTAAATTGTGAAATTTTCAAATTAAAACAAAAATTCTGTAGTTCACCTTAAACCAATTTCATTTGTGTCGGTCCGGTCCGATAACTAGTTCGAGAGTGAAACTTTTTGGTTTTCAAAGGTAGCCTTTCCAAACTTTATATTTCTATAGTACAATTTCTTCAAGTAGTGTACATTGTGTCTGCGATATTAAGTGTTTATACCCGTTACTCGTAGGGTAAAAAGGGTATACTAAGTTCGTGCAAATGTATGTAACAGGCAGAAGAAAGCATTTCCGACCACATAAAGTATATATATTCTTGAGCAGCATCAATAGCCGAGTCGATATAGACCTGTCCGTCTGTCCGTCCGTCCGTCCGTCCGTCCGTCTGTCCGTCTGTCTGTATGAACACCTAGATCTCAGAGACTATAAGAGTTAGAGCTACCATTTTTTCAGTGTTGACTTGTATTTTCTGCACGCAGATCAAGTTTGTTTCAAATTTTTGACACGCCCCCTCCCGCCCCCGCAATATGAAAAAAACCTCATATCTCCCACAATTTTGAAAATAGATTGTTCGAACCTTCTAGACATATATTTGAATCATCATTACCTATCGATCCGCCATACATCATTTTTCGATCAAATGAACGATTAAAGAGTTGCTACCCTCGCAATTTGGAAAATACCTCATATCTCCCAGAATTTTGAAAATATATTGTTTAAACCTTCTAGACATATATTTTAATCATCATTACCTATCGATCCGCCGTACATCATTTTCCGATCAGATGAACTATAGAAGAGTTGCCACCCACGCAATTTGGAAAATACCTCATATCTCCCATAATTTTGAAGATAGATTATTCGAACCCTCTAGACATATATTTTAATCATCATTACATATCGATCCGCTATATATCATTTCCCGATCAGATGAGCTATAGTAGAGTTGCCACCCCCGCAATTTGGAAAAAAGACTCATATTTTCCAAAGTTTGGGCATGTGGTGATCTAATAAAATATTCTTAAATAAACCTTATCCTGAGTAACGGGTATATCGAAGTCGAGCAGGGCCGACTTCAACTTACGCTCTCGTTTTATCTTGGAGAAATTAACATTAAAATATATATAAGTATATATAGGTACATTTATATACAAGTTATTATTAACTTTAGGCTTGCACATTTGGAATCTATAATCTATATATAGAAGATGCATTTTTGCTGTTGGAAATACACAAAGAAAAAATAACAACTTTTTAATAATATTATTATAAGCGAATGACAATTTCCTAATGGCTAATGGAATACAAATAATTGAGACATGTTTGTAATTTTATATTATGTAAAATTTTTGTATGTTTTTTAATCGGTAAATGTGTATGAAATTAAACCAATTTAAAGCAAATTGAATTCTTTAATAGCTTTTAAAAATCGTAAGAAATTCTCAAAGTTTTATTATGTGCTTTAATCTGTGGTAGGAGGTTGGGAGTGCGTAGATCAACTTACTTCGATTTGATGAAGCGTCATGCCTAACAACTGTACTGCTATAATGATTCCAATCGTATCAATTCTTTGCAGAAATTAATAATGCAAGATTGAGCAGAATTATCATACAAAATCATGATTTGTGTATTGTTTAATAATTTTAATGAAATTACATGCATAAAATAAGTTCAAAGATTGATATCTCAGAAGGATGAATGCAGCAAATTCTATATTCTTTCCAGAAAATAATATTTCTTAAACAGTCTGAGATTGCCCTTAAATTTAGAAAAAAAAATACAAATTTTCAAATTATACATTAATAGATTTTCTTACATTTAGGAACTTTTAGGTAGAAAAATGTTAAACAAAATTTCTTAAATCCAGAAAGGTATAGTTATGCCAGCATACTTGGCTTTAATTTTCTACATTTCAGAAAATATTGTCATAATTATAGAAATTTTATAAATTTTAGGGCTATTTCAATTTTAGGGCGACTTTCTTAAAAATAGAAAAACAATTTTGTGAGTGTACTATATATATTGTTGTAGTCTGGATGAGATGTCAGGGGTCACCGGTTAACTATGAGATTCGAACACGCGAAGTTTTCTTGGTTCAAGTTCACGAATTGGTTTAGGTACGTCGGTGAGTCTAGGCTCAGGTTTAATCCCAGGTTCAGGTTTACTTTTTTTGCTAGCTAAAAAAATATTTATACGCTCTCATAGATTTGAAATGGGTATTACAATATCCTTTGTTTTGGAATAATAAGATATCCATTTTCATATCATTTGGACATTTTTAAGTTCCATTGGATACAAAACTAAGGATAATTTAACATTATTTAAACTCAAAGGGATGAAAAAAAGGATATTATCAGTATTCACTCCAAATGGATATAAAAAATATACAATAGATCATTAAAAATATCCTTTTATTCTCTGTGTAGAATGTGTTAATATTTTCAATGTAATACAACATTTTTATTTAGTCCAGGGGTGCCCAAAAGCTATGCTCTAGCAGCTCAATTGTTGTTGCAATGCGCGCAGCTATAGACACACACGCGAGCACACACACACAGCTCACGGCATTAACCGGAATCTCTCCATCTCTTTCTTGTGGATGTTGTTCTTTAACAAATGTTTTTCCTCAAATGTATTGGTGTCTGCTCTGTCGTAAGCGGGCTAAGGGCACCCCTGATTAAGTGCAAGATAATTATCATATTAAGTTCTTAAGTAAATATTTTTGTATACTATAAAGCTCTTTGGTTTAAAACAGTGTTCGGCACGTTTCTATCTACTGTGTATAGAAAAATAAGCAGCGACAGCGACGTGAGCACACCTATGGTATAAGCACACTTTGCGCCAGCTGCGCTGCTGTTATAACAAAGTAAAATAAACCGGGTTCTGTTCAGTTGTCAATACCGCTAACGCACACATAAGTCAGCTAACATGTAATTGCATTTTTATTTGCCGACCACTGGTTTAAAAAGAGCTACAGCTAATTCAACAAGTGCAATAAATGGAAGTAATAATTATTTGGAACCTATTTTGGACAAAGTTATTGATATATAAAAGCGCGTTTCTTTTAATCATTCTTGTCAAATTGTGTATACTTAAAAAATTGGCAGCACTCCCAAATGCTTACTTAAGACTTATCCAAAATGCTTCTGTAATAGCACATAATGGGGTAATGCACTTGCAGAGTAGTCAGATAAATTAATTCAAAGTGTTCTTCAAATCGTTTTTGACCCAAAAACAACTCAAATCGTATGTGAATTCGATCGCTTTTGAGTCGAAAGCGATTTGCGGAGCACTTCATTATCAATTATTCATTCATCATTCAAAACTCTTTCCTTTCGTATTTTTCCAGCATACGCAATCCTTTTTGCTGGAAAAGCTAAAACCCATTTGCTACTTCTTTAACAGCAATTTTTCAACATTTTATCCAACCTGCATTAAACCTAATAAATTGAAAGCCTTTCAGCAATTGTTCAAACATAATCGATGCATCGATGATGTTGACACTTCCTGCATTGAAGCGTTGGCAAATGTAATCATTATTGTGTTTTTCTTCTCTTTCATTTTATTATTCTTGCAACACCCATGCGCCATTCGCTACGTACAACGTCTGCAACGGATGATGCTAACAATTTCATGGCAAGAAATAATAATATCCTGTACAAGGTTGCAGCATGTTGCACGGCAGGGCGTGCTGATTACATTGGGCAACAAAATTGAACTTATTTCTTTAACTTTAAAACAAGGAAACAGGGGGACTTAAAACTTAGAAATATATAAAAATTACGTTTTAAGGACTTAAAATTTTATTAAAATACATTTTATTTATTTTTAACAATTTTCCCTTTCCCTAAAAAATATTTAGAACATGTTGTAAGCTGTAGATCAAACTTAGCCTCAATTGGACAAAAGACAATCAATGGTCATAGCCAAAATTTCTTCATAGGTCTTGGTGTTATATTTGCCATAGAAAAAGTAAACTTTTCCTCTATATTCTCCAGGTACCAAAAATCGATGGGTCATAGTGCCACCCATGCGCCAACCGTGCATATAATAATGACCAACTGCCACGGGACAGTTGTACATAAAATTGCCATGACTCGATATTTCCTTGAACCAACTCTTAAACAAACTATCCTTAACGCTGGTTATCAAAGCACATACATCGGTATTATGATTCCAAACGGTTTGATAGGTCTTGGCATTAGCCAAACGCAGTTGATAGTCCACGTGGGCCTTAAATCCACGCTGAATGGGACGATTCAAATACATATCCATATTCATGGTATTGTTAATAATTGACATGGTGAAGTTGTCAAAGTGTTTGGTACTAAACTCGGCAGTGCTGCTCAAGAATTGAACATTACGCTCCTTCATAAAAGAGAATAAGTAGGTAAAATATTATTTTTTAATTTAAATTGCAAAACTTACCGCTGCTATAAAATGAGTTATTAAAATCAGCCAACACAGCAATTTCCACATTTCACTTGCAGCTGTCAGTAACCAAATAATAATGACCCCAAATCACAGGTAGACCAAATCATTTATGAACATCTACCAATTATTTTCAACTCAACAAAATTTTGTAAAATTATATACGCTATCTGGTGTTCCAGCTTCATTAGTAAAAAGTTTTTCTCACTCTGGTTGACTAGTGTTAAGTGCACAAAAAAAAAGAATTTTAAGAAAAATCAGAAAATGGAACATTCAATTTGGCTGCAATGTCGTCGTCTGTGTCTTGTAGGGATCACAGCTGTCGCAGCCAGCAGCAGCAGAAGCAGCAAAAGAAGCTGCTAACGGTTTCTTTAACTGCATTTGACTTGTCGTCGTTTCCGTTTCCCCCCCTCTTATTCTTTCTTGGTCGTGTGTGCTTTTAACTTTATCGCTTCCTAATTGCCACCCGGCCTGGTCCTTGTCTCTTTTTTCTCTCACTCTGGGTGGTCAGGCCATAATTTTCACACGCATTTCTGCCTTGAGGCCTTATTGGTCTCTCTGTGTGTGTTCGCCAATTTGTAACGATTCCCGCTGGTATAATTATAGGTTGTGTGATAATTTGCTGCCCTCACCACCCACCCCACCAATCAGCGCTGCTGCTTCTGACAATGCCTGCAGGACTTTTGCTCAAATGACTAATGAGTGTGTTAATGTGTGTGTGTGTGTCGATGAGTGAAAGTCAGGTGAGCTTTGTTTAATTAGTTCAAAATGTTCATTAAGGGCAGCTAATTGAGCATTTGAACAATAGATTTTAGTGCAAATTATTGACAATACGAGGGCTTAGATAAATATTAAGGGAATCACTTACTTTTGGTGTGCCCAGGTTTGATGTTTAAATTTTAAGATTAGATACACTCGTAGAAAAAATAGAGAATTTCATACTTGGATCAAGAGCATTCGAGACAATGGTACGGTAAGAGTGAAAATTCCTGATCCAAGAGTAAATTTCTTGATCCATGAATGAGTTTTTGAGATCGAATTTCTTGGACCAAGAATTGTCATTCTTGATCTAAGTATACAAAATTCTTATTTCAAGTAGAAAATTCTTGAATCAAGAGCTTAAAGAGTTTAAACTCAGATTCTCTCATTCTTGAATGAAGAGCGGAACATACTCAAATCCAAGAATTTCCCATTCTATAATTAAAAGCTGAACATTCTCAAGTTCAAGTGTCTCCCATCAAGATCGCCTTTTTTTCAGTAAAAAGCTTAAGAAACTTAAATTTAATTGTTTTTGTTTATTAATAATCTAAATTATACGTTTTTAGTAGGTTTTGATTTAAAACGTTTGGCGTCTTCTTTCATATTTTGGCTGATTTTATTCTGCTTTTGTTGCTGCAGCAAGTGTACTTTAAAATGATGAAATCAGATATTAATATCAAGTTTAATAATTGTCTTTAAATGGAAAATTAAGCGTCAGGTATGTCTTATTCTAAAGAAAGAGAAAAGTTTATGCTTTTTATGAGTTGTTTGTTTGTTTTTATGTGATGTTGCTGTGCTGTTTTTTAGACGAACCTAACCTAAAAGTTACGAGTTTTGTGGAGTAAAAAGTTTTAAGCTACTCCAGTATTCTCGCACCTAAAGATGCAAATATGTTTATCTGAATGTATATAATATAGCGTAACCAACCGCATTGGCTCATTTTAGCTCGTTTGCGAAATATTTGTTATTGTTGCAGGCAACTTTGAATTTAAACACGCTGAAATGTTTCCAAAATGGATTGAAGGTGGTCGTAAATCGGAGATAATTTCTGATTCGATCTTTAAAACGATTGTTAACAAATCTTAAACCAATGGAAAATCAACTAATTCTAATCGAAACCTGTTATTATACCACTTATATTAAAAAGAATCTGACAAAATGCATCAGGCTCATTGCAAGATTCAACCAAGAACATTATAAATGGCTTTAATCAAGGTCGACGAGGAAGATGATTTATTAGGAAATGCCAAAGGACGCCCATTTAATCTATGAAGAAGGTGGAATGCGTTTATAAAAAATAAAAGCTGCAAATATTTTCATAAAGCAAAGTCAATACACTTATTTCTCACGTAATTAAAAAAATTTTAGGTACAACATTTTATTAAACTTTTTAAAATTGTTTAATATATCGTTTGTTAGAAGAAAATTAAGCTATATTATGCAGGAAATATTTTAATTGTATTATGTGAACAAATTTGGAAAATTAATGTTAACATGAAATCGTAATGTTATATGGGCGGTTCAGGTGGGCGTGGTCGGATCGGTCCAAAAATTTTTTCGTTTCTTATATATGATATTACAATTAAATGTTCCAAGTTACAGCCCTCTAACTATATTCGTTTAATTTATGCCAAAATTTTGGCTTTTGGCGCCACTGTGCATTGCTACGATTATTTAAATTCTTTAGCGCATTAAAATAAGTTTATGATTAGTCAACTTTTTGGATTTTGCAATTTTCAGTTAGTAAGTTATTCAAACCCTTGTTAAAACGAGCATTTACTGTATTAAAATAATTGAGTTTTCGTATTAAATTTAATTTTAGCTGTTTGCTGTTGGCGTCAAGGCAGAAGTAGGGTAAAGTAACATTGCTTCCAACAATGTTTCTTCAGCTGTTCGAAGTAAAATCAAATCCACAGGCTTAACATATGTTCCATTCGTGTGCTGTTAAGCGCAACATTACTTCATAGCTCCGTATGAGCCAAAGTAAAGGAAGAAGGAATCATTACTTCTGCTTCTTATTCCCAAAAATTTTGTATGAAACTTCACGTTAATTCGCAGGTCCGTATAGGGCTTTAAGGGGGAAACATTTTTCATGCCAGTGGAACACTTTTGATGACACGGACAGAATGTCGTCTTCTGCACAAAACTATAAAAAAACACCATAAATTTAACTAAACAAATGTGGAATCATAGCATTATTCAAACTTTAAATATCTTACCTTTCTCTTTCTCCATGAATTCTATTCTAAGGCCCAAAGGTGGAATGGCTACTTTGACGCCGTTGAGTGTCATTATTTCTAGGCAATTACAGGAGACTCCAGCGTCTAAAAACAAAGAATTTGAATTAAATTTGTTGAAAGTGCACAATGTGCCTTAAAAGTATTAGTCAAAAAATTAAATAAAGATTGATATGTTTTGATCAAGGGGCGAATACTTTCTAGCGCCACTGTGTTGAGAGATGGCGCTGCCTTTGGCGCCCTGCTTGTATATTTGTATGTGCATATGCTTGAGCTTGACCAATTGTGAAATATGTTGCTTCATAAGCGTGTGATCCGCAATAATATGCCTTTACATTTGTACAATCTTGCTTGCTCTCAGTTACTTCTCCTCACTTCCCTCGCCTACTGATACCAATTTGATATTGAAAACTTCTTGATTTCAAGAACGAATTTCTTAAAAATTCAAGTAGAAATAAATTTTTTTTCAAAAGCATTCGTACTCAACTTATTTGTTCTACTTTCCCCTTAGTATGTAGGAACTACTTGCAAAAGCTCACTTCAACTGATTTAACATAAAATATGCATGATATATATTGTTATTGTCAAATTGTCAAATATTTATAAATTCGAAATAATAATGCTCTTCTGTCTAAACTTCCGCAAATACTTCATCACGGTAAGCCCCCGCACTTCCTTTTCACCGATTTTGTAAATCAATTTCACGCCAAACAAACATTAAACGTTATTTAATACAAAAGTACGACAAACTGCGACAAGTATAATGATGGCAATTTCCTTGAGTACACTAAACTCCACCCACACCATTTGTTTCCACAGTCGCCAATGCGTTCTTCCTCCTTTCTGATGATGGCGACAAAATACAAGAAATTGCGCTTTGTGGCCCCATGATTTTCAAACAAAAACGGAAGTGCAATTGATAGCAGAGAGAGAGAGAGAGAGAGAAAGAACAAGAAATCCCAAGCGCGTGCCAACGTGTCGACTGCAAAAGGAGACACAAAAAAAAAAGGAAAAAGAAAACACGACTCGGAAACTTTGCTCCCACCCAAAACTATTATTGACAGTGTTTAAATTATTTTGCGCTTAGTTTGGTCCGCACTCGCATAAATCGCTGCTTGCAACTGCTGTTGGCCACCACGTCCGGAGAGCTCATTAATTTATTTATGCGAAATGCACGTGCAGCGATTTACTCGATTGGAAGTGAAAAATTGTGTTTAACCAATGGGAGATTTGAGCTATTCAATGATTCATTGCATTTTAATGTGACCAAAACTGGTCGTTCCGTTGGACACTTTCGTTTAGAAAATAACACATATTTTTAAGCATTCTTTTGGGGTCTGGTTATTTTTATAGTCTTCTATATTTTGACATGATAACTGTAATGCCAGTGTTTTATTTACAATTATAAGTCGCTCCAAATTAGTCGAATGTACGCTTTACATTTTATAATATCATAATAAGTCAATATAAAATAAAAGAGAAATCCTATAGCACACACTGCATTTTTTAGCTGAGCAATATAAATGGTTGTTGTCAACCATAATCACTCTGAAAAACCACAAATTATAAATATTTTTATTATTAACCTAACCTAGTCTGCGAATCCAACTCGGAAGCTTGGAATTAATACGAATGGAATGGCTTCTCATCGTAGTGCTCCATTACACGCCTAAAAATATACTTATATATTTCTTTATGTTGCTTGAAGATTCATTGTGTAACACTTTTTTCGTTCTTTTTTTTCTATATATATAATTAATACCACCACCAAATATTAAGCTCATTGCTTACATTTGTTTACTAAGATGTGGCTCTTAAATTGTTTTAAACCGGTTCAATCACTTTCGGAACCGGGAAATATCCAATTACATATTGCCAACCCACAAATTTGCAAGTTCATAGCTTGATGAATTTCTGACATATGTGTAGCTCAGAACCAGTTTTCTAAACTGAGTACAGAGTAAAAGAGCTTACTTTTTGCAAAAGTAAAATTAAAATCAAATAATTCCTGAAAAACTAAAAAGAATCATTTATTCATTTACTTTGAAAATCACTTCAGTTTAGCTTGATAATTTAATAATTCGATCGATCAAAAGTTGCAATTGTTTTACGCTCCCGAAATATCCAGCAGAAGTAAATGCGGAACGAAAAATGACAGCAAAAAACTTTGTAATCAAGTCAAAGCAGAATACATAATTAAGTAACGGGATCTAAGTTTTTTTTTGTAGCAAAATTCATTTTAAAAAATATTCCGTTAGTTAAGAGATATTTGCATTCAAAGTGAAATGTTGTAAACAAACAACAAGATTGAGAGGGTTAAAAAGGTGATAAATTTTACTCCATATTGCCAATCCAGAGCAAATTATAAGTTCATAACTTAACTTATTTCTAATATATAGCTCTAAACCACTTTTTGAAACTTGCCAATTTACACACCAAACATCAAGATTATAGCTTAAATAAATTCTGAGATATGGCTCTAAGCAACTTTTTAACCGTTTCAATCTGGATCGGAATCGTTCATGAAGCAGTAAAAAATCTTTCTCCATATTATCAACCTACACACTAAAGTTCTCACTGAACTCCTGTGTTCTTAGATAGTTTAGGTTTTTTGGGATGCTCGTGGTGTCATTCATATCATGTACCTTAAAAAGGGTAGAAAGACCTCCGACGAATATTAAAATCCATAAATGGTATAGTATTCCCAGTACAGCCCTGCATTAGTGAATCAGATTTTCCCTCGACTTTCGAATTGATTTGATCTATTTATAAGTTTGTAGTTAAAGCTCTCTAAATCATTGATTTATTGAGTTACTGCTCATGGAAAAGCTTTGGGAAGATAATAAATGAACGAAGCAATGATGTTAGGAGCTTTTGTGGGTGCAGAAAGTGCCACTTAGTTTTTAAATTTAATAACAGCACCTCGCATTCGACA